>OX578138.1:133214498-133809498 GCA_951213105.1 Amaurobius ferox | reverse complement strand
TGCCGTGACTGTCATAAACTCTGTGCTTTTGTCTTGTATGGTAGATATCATAAATCTTCGTACATTAACACTGTCTAAATGTCTCCTGGTGTCACATATCCTCCTCCTCATACAAGCAAACAAAAAAGAAACACCTTAAAATTTGTGTCTTTAGCTAGTCAATAATTGTGAAGATACAAGTCTGAAACAGAGTCTTGTTGTAAACAGTAAAGTTTTTTTACACCATTTATCAGTAATATACTAATCAAACATTGTATTAGGTCTAGCTTTAAAACAAAGCAAATCTGAAAATTTGACTAATTACCATATTTTATATATGCACATTCACTCGCCTAATATTTATATATTTATATAGATTTATTAACCCCTCTTACATAATAATCAACTTTTTAACAAATTGTATATATTAAAGATACCTTACTGTTGCAAGATTTCACCCCTTGGCTTAAAAGGGAAACATAAGCTTCATTCTGATGTTTTCTAACATTTAATCAAATTGTATTTGATGTACATGTGTACGCTTTCTCTAATAATCACATTTATTCATTCTATATTATTATAAATTGTATTATGTACTAGTAATATATCTGTTCTTTGTACAGAATGTATAAAGGAACTTAAAATTTACAATTTATGCAAATTCCTATAGTATTTTAAATGACATTCTTATTCAAAACATTCTATTAAACTATTCAATTTAATTCTCATAGACTGAAGTAGAAGAATTTTTGTTCTTGCTGTACAAAATTATCTTCATAGACAGATCTAAAGAGTAAACATCCTGGTCCACAAAACATCCTGGTAACACAAAAGTTTCAAATTTCTATCAGGTCCCCTTTTAAGGATATTTAACCTTGAAACATGCAATTTTTGAATTATTGCAAGTTTTGTGTTAAAAATGTTAGAATAGAATTTTAAAAATTTAATTTTTTATCGATGAACTAAAAGCTGTCTGTCTCTACTTCGTGGGGGAAAATATAAGTTCTTAGTATTTAGCCTCTCTGGAGTTATAGGCATATGAAAATTCCAATTTTGCCTTTTTTATTTCCTGAATATAAATCCATTTAAATTGTCTTAAACTAAAAACTAAATGCAACTTAAATACCTATTCTGAAAATTTAAAATCTCTACTCTTAGGAAGGACAAATTTGTTCAGTCATCTAGAATAGTTGTCGAGTTACAGTCACTTATGCTGATCCTCCCAAAACCACAATTTTGGCTCGCTCCGGCAAATAAAAATAGGCCCAGATCAAAAATGGCAGCAAATAAAAAAATAAAAATTGTTTTGGTGTACACACAAATGGTGCTAACTGTGGTAGGAATATAAAAAAATAATGAAATTGTCGAGCAACCCGCTGTGCTCATTTCCCGTGGAATGACACTCATGCAATAAATCTGTATTTGAAAGTCAAAGAATTTGCTAATATTCATCAATTTCATAGAATGTAAATGTCAAATTGCATTTTGATGTGGTATTTGCACTTGAGATCATTTTGTTTTGACTTATAATAAGTCATTATGTATGAACTCATAATAAGCCATTCTGTTTGGATCCATAAATAGCCGCTTTGTTTGAACTCATAATAAGTCATTCTGTTTGAACCTATAATAAGTCATTCTGATTGGACCCATAAAATCTCCAAAAGCTCCCAACTTCGATTGATGGTATGTTAATTCAATTCCAATGACATTGTTGTATGGGTTTGTTTATGTACACGGACATTTCACACTTTTCGTTGGATGATTAGACAGCTGGTTTTTCTTTTAGTCGACGTATTATACAGGAAGCTGGCTAAAAATAAGTAAAAACGCTCTATGCGAAAGAT
This sequence comes from Amaurobius ferox, assembly GCA_951213105.1. NCBI lineage: Eukaryota > Metazoa > Arthropoda > Arachnida > Araneae > Amaurobiidae > Amaurobius > Amaurobius ferox. Next base: position 133,807,672 of record OX578138.1, on the reverse strand, counting down.
AAGGAAAATTTTAGCGTTGCTCAAATTTTCTATGTATAGACTGTATTTCTAATTGTCAAAATATATTTATTCGAAATATAATTTAATTGAGTACTGAGAAATAGATTTACATGTTGTCATCGGGAAAACAGTAGTGGTGTTTGATCACTTCTGGAATAATTTCTTATACTTTATACCCGTTAACTTCAGATGAGTGTTATATGACCGTATGAGAGTTAACGGGTATAAAGTATAAGAATTTATAACCCCTAACCTTTAATGTTCTGAATGTACATCTCATGATTGTGTTTTTAGATGTATTCGTTGAATACATCGTCATACATCTTAAATCATATATCTATCTCCTCCCTCTCCTCATATTAATTAGTGTGCGTCTGCAGACAGGACAGCTGAATTTTATTCTGAACCATTCACTAATACAACTTTGGTGAAATGTATGCCCGCAGAATATCGTCCAATCTGCCTGGCCTTCCAAACAAATAGCACAGATACTATCGTTCCAGAATGTTGGCTGATGTAAGTTTGAAGCAGACGTTCTACAATTAACACCATTATATCGACACCCCCTACAAGTAGGACCATGTCGACTCATGATGATTAAATGGTAACTAAGAGTGAATTCTTATATACAGATCGATAATGTATTTTGATAACTCGTTTTCTAGAGAAATGTATTTCCATTTTATAAATAGTTGTGTTTTTTGATAATACAGAAATAATCTCGTGTTTCAGTCCAGCTCTATTCAACAACCTTGATACAATTTTAGATATATTCTTATCCCAGAAGAAATACGATTAGGAATTTCCTGTTAGTATGCATAAACTTCCTGCGAGTTATCTGAAAAAAAAATGATTATTTTAGAACGAAAGAACTCGTCGACCAAGCCCCACTGTTAGGAGGCACACCAGCCATGATTATGAATTCGTGTTTCTATTTTGACGTCTAAGTTATCACCACATCATTTCAAATTGGAAAGTTTTTAACCTTTTAATTATTTGAATAATATACACTACACACCATATAAAATAAAAACACCATTTATTTTTTGTTAACACATTATTTATAACATACAAAATATAGTCATTCCATTTGACTAGAAGAGTTCATCACATTCTGACTTCTTTCATCTGAGTAGAAACAGTCACATATTCTATCTTATTAAAATGTTTATAAGATATATAGTTAAAAAGATATACTTTAAAAAGATATATAGTTAAAAACATATACTTTAAAAAGATAAAAAAAAATTATTTATAAAAATTATCACTAAAATTAAAAATCATGATTTGTGTATTTCTCTCATGTAGTGTGAGATCAAGTAATTTAATTCCGTGTAGTTTAATTTAAAATTATTCTTCCTGTTTTATACTTTTTATCATATAATGTCCGTAAGACAAACATGTAATTTTATCATCTAATATATATTTCTTATCATAGAAACTACTTAACGAAATTTTATTTAGGTTAACAGTACACAACTCATGATTTTTACTAATAATTTGAGATTGTTTATTTCGTAATAAATCATCATTTCGTAATGTTTTGATAAAATTATCATGTTGAAGAGTTTTCAAAACACTAGCTTTTATTCCTTTTGCTGTTTTTTTACATTCCGTTCCAAAAATATATGAATACATTTTTGGTTTCAAACCACAAAACTCTTTAATAGGTAAACCTCTTGTTTCATCTTTTAAAAACCCTAACCGCATATAGTTCCCAGTATTATACAAGAAATGATCTTGTTCATAATTCGAAAAATCGAAGATATTAGGGAGTTCTGTTGCCATATCTTCATAAATATCATGAGTTTTTATTTCTAAACACAGACTATCAGTGTCTGTATATAATAATGTGACTTTATCATTGTAATATTTTTTAAAAACTTCATAGTAAATTCGATGCATGTGAAGTTTGCTTAATTCCAATACAGTAAATCCAATATAAATCGGTTTATTTAAACATAAAGTACTACGTTTTTTTTTAAATAAAACACAATGTTCGTTAATCGGTTGAAAATAATCTAAACACGAACTTTGTAAGTGTTTTTTGCATTCTTTTTCGGTAATACCGATTGAAACGTTTCTTAGTTTTCTAACATTTAATAACGTACGACCAAAAAATGCGTTATTCATTAATTTGAAAAAATTTTTAAAAAAGTTTCCTTTCGCCTTCTTGCGTTCGTTATTATTCAATTCGATATAGGGTTTCAACCATGGTGTTTGGCGAAAGGAAACTATTCTATGAATTTGTTTTAAAATCATTCCCTGTTTTAAATAAAATTGTAAGTTTAAATAATGAACTACATAACTTTTTTTATCGTTTAAATTTGGAATAAGCTTTTTTGTTTTATTAAACTTTAAATTAAACTGATGTAATAAATGTTTTTGATATGGTGATAAATCATCATAAGTAACTTCAACGTGTTCCGCTGCCAAAGGAAAAGATTCATGTTCATCGTGTAAGGATTCTGGATAGGATAAGTCTACTTCTAATATATATCCGATATCTGAATCGGGTGTAACTTTAAATATATTAAATTGTTCTATTTCCTTAGAACTCAACCATTTAAAATCCCCTATTGGTAAATAACTCGACATAACATATCCGTAAAGGTTAGTCACATCTAAAGATATTATGTATTTTTCTTCTAAATCAGGGTTATATGTTTTTGGAATATAAATATTATTTGCTTCGCTGAATCTTTTACCAACCATACACACCCCTCCTCGTATTCCATGTTCAAGTAACAGATACATATCTACATCTTTAATGAGTTCAAGGGTGCAATCTGTCATTTTAAGTCCTGCACTCCAAGTTAAATCGGCTGCTGATATGAATTCCAATGCTTCTAAATTATAGATTTTCATAGTGATATCTCTAAAACTTTCAAACACTTCTGCTAATAGTATACAATCACAAAATAAATATAATTTAAGATAATCTTCAAAAGTTTTACATTTAAATTTTTTCCAAATTTTTTTCGCAAACATATATTCTTCTTCAGTTATGTGCTCGTTTGTGAGATCATTGAAAAAACATTTTTTAGAGGGGAGTTCAACACCATTTAATTTTATTTCACTATTTAAATATGAATAAGGAAAAACACCTTTTCTTCTTAATAACTGATATTTCTTTTTTGAGGGGAAGAATTCATTAAAAATAGGGAAATTATAATCTGATATATTTAAAGTATCAACCAGCTTTGATAGAGGTGAACTTAAAAAATTATAACTATCTAAAAATTTTAATCGGTCAATTGTGAAGGTAGTAAATTTTTCATTGTTTATTGGTATAACACGAATATTTTTGGCAAATCTGTTTGAAATTTTTTTAAAAATCAAATGAGAATCATATCCAGTTAAATTATGAATAACAACAGGTATAAAAGGCGATATTTGTAAATTTAAATTGCATGGGGAGGAGTGACATAATCCGTTAAATCGTCCCGTTATATGGTTATGGTCTCTAGAAATTATATCTCCTGTTTTAAACTGTTTACCGCAAATATAACATTTCGAACTTTTTGAAAAATCAGAATCGATCATTGGAACATTTCTTTGCAGATAGTTAGATAAAGTATTCTCTATTTTTTGCAAAGTTGTAAGAAAATTTTCCACACAATCACCACCTCTATAATATTTATGATAAACAATTTTTTTATCATCAGTTATAATAAACAATGCATAGCAGATAGGTTCATGGACTTGAGTTTTAACTGTATAACTTTGTTTTTGTGAAGGGAATACTGTTTCGAGAGGTATGATCAAACTTTCAAAATCTGCATAAATCACAAAATTTGTTTTCAATAATTTTTGAAATGATTTAAATCTCATAAAGTTTTCACCGTCTTTTGGCATTCTTATGCGTTCGGGTTTGTTCTCTAAACAAAATAATTGATGGGTGTTTAAAGTATCTTTTCTTTGAAATGATGAAAGGCAATTTTTACAATGAAAATGTAATCCATTTTTCACACATAACAATCTGTTGAAATTAGAAATAAAAAAATAATGATTTTTATATAACATCAAATCTATTTCTTTCTTATTTTTAATTTTACTAATATATATCGGGAATAGATTATTTTCATACCCATAGACGTTAATTTTAAGATTATTCTTTCTTTCAAATTCGGGTATTTGAGTTATTTTAACAGGGTAATTAAGAAAATTGAAATCTAAATATTTTAAATATTTTTTAAATGAAGTAGGGTTGGATTTATTATTTATCATAGGAAATATTCCAGCTAAAACAGAATATAAAAAACACTTTAGATCAGAATTTTTAACATGGATGACACATTTTTTAGCTTTCAATATTTTTGGTAGTATTACAAACCCACACCCTCCGTTTGGTTCACTATATAACCCTAAATGCACCTCAATATATTTAATATCATTAATGATCCACCCACTACCTAATCGTAAAAAGTTTTCAATTGAAGATATTATTTTTTTGATAGCGTTATCTATTTTTTCATCTATTTGATATTGTGATAATAATCTTTCGCAAAATGATGAAAAATAAAATTCTTGTTTTATATATTCATTTTTTTCTATATTTTCATATTTAATGAATTCAACACATTCACATATAATAAAACGTATTCTTAAAGATACGCTATTATTTAATAAGTTAAAAATTTCATTTTTATTATCTATTAACGCAGTTAATGGATCAGAATAATTTTCCAAATCGGTACGAAATGTTTGAACATAATTCTGAAATGAGTATTCCTTCAAATAAAACATATAAATCAAAAGATGAGAAATAACAGTAATAATAAGGTTATTTATCACAAGATTTTATAAATGAAATAATAAATTGCATTCCTTTTATAAGATTGTCTAATGCAGTTATAGGAATATTAAACCGATTTTTCACTACATTTTCATATTCGCGGGTTAGACATATGTAATTCGATTTCCTAAATTCTTTTATTTGAATACTGAGACCGTTACCTAAGTAAACGGAATAATCAGGAATCAATTTTTTACCTTCGCTATCGTGACTCAACACCACATCATATTTGGATGCAGGTTGAGGTTCTGGATCATGAGATGGATGACTTGAAATTGAAGGTGTAATTTCGAATTCTTTTACGGAGTGTTTCCTTTTCTTTATTTTCATTTCCTTTATTGGTGGTTGTTGTGTTCCAGTTACATCTAAAAAATAGTAGATAATTTGAAAAATAATGAAATAATTTTTTTAATTCTACATGAATTGTCTTTTAAATCTCGGAAAAAAAAATAAAAATACGTTATTATACCGTTTGATAAAACAGAATCTGTCTCATTATAACAGTCAGATGGTTCAGGTAAATTCTTTCTCGGGTTCTTTTCTTTCTTGAAGATACCATCGTTTCTTTTTCTCTTCAATGTTTTTTCATGTTCTTCGCCAATAATATGATCAAAATCTAAAAAAGAAGCTGGAAACTATCAGAAAATTATTTTTACGTTCACATGTAAACATTATGATTACTAGTTTTAGGATACTTACTTGTAAATGAATTCATTTTTTTTTCGTGTTCTTTATCATTCAATATTAACAAATAACTACCTGTAAGTGAAAATCAGATGTAAGTTTGTTTACAATGAAAACCAACATATTTCTCACAATAGAAACACAAGAAAAAAAAACAAGGCATAATGAAAAAAAAAACCATTTAGCGGTTTTTTTCTAAAGTTAAAGAAGAGATTGTATTTCAAATCTTAACAATCTGATTTCCACTTACCGATTTTCTTTAGTTTTTTAATATTGTCCTATTCCTATTCCTGCAAATATAAATATAAATAATCTTTCATTATAAATTTTTCCATTCACAATAAAAGATAATTTAAAATTTTAATCTTCATATATCTATATTATAGGATTTGATACATCTTTGTTAAACATACAATTTGATAAAAAGAACAATTAGACTGCTATGTAAAGGACTCACTTTCCCAACCGGGAATCGAACCAGGGATCTCCGACTAGCCAGACAACGCTCTAACCACTTGAGGTAGTGGTGTGAGAACTTCATCTCCTATTCTGCTTTATAGTCACAACTATCATCTTACCTTTATCTGATCGAGATCTTCCTCTCTCTCTCTCTCTCAAACTTTTGAAGTGATTGTAAAAATAAAAAAATTCACAGCATAATCCAATAACAGATAATTTAAAGTTTTAACCTTCATACATCCAACCGGAATTGAACCATAGATCTTTGACTAACCAGACGAGAGTCTAACCACTTGAGGTACCGGTGCGAGAACTTCATCTCCTATTCTGCCTTATGACCCTACAACTTTCATCTTACCTTTATCTGATCAAGATCTTCTTCTCTCTCTCTATTAAACTTTTGAACTGATTGTAAAAATAAAAAATTAACTTACCGATATTTTACTCTATAGCAACCGAGTAAATGATGAAAATCCCTCCGAAAATTAGGGATATTCCTGATGAGATGAACACCACTTTTTCTAATACAACCATGTTGTATGTTAGAACTGATCTCTAGCACTGAGGTTATATACTTTCTCTCATACTAATAATAAACTTCTGAAGAACTTGCAGTGAAAACATCCTTTTTCAATAATATTCTCCTTTCTTGGAAGTGTTTCTTTAAGAAGGCTCTATATTTCCACAAAATATATATATATATATATATATATATATATAATTACTAATAATATCGTTTTTACCATTTCTTAACATCGTTGTCTGTTCTGGTTTATTTTTAAACAAAATAATTAATAGTTGATTAAAGTTGTTTCTTTAAAATGAATATATATATATATATATATATATATATATATATATATATATATATATATATATATATATATATATATATATATATATATATATTTTGTGTGTTATTAGTATGTGAAATTATATAGATTTTAAAAAATGAAACATACATATGTTAAAATATATTTATTATTTTAATAAACACAATATTACAGCGAAAAACATATCACATCGCATAGGATGTGTGAAATTACATCAATATTGTTTCTAAACATGTTTCCAAACTATTGATAGAAGACAAAATATTATGGTATATTGGTGTATGCATGTAATTCAGCAACAAGTTCATCATTATTCAATATAAAAAAATATCCAATTTTTTTCTTATTATTTCTGAAATCAGTTACATCAATTCCATCGATATGTCGATTCTTTTCACCAGCAACACACTCCAACAGATCATTATAAAAGTTTTGTGACCATGAACATATTAAATACTGGTTAGTTAAACAATCTTCACATAGAAATACATATCCAAATTTCTTATCATGCTGTCTTTTATGAATACAATTTATTATATCACAGTTATTTAAGATTTTGAAATAAAATCGTTGTTCGCTAGATTTCCATTCTATTGCTGATTGCATACAGTTATATAAATTTTTGAAAAGTGATGGGTGCACATATATAAAATTTCCTAGTTCTGAATCAGAGAGCAAGAATCCATACCGCTCCATTGTAGATCTAGTGAAGTAATTGATGTGATTATCTAGATATCATGTTTAAAAGTGGTACACAGGTCTGTTCCTTTGCATGGAAGGTGTGACAACATGTTGATAGGAAAAAATTATTTTTCACAAACATCTTGATAAACTTTTCGTTTTTGTCTCTGTGTCTAATATGCAGATGATACATTTGTAATTGACGTGAACTTTGAAAAAGGAAGTATAAACAAAACAACCCGCAAGTTGTTGTCCGAACATCTTGAAAACATATATGGTTGTATTTAATAACGTTAGAATTTTTTTTCATAAAAGAAACCATGTGTTTATTTCGTGGTGGTATTCCATAACTATCAAAGTAGTATGCTATATTATTATGAAAATATATAGCAATCCAATGACTACCTGATAATGTTCTTGGATCTAAGTTTACAATAAATGATTTAAAATGAGTTTTTCCATGTGGTAAACTATCAGATGCATAAACCCCTGCAAATCCATTCTTTAACCTGTAATCACTACATGCCAATCTACACAGTGAAATTGTGTTCATTTTTGTATTGAGTTACGTGCGAAAAATGTTTTTTTTTTATATATAATAACAGCTGTTTAATAATCGGTGAACACGCTTCTTGATTTATCTAGTTCGATAGTATTGCGATATTCTGCAAAAACAATCAACGTAACAGTTTCAGGAAGGGGTGTTGCAAATTTCATATCTAGAGCAATATTTCCGGTTTTATTGACACTGGTATGTGTGTCATTTGCAGCGAGATCAGGAGTCAAATCCACACAATATAGCGTATAACCGTCTTTATATTCCAAATAATTAATATTTATGTTTTGAGAATTATGATATCGATTTAAATCCTTAAACAAACTTAGATAACACCTTGCATAGGTATTATTATTAAAATTAGGTTGAAATGGTTTTGCTGGTATCATCAAACCACCATTTAAGACTGTCAAATAATTTAAGTTATAATGCAAGAAATTGAAGGGTTTTTTTTTTATGTTTCCGTTATAACCATCATTGGATACAAATCCTAGAATTAACCGTGTGGGTAACTGGCCAATGAAAGCATTAGCTATTGTGGATGATTGTAAACCACTTGATAATGCAAAAGCTTTTACTTCAATTCGTCGGATAGCTAATTTCACTACCCCTTTTTCCAACGCTTTTTCATGAGCTAGCATGATAGATGAAGCAACACAGACTTTTCTTACATACAGACTCGCTGACTGAATTACAACTTTAAATGAATCATTTTCAGACATTAAAGAAAATATGTCTTTGTTTCGTTGCAATTTTATGCGGACATTAACACCGTTTATTAATAATTTCGGTTGTGTTGCTAAATCGAAATGCAACGTTCCTATAAGATCCATAACATCGCTTTTTTCGCATGCTAATTGTCTGTTCTTATATCCTTCGTTTGCTCCGCTTTTCTTCACATCATCATGTTTCGAAGAGGTATCCTTATGAAACAAACCAGCTCTATACATAGTCTCTTGTGATGATTTTGATGAAAACAGCAAACTTTCTAACAAAGCACGATAACCATAATTTGCTTGTGAAGCTATTTGTTTATCATTTAAAAACACAGCACATTCTGAAAACATAGTATTTAAAAAATAATTAATAGGAGCAACATCATCTGCATCAACCAGATTCGATCCGTTTTTCTTTATAACTTTTACTTGGAGATGTAAAATTGTGTGAGATAAATCCAAATAGTGTTCTCCATTTCCGCTAATATAAAACTCTAGAGGTGTTGTATCTGTTAGGGAAGCCACTGGATGGATTTCTAAAAACGTAGACGAATCAATCCCTAGTTGAATTGCAACATTATTGAACAAATCTAGTTCGCTTTTGAGACATATAACGTTGTTGGTATCCATCATGAAAAAATATCGCGTTGTGTTTTACAACGTTTTGTTGTTGAGTGTGATGATTTTCCGCTGTATTTTCTTTTTATACCCCTTTTTTTTCCTCGACCATGTTGTTGCAATTTATTAAAAATATCCTTTTTAATTTTTGTAGAAGTTTCACCAAATCTATTGCGGGTTGCATCTCTAAACGAGCTTCCAGATGCCACATCTGCTAAGACATTTTTTCCAGTATCTAATAATCGTCCTCCTAAATATCGTGAGGCTTTAATAGCCAACGGTGTGAGGTATCGACCCAAATCACCGAAAAATCCATAACCTCGTTGGTGTGGGATACCCTGAAAATAAGGTCCTCCACCTCCCACTTGATTACAATAATACGCTTCACAATCTTTGATGTTTAAGTGCATGGTTACATACAGAATGATGAACCAAAATTTATGACGATGAATTTATAGCTTTTTGCGTCTGAAGGAAAGCATCACAAAAGTTTTCCCTCCCATGAATACAATGTTGTTGCCCGAACTTGTTTTAAGTTCTATTTCAATAGTTTCAACAAAATTTTTGCGCACGGGAAAATAAACAGGTACATCATAGTGATTCACAATCTGATCTCCTTTCTCGTTTACACAAGGAATAGCACGAAGGACTGGTGAAAATGAATCACCTACATGGTGTGGAGCTATTAGATCAGTATACACAAATATTTCGGTTATTCCAGCATCTAATTCTATAGGATAATCACTGACATAATCCCCGGTTTTAAAACTGATATTTCTAGTAAAACCCAATAGATCTGCTAATCCTTTGTCAAACATCATTTCACATTTTGGCGGTATGTGCAAATGTACTTTTAAATTTGGTAATTGTCTGAGTTTCACATATTTAAATTCTTGAAACAAATGATCAGCATTCTTGTACATCCCTTCTGAATGTGTGGTATGTGTTTTTGTTTTATAATATTCTTTAATTTCTAATTTGATTAACTCTCCTGCTATTGTATCAATTAGAGGGTTTACAACATATTTTGCTGTTCCTTTTACTACGGTATCCTCTCTTAAATTTATTTTTTGTAAAAACGATCTAGCAAACTCTTTTGTCATACATAATTCAGCATAATCAGATACCACAATTTCCAGTTCATTTCTTATAGGTTCATAAATAAATTTTAAATAATTTTGTAGTTCTAATATTGCTATATTGTCATTTATTATATTAAAAACCCTCTCATCAAATTTATCGTTATTATTATTATTTTTTTTTTTTATACGAGTTAATGGGATAATGTGTGTCGATATATGTTTGGGATTTCTGTTAATAATTGCAAATGATTGACCATTAAGAGATTGTGTCGACCGTCTAAACTTAAACACACTTGATTTTGTTATAACAATATCTTCCTCCGGTAAATGCAACATATACAATAATTTCGATCCGTTAATTTTTCCTATCAATATTTCAAACCCCTTAGATATTTCAACGATAATATTTGTATTGATTTCATCCGTTGCGAATCGTATACTTGGTTGAATATTCACGATTTTTTCAATTTCGCGATTGATGTTCACCCAAAAATCATTGATATTTACTCCTATCTCATGAGGTAATTCTATGTCATATTGCATTATGTTAGACGGTAAATTTTCTTCTTTTATCATTTCAATTTTATAACTATTGTTATGGCCTGCTATATTAAACCAGTTTCTTGGTATGAAAATTTCTGATAATCCTACCTCCCATCGACCTGATAACACTAACGCCGATGATAATTTTGTTCTATATGATGCCTGCGTGTTTTGAGGAAAGTAACCCATGCTAGAATTGCTGGGTAATGTCACATAGAAGTCTGTTAGGATTTCATCCATGATGCTTTGACCCAAGAGTTGAAGCGATTGTCAAATCCTTTCCACTTTATGTAAAACTCTCTATTTTCACCTGTTCCTTTCGTTTTCAAAATTTTTTCCACTCTCCAAAAATCATGTGTGGTTTTCACAACTGTTTGAATTTCCTCTTCATAGAACCTTCCTTTTAAAATCATATCTTTCAAATCTTTTAAGACATAGGTAGGAGGAGTTGTGGGATACTGTTTATGCACAATGAAGATCTCATCAGTCCAATTAGGTAAATACCCTCTTTGAAATACTTTTCTCGTTTTCGATATTCTCACTTGCTCACCAATATTAAATTTATATTTTGACTCTATTCTATAACCATATAGCTTTTGAAAAATTAACGGTTCTAATTCTGGTCTAACTTCAACGGGTGCTAATCCGATACTATTGTGTTTGGTGGTGTTGTAGCTTTTTAAGACATCCTTTAAAACATCTAGATATTTATAGGAATTCCGATATGTGAATATTCTATATAACTTCGATTTTAACGTTCGGTTGAAGCGTTCGACCACACTAGCTTTATACTCGCTGTGAGAAGAATAATGATGGATATTATTTTTCTGAAACAACTGCTGTACCTGTTTATTATAGAACTCTTTACCCCTGTCTGTTTGAATAAGATGAGGATGGGTTTTCATCTGTTTAAATAGTTTTTTAAAACCATCAACCAAACACTCAGCATTTTTTCTTTTAATTGGAATTACATACCCATACTTAGAGAACACATCTATTGCAACAAGTAGATATTTGATTCCTTTGTTGTATTTGGAAAACTTCATCATTTCCACCAAGTCGCATTGGATGAGTTCTCCAATACCATATGATAAAACCTTTCGACGTTTAAATTTATATCTCACTGGTTTATGCAGAGTATACACATCTTGCGTTATTAACCAATTTCTTATTTTTTTGGGTGGTATTCCAGTTGCTTTAGACAATTTTAATATTCCTCCAAATGATGCAGGATTTTCAATGTTGTAATAATATTTTTCTAATATTCTAGCCACTTTTTTCGTGGTGATTGGCTTCTCGATCTCCATGGAGTTTCTCTGGAAGCAGTCGGAAAAACGGCTTGACTCCTCAATCCTCGTTTCTTGGATAATTGTCGTTCTCTAGCGATCCGTTGATCCTTTTTCCTAGTTACTATTCTCTCATTTGCAGGTGATATATACCGATCTTCGCTTAAAAATACGTTGTCATCGTCTCGATCACTTGACGCCTTCTTTTTTATTTGTTCTAATACAGTCTTATTTTCAATCCATGAATTTGGGATATTGATTTCTCGCAATGCTTTTAAAAACACGTTAAAATGTGTTGGTTCTATTTGTGATTTTGTATTTCGAAAGATATATCCAAAAAAATCTACCATTCTCGATCCTTTTATAGGAACATTGTCACGTGTTATTTCACCAAGATTGTTCCAAGTATATTGTCTAGTTTTCAGTTTCTCCATAATCAGGGGGACAAATTTGACATATTTCTTTGGTGCAGATATCAAGATATCTTTCAAAACCATATCTTCTTTTTCCTCTTTGGGTTTTATTTCATGGTCCTGTATTTCAATCGGATGGTTAACCTGAGAAAACTGATCATTTGCGATGCGGACGGATATAGGGTCTGGAGGGATATGCATCATTTTTTGATATCTCATAACAAGCTGACCCAAGAGTTTTACTTTCATATCATTAGGCAGCTTTTCACGTTCTAACAAAGCAGTTATTTCATCTTCTACCCGTAATTCAGGTCTCTGAGAATGATGGGAAGACATTAATTCTTCTGGAATGAGAGCCATTTTCCTAGCCATGATATCAACAAAAATTAACCCCCCACAATTTTTTCAATATTTTTATCACTTAATCAAAATATATCACAGTAATTTTAATATAATTTATATACAATTATAATGTTATCGTTGGTATTTCTTATCATCTGTGTTTTTATTCTTTAACAATTTTGTTCCCTATAACACGACCGACAACCCCTGCTAATGCTGACAATATGATTGGAGCTATCGCCGGTAAAAATCCACCAACCTGGTTCGTTAACAGAATTTTTTTTTTACTCTGAACACCAAGTGACCGCTTTGCAAGTTTTCGCATAATATGTTTATACTTTTCCAATCTTGTTATATTTATAGGAAGATTTCCAGCTAAAATATTTAAACAAATTTCACACACTGCTGACACTTGTGAATGATTCGCCGTTTTCAATAATGCACGTTTCTGTAAAGGTGTAGATTTTGCCAACACATGCAGAAAATGATAGTTCTTTTTCAAATTTTTCATTGTGGTTGATATATCCAATAGATCCCCTCAGAACTGGGAAAAAGATTTTCACGTAAACGATATTCCTCTGTTGTCTGAGGATGCAAATCGATAACTAAATATTTGTACAACTCTCTTGTGGCTTTTATATAAGCATCCAGAAAATATTTGGTCTTTTGCGGATATAGTTGTCGACCCAAACAATTAATCTGACCGGTGTCTCTAGCATTTTTAAATAATATTATGTAATGAGCATTTAAGCTAATATCTCTCATAACTTTTATTCGCGGAAATAAATTTTGTAATATTAAAATAATGCTCATATTACAATGATGTGATGCGGCTGTGAACATGATAGCAATTCTTTCATTCAAATCATGCATCAGATCATCAATGATTATCAAATCTCCATTTTCAAATGTTTCTGGTACACCTCGAATGAATTCAATGTTTGGTTCATCCAAAAACCATGGAGCTGTATATAAATAACACCATTTGATTCTCTGAATTTCAGACTCGTAAATTTTGTTTTTAATCATTTTTAGAACGAGAGAGGTTTTTCCCGATTGAGAAGGTCCTACGATCAAACACGAACTCGGATGTTTTAGTTTAAACATTGTTCAAATATTAATAATAATAATAAAATGAGAGGAGCACCCTCACATCTCGAGATCTAGTATCTTTTTAAAATATATATTCGCTAGTAATAGTATTTAATCAGTTTTAAAAAGAGATCGGATATCGCCAGTCTGCCTCCCGCTTTTCAAAAATAGATTAGAAAAACATTTCTCCACATTGAGGATGTGACGTATCTTTATCGCAAGTATAAGAGGATGAAGATATCGGTTGTTTGATAATAACATCGTCAGAAGATCTTCAGTCTGAGTAAGTATAAAATTTATTAATACTTATAGTAGGTTTAAGTACTTCATCTCCTATTAGGTTAGGGGTTATAAATTCATTAGTGGTGTTTGATCACTTCTGGTATAAATTCTTATACTTTATACCCGTTAACTCTCATACGGTCATATAACACTCATCTGAAGTTAACGGGTATAAAGTATAAGAAATTATTCCAGAAGTGATCAAACACCACTACTGAAAACTACCAAATATTAATATTCAATTTAGAGCTTGAAATGTGCCGGGTATCTTGTGCATAATTAATTCGCCATTGAAGAAGTAAAATCATTGTTCAATCTAGGGACGGTCATGTACTGCTGAAATTAGATATTTTTATACGGGGAATATTTAAACATGTAGTTATATATGTAACGCAATATTTGCGTGATACTTGAAAATTATCACTTTTATTTTTACAATAAATTAGAAAATCTGGTGAGAACCAGAAACACATTTAACATGTCTAAATGACAAACTTCCTAAAAATAAAAGAGGAGTTTTATAGTTGAACAACATATCCATTTAATTATATCAATCGCGATATAATGCAATGGACGTGTCCTTATTTCCCGCTGAGATTTCACGAGCCCATGAATCAATCTAATTTTGCTGACTAAAATCCAATTAAACACGCCCTCATAAAGTCCCGTTTACTCTAATTAGTATATGTAGTGTGCAGAATATATGTTTTATTCACATAATATCTGGAAGTTCTTGCGCATTGCGATGCAATCCATTTTAATTAATGTGTCTAGAAATTGACTTTTATATAGCTGGCTGTTTAATTAATTGACTTCACACCCTGGAAAGCGTTTATGTTAGTAAGAAAAAATTAACTGCTTTCTGTCAGATGTGAGTTTACAATGTTCTAACAAATAGGTTTAACATGATGGCATAAATTTCGATAAAAATTCCTTTAAATTTGTAACGCCACCAGATTTTCTCATACGTTCGTGTGGCACAAAGAAATTAAATTAAATTTGAAGTAACACTTTTAATTATTAAATTCATTATTTTTAAGCATCAAAGACATGGCTGTTGATCTCAAGTGGAATTATAATTTTAAACGTACATTGCTCGTTGTTGTGCCGCAATAAACCCTCCAATTATTTTTACCTTTTGTGTAAGTCCTGAAAAGAATTATTAATTAATATAATGCTAAATTAATCACACCATTTAAACTTAAACAATATCATTTATTAACAACATCAATTTATCAATAACATCAATTTTCATTAATTATTTTAGCGAAGAGACATATGCGACCAGAATTATTAGATTTACGATCGTGTCTAGGACCTGTGATAATCTGAGCATATACCTTCCAGTTTAGTCTTGGGCTTATCATCTCTCTAAGGCCTGCATCAGTCTTGGTGCTGAAAGTACTGCCATAACTCTGTGGTGTGTGGCTCCTACTCGTACTTTTAATGCACTCGCACATAGATCACCTCTATGGGACACTCTACAAATCTGTTAGGTTTTTAATTTTTTTTCTACTAGTGCTCTATTCAAAATTGGATTATCTACTCGTCATGTCTGATCTCCATCCCTTATTCTCATTGTCTACATCTGATTTCGTCTACAACTGAACTCTTTTTCTCTTCGTCTACTGTGGTCTGTGGTTCTCTCGGCGGCGGCGGGGGGGGGGGGTAGCTCCGCCTTTCTTCCCCTTGGCGTTCATTGGTTCTTCTCAACCCAATGGCATCATTTCACTTCAAGCAAGGCCCCTCTCATCCCCTCTGGTCTGGCACCCCTAAATTTATAGTCCTTTTGACATTAAAGATCACGTTGTCATTGTGATACTGTGATCACATATTTTGATAAGTAACCCTGGGAAAAGGGAATGGTGTAAATATATTGAAATGTATACTATGTTTTTGTTTTATGTTTATAGCTATACCTTTGCACAGACGGTCACCACAGTCATAAACCCCGGTGTCAGCCAGACTAAAGCTTTGTTAGCCGTTCTGGGCATAGTAAATACTACAAATAAAAGTGTCTCATGTGAGAACAATTTCTGGTCTCACAGTTCGCATTCTATATTTTAAGGTTTTGCATCAATTGGTTTATTAAGTGGAAAAATGTTTCTTTTCATCAAAAATCTTTCTTACGTTAATTCTTTAACTCTTTGACACTCGTGCAGCGTATTGAGTTTGCTATTTGATATTGAAACTGATAAATGAGGAAATGGAGATGGAAGTCATTAAAATAGAATAATTTTTCGTAAAAAGTAAGAATCTAATCTTCATAAGTAAGCTTGTAATAAAAATAAAAAGCAAAACTGAGATACAAATATAGAAATCGAGAAAGCTGGATAGGAAGAACTCATTGGCGTACTGAGTACGACGCGTAATTGTGCTTGTAACAGAAAACAACCTGACTGTCAAATTTTTCATAAAATTTATGACTTAAATTTGATATTATATAGTCATGTTATTGACTTACAATACATCTGTACGATTTTTTTAATACACCCTGTTGAAAAGAAAAGGACATGAGAAAAGTATTCTATTAGGAAAACACTTTGCATTAAATGAGTATGTGATGATAAAGAAAAATTTGCATTTTTATTGCATAACGACTTTTATTAAAAAGCAGTAACAACATATTCATCACACATGCCTCCACTATCACATATACCACAATAATTATCACATATCACATATACCTCCGTTAGCTACGTACAAGCTCAGAAAAAGTCAGTGGCAGATTAAGCAGTAGGCTAAGTAAGATGAAGCCTGCGGCAGAAATTTTTCGACAATATATTTGTGAAAGTGCTGACAATTTAAAGATTGGAGAGGGAAGTTAAAAATCAAATAAAAAGTTTTTAACGAAATTAGACAAAGATTGAAATATTTTTCAGAAGATGCGCAGTCGGTTTCTGAATCATTGGAACCTCCTATTGTATTATTGTAGAGAGTCATATTTATAAATTTGTTAGTCAGTAGTTGTGATCATAATGATAAAGTATGTTCATAATGAAAAAGATAAAATTAGCTAATATACTACCACTAGAGTTACCTTGAGGGATTCCAGATACTTGTAAGTATAATTTATAACCTTGAAATTAATAATTGTTAAATAATATAAAGTGGTTAAATTACATTAAGTGGAGCAGTTTGGTAAATTTTTGAATTTTATATGATCAGAACTATTAGTAATACATTTATTATATAGTGCTAAAGTTACATCAAAGAGATCTGGAATATTATTATTATGATAAAGTAATTTAAAATCAAAAGTTTTTAAACTAGAAATATTAGCTATTGTTTCTAATTTATTAAATATTTTTTGTTATTATTTAGAATAAAATAATCATTCTTAGAATAGACAACCATTTAATTACTTTAAACTAGTTAGTTGTAATTTACTAACAGTAGTAGAATAAATATTATGGCCATTAGCGATAGTTCAAAATTTAATACGATATTTGTGAAATTTTGGTATTAAAACAATATATGGGAGTTTGGAAAATATAGAGTTTAGATATAAATATATATGCATATATTGATCAAAAATTGTAGATTAGCCATTAAAGCCGATTTTAAGTTTATAGTCGCATATAAATTATTAGTCGTCGTAACTCTCTACCATTAACCTTCTACCATTTCTTAATAACATACCACTTACAATAATCTAAAAATTAATGCACTGCTCATTAACATAAACGTTTTTAACTTTAAAAATTTACATTTATTAACACAAATCATAAACATAATTAAAATATTAAAATTAGGTACAAGCTTACTACAAAATTACTCAAGAAGGAGAAGTGCTAAAGTGTAACCTTATGATCTTTAATTTATTCAAAAGAGCAAACCACGACTAACTTTAAATTAAGACCAGCACACATCTTGACATTTGGACCTTGCTTGATGGCCCGGACTTTAAGGAATGACACTGCACACTTTTCATTGACATTGTACGTCTCGACAGGCTACAGTCATCTCTTAACTCTGTTATCACCTGAACTCTGACGTTAATATTTTTAGAATCTCATCTCTACATTAATCTGCATTGATCTCACTCATCCGACTTTCTCGGAATTATCTCCAAAAGTAAGTATTTTCTTTAGTTGATCTATATTTTCTAGAATCCGCCTCTGTTGGCCTCGGGCACAGACATCTCTTCTACTTTCATTAACCATTCCTTAGTGTGACGTTCTATCATTTACTAATGGGTTTTCTTGGATCGAATAAATTTGTTTAAATCCTGACCCTAAGCATTGTTTATGCCCAAAATCACTCTCGTATTTGGGTGATGTATATTTATTTTTGTCATAATTATCAGGACTAAGACTGTCGAAATGAGTGTCATTTCTCTAAGACTTTTTTTTGATAGCAAACACTAAAATCTGAAAATGGTGCCTACTAGTCACACACTTCTCATCCTTACATAAAAAGCAAAGAACTTTCTACAAAATTCGAAAGATAAAAAATGTTCACAAAGAAATGTTCAACTTGACAACTTGATCCAAGTCTATAATTGTATTCTTAAGTTCTCCATGTTCTTAAAGTTCTTCATGAACATATACTTTACATCATCTCATCAGTATGTACGAATCTTACATATTGTGACGTACACAAATACTATTAATACTTGTTTTTTTATAAGATGGCCGGCTAATTGTAAATTTCTATATATTGCCGAAGTAATAACCCAACATTGTTAATTCAGTATGTTGGCCGGTGTTTCTTTTGAAAATCAATAAGATTAATAACATAAACTTAACTTCACTTATCCAAAGACATACATTAAATTGCTCAAACTAAACTTTATTAATTGTCATATTTAATACTAAATTTTAGAATAGATTAATTTTGAATTAATACTCATATTTAGAATTTACTATCTTGTACAAAATTATAGTTTCTTTGACTTAATTGATTCGGTAGTGATACAGATTGCATTCTCCACCGACTTTTCGGTGGGAAACAAACTTTCTTATATTAGGATAAAAAGTTTACATTTTTACTTTGCTTATATACATAATGTATAAGGAAAGTATTATGATGGGGTCGAAAAGTCGAATTCGAGTTTTCGACGGGAGATCGCGTTTCAAGTATCCCTGGTCACGAATCAAACATTTATGAAGTGATGTCTGTTTGTGTGTGTGTGTGTGTGTGTGTGTGAAAGTATGTGTGTGTGTGTGTGTGTGTGAAAGTACGTGTGTGTGTGTCAGTGAGTCTGTGGAGACGATATCTCACGAACGAATGGAGCGATTTGAATGAAATTGGGTACAAAAATCACAATACAAAAATCACAATGAATACTGGAAGCTTATTGTTTTTAAACACAATCGAATGTTCAGAACCCCCTAAATTTTCGAGTGAATGTTTGAAAAAATCATGAAAAAATCAAAACCTTTAATAAAGTTACGCAAATAGACATTTCTTATGTAATTTTTCCTTAGAAAACGATTGACTTAAATTTTAGAACGCTAGTATGAACCGTTTCTCAAGATATTGCACATTTTTCAAATAAATGTATCAAAAAATCCCATAAATTAAAAAAAATATTAACTGTTAAGAAGCATGTTCACTTTTCATATGTATTATCATACGATAAATTCGGTGACATCATTCTCGTGGATCTAGCTCGTTCCACTCATGAGAGAAGGTACTTTGAGTAATACTTTTGTATTTGAACTCGAATAGTCATTTACCTGCTATAAGAATAACATGTTTCTCCGTCCATAACGCTTGGCGAGATTTTGGCGACGAATTTGGCGGAATGTCGCCAACTTCGCGACTTTTTGAAATGTTGCCAAATTAACGAATATATCACCAAATGGATAAAAATGACGTTAAATCAATGAAAATGAAGACTCATTGTCGAAAATTCAATATCGTGGAAAGAATATATGTACTATAAGAAAAACCTATTACTTTCCTTACACACATAATGTATAAGGAAAGTATTGTGACGGGGTCGAAAATTCGAATTCGAGTTTTCGGTGGGAGAGCACGTTTCAAGCATCCCTGGTCACGAATCAAACATTTTTGAAGTGATGTCTGTATGTTTGTGTGTGCGTGTGTGTGTGAAAGTATGAGTGTGTGTGTGTCAGTGAGTCTGTGGATACGATAACTGACGAACGAATTAACCGATTCGAACCAAATTTGGTGCAAAAATTATTACAATCCGTAAACACTGGAAGCTTATTGTTTTTATACGCGATCGAATGTTCAGAACCACCTTAAATTTTCGAATGAAATTTTGAAAAAATCGTCAAAAAATCAAAACCACAAATAAAGTTACGCAAATAGACATTTCTTATGTAATTTTTCATTAGAAAACGATTGACATAAATTTTAGAACGTTAACATGAACCGTTCTCGAGATATTGCGCATTTTTCAAAAAGATTATCAAAAATCATATAAAATTAAAAAAAAATATTTCCTATTGAGAAACATGTTCACTTTTCATATGTAATACCATGCGATAAATTGGGTGACAACATTCTCGTGGATCTAGCTCGTTCCATTCACGAAAAAAATTACTTTGAGTAATACTTTTGTATTTGAACGCCAATAGTCATTTATCTGCTGTAAGAATAACATATTTCTTCGCCCATAACGCTTGGCGAGATTTTGGCGACGAATTTGGCGGAATGTCGCCAACCTGGCGACTTTTGAAATGTTGCCAAATTAACGAAAATCTCGCCAAATGGATAAAATGACGCTAAATCACTGAAAATGACGTCCAATTGTCGAAAACTCAATATCTTGGAAAGAATATTAGTATCTACTATAAGAAAAAAACCTATTTTTTTACTGTAAATGTAGTAAATTCATTACATTATATAAGGCAAGTCATGTGTTGCCCACATCAGATTTTTTTGTTTTACTGTAAAAGTAGTAAATTCATTGCATTATATAAGGAAAGTTGCCCATATCATGTTTTTTATCTTTGGAGTACAGTAGGTCACCTTTGGACATCCTTCACTAAGAGCAAGCACCTTTTACGCGCGTATTCAATCACAAAGATATTTTCGTGCATCATTAACCACGATATTTTAGAAAGATACTACTAGCACATTTTAAGTGCTTATATCGCAGGAAGTATCTCGAATGTGTTATAGCACATTGTGTAATCATTCAGACTGATAATATCGATTTTTAAAATAATTTCTTGTAAAATTTGAAAAAAAAAACCACTAAAAATTAACTTTGGTATGAGACAGTTGAGTTGATTTAAATTCCAGTTGATTTTCCTTGGTTTAACTTAAGTATTAATTATATGCTTAATTGTATTGAACTTTTAATTCCCTTACATTTTATACATCCTGAATTATAAACGACGATTAAAAATAAGAGTACCAAAGGAATTTCAGATAATCCTTATAAGCGCATTCCTTTTCAAGCATCGCTTAGAAAATCTAATCTGCATCAGAATTGCATTTTATAGTACAAATTATCACATTCGAAATAAACTAATTTTCAAACCGAATAAGAGCCGATCAGAATCAAAACAAATGCAGCTTAGTATTGAAATGCATTTTAAAATGTTAGAGATAAAATTAGTGGAAATGGCATCCTCCCCCCCCCCCCCGATACGACCGATTTTTTAAAAAGAAGTATCAACACGTTTAAAAATGTAACGGGAGATTATAAAATTTTTACTTTTCTTAAGAGATCTTAAATAATTATTCTAAAGCGTTAGAAGAAGCCATTTAAGGGTCAAAAAGTTCAAAGATTTAGATGTAAGTGAATTATCTTAGGAATCAGAAGAGGTACATTGACATTACAAGGACATTACAATAGTATTGGAAGGACAAGGATTACTCAAGGACATTACAATAGTATTGGAAGGACAAGGATTACTCAAGGACATTACAATAGTATTGGAAGGTGTAAATTGGATAAGAAATAATATTGATGTTAAATCTTGGTATAAAATAAAGCTTTTAAAATGTTAAATGTATAGTGAGTAGAAATAATTAACATTCTATACATAGTTCTACTTTTATGATATGGAATTATATATTGAAGAACTTTATAGTTCACAACTTTTACATTTACTTTTCGAATATTCAAATCGTCAAACTTATGTGAATTAATTCTACAGGGTTCTAAAGGGTTCTAAGAAAGCACCTAAAGACCCCAGTAACTTCGCTAGGAAAGGTTCGTGAATGTACACATTAGGTCCATTTATAGTAAAGTGACTATGTTCGATTGTATAGAAGATATAATAGCGCCTCCTGGAGAATAATTTAAAAAGTAGGGATAAGGATTTCACACAGTACCAAACAATATAGAAGACAAAAGTCAATTATATTGTACAGCAAGGTCTAATTAGTAGAAATTGGTACAAGAAACGGTGAAACGATTCACGAGCGTATGCAAATAATAAAAATAACTGATTTCCCATCTAAGATAAAAGGCAGCACGTACAGAACGGAATATGGGAACTATATTGATTATGACTCCTGATCAAGACTGTGGGGTCGGTATCTTAAAACTTTGACTCTAACTCCGACCCTGACTCTTCTTTGTTTTTACTGTCCGGATCTGAGGCTTCATGATTTATATTCCAATATGAGATTCCAATGGTGAAATAAATATCAATAAATTTTTATTTTTTTATTTTCATATTTTTTAAATTCGCAGACATATGATGTTTTTATAATTTATTGTCTAAAAATCATTTAAAAATGTATTAAAGTTAAATATTCTAAAATATATTTTTAAATAATTTTATTTAAGAGTCGGAGTCGGTAAATTTGTCCGACTCCGACTACCATAAATGGCTACCGACTCCGACTATCTTAAGTGGCTTCCGACTCCGAGTTCATGACTTCAACTCTGATTCCATAGTCCTGCTCCTGATGGTATGATACGAATATAACTATCGAATCTTGACAGATATTTATTGCCGGACGGGAGAGCTCAGTAGTCAGAGGAGGGGGATTGCACTGGAAGGACCCGAGTTTGATACACTGCGCTGTCTAAGATATACATGTGTCTACGCGGACTACGGGTACGTTAAATCTGTGGGTCCGAGAGCTGCTTGGCAGCGGAAGCTGGGTATGGTTACTTTAGATGTTACTCCCACTGGGTTCTGGTCTAAATTTGGTATGAGACTGTTCTGGCCGTTCAGAGAGATACCTTATATCTTCTGGTAGGTCGTGCGATGTGGGTCGAAAAACATATGTTTATTGCCATTCATATATGTGTTTCATGTGTTTCTGATATCGATTCCTACTAAATAGACAATACTTTTCGATGTCTTTTATCATTCGCCTATCTCACATTGTTGCCGAGTTTGTTATTAAAATATTTTAAACTAGTGAGACCCGCTGACATTCTGCCCTATAATTATAATACAAATAACCCGCAAGAATGTTTCCAACTTTCGTTGAGTTTGTTTACCGAGTTGAGTTGTATATCTGAAATAAAAATTTATGAAATGATAAGAAATAAAAGAACATCGTGGTCTCACTTTCAGTATCTGATGTCACACGCTACGTAAAGATCCATCGTAACATCGCAGTTTTTCGCTGTGAAAGAAATATAGTTATTGCATTATGTAGGGAACGAACCGCCCACCGCATGGACTCCCTTTCGGTATTCGATGCCATACGCTCATAAAGCTCCATGATTTCCTCGCAGTTTTTCGCAGTGAAAGAAGTATAATCAATTCATCGTGTACGGACCGGGCAGCCCACATCATGGACTCATTTTCAGTATCCGATGTCATATGCTCGTTAAGCTTCAGACTTCATGAAATGTTTATTCGTGATTGAAACATGTTTGGCAACATCTGTAGCAGCTTTACCAAGATAGATACACTGAAAAATCAAGGTGTTTATATTATTAAATTTTTTACTATGAATGCTACCATAGATTTTATTCAATCGTTCATGGTTATTTACTATAGATCTGATGTGTTTACTCATTTACCTCTCCTTACAAAATTATTATGATGCTTAAGAAATGCCTGCCAAAGGAACCCCTATCCCTAAGAGCCCTGTGCGATTAAATGTCTTTATATATAACTTTATTTGTACTTATTTATGAATAATATGCTTAATTGAATTGAATTTTTAATGTTCGAACATTTTATGCATTCTCAATTATACGGTGCGATTAAAATTTACGGTTTTAAAAAAAGTCAGTTAATTTTTAGCCCATTGAGTTGTCGAAAATACATTCTGTATCAGAATTGCATTTTCTCGTACGAATTATCTAATTGGAAATAAACTAATTTCCAAACCAAAAAGAGGGGAAATTAAATCAACTGCAGCTTAGCATTGTCAAATATATTTTAACATGTTGATGATAAAATGAGCGGAAGTGGTATTTCTTTCGATACAGGCGCTTTTTAAAGCGAGTGTCAGAGCTCTTAAAAATTAATGCGAGATTATAAAAGCGTTTCACTCTTCTTAAGTGATCTTAAGTGCATAATTATTCCAAAGCGTTAGAAGATCCATTAAAGAGTCAAAAAGGTTAAAGATTTGAGATAAGTCAATTAACTCGGGAAAGAGAAAAATAAGCTAAAGAATTTTAATCAAGAAAATTAAATTAGTATTGAAAGGTATAAATTGGATAGGAAAAAATACAGGTGTAAAAATCTTGGTTTGAAATAAAGCTTTTAACATGTCAAATGTATCGTGAGCGAAAATAATGAGCATTTTAGTTATGGTTTTATTTTTTTTTACTATCTGGAATTAGATATTGAATTGTATTTCTATTCACGCGTCTTGCATTTACTTTTTAAAAATTTTTAATCAAAATTAAGTGAATTGCAATGTACGGAATGAAAACATTCCGTACATTGCACTGTAAATACCAAACTTCTTTCGTCGACATTTTGCCATTCATCAAAGTAAGACGACGCTTACATGTTGAGACTGTTGAGGAGATTCGGGAACTTCTTGAATTTTGTACTCTGGTTAAAAAGTTGTATGTATGGAAAACATGGCTTACACATATTTTAAAATTTTTTCTAACAAACAACAAAAATATATTGTAAACTCTATTTAATATTCTATAAAAAACGCATACCAAAATTTTACATATTATTTCGAACGCGCAATATTCCCTTTTGTGCCTCCTCTTCCGTCTGTTTCGAAGGCCAGGCAAAGAAAACACAATGTGTGACATCAGCATGACGTGAGGATGACATGCCCATTTTTGCCAGGATTTTCTAGTTAGAAGGAAGTTTATTAGATTTGGCGATTTATCTCCAATTTATTCAGAAACTTCGAGTAATAAGGATTAGGCTAGGAGATACCAAGATATTTCCAGAAATTTCTACACAAGCTATAAAAGGACTCATCCGGCTGTTGCAGGGGACTTGAAGAATTGGCGTGACATGAGCTACATTGGACTGTGATTTTTGTGAATGTTTTGAGAATAGTAGCGCCTGTTTTGTGAAATTATTTTCGTCAGAATTTTGAGAATAACATCGCTTACTCTGTGAAATTAGTGGAGTATTTAAGTGTTGCTCGATTGTGTACTGTTCCTGTTTACTTTGTGCTTGTAATTAAATGCAAGTTATCCAGAAACAGGGACACGTTCTTGTATCTTCCGTATACACTGACGATACCATTGGATACGTTCAAAACAATATTATAGTACCAGAACGCTTTCGGACGTCATATCGTCCATCATCAGTTCATCATGAATGCATGGGGCTGGAAAACATGGATATTATCATCTGTGTTTTGCATTCAAATTGGCGAATTCCTGTGCAAAATTATGTGTTTAAGCTAAATTTATGTTAAGCACATGTGTTTAAGCAAAATATATATGTTTGCTCTTTGATTAATGAATTCAGCCGAACCTGAAATTTGCGCATGCAAATTTTACTCTAGTTAGTCCGCTGTAAATTTTGTATTCGCAATTTCTGGCTTTATGTAAGGGTTCATGTCTGTCAGTTCATTAACATTGCTACTGATGATGGAAGTTATGACGTCCAAAAGCGCTCTGTAACTATAATATGTAAAATTTTGGTATACGTATTTTATGGTGATTTTAAATATAGTTTACATTGTATTTGTGATCTTTGTTGGGAAATGGTTACGAATGTTGCGTCAATTTATATTGCTTGTGCTGATTCGGAGTTTAACATAGAATCACGATTTTGGGGTATACTAGAATTCGTAATAATCTATTTCCACAACGAATGTAACTTCTGCCTCTAAGAATAACATATTTAATTTCTATTTAGTTTATATTTTCCTTATTTTATTACCTTGTTATCTTTACAAGTTCCTATCTATGTCTCCCTATAATGTCTTACAGTTTTCTTCTTTTGTCAGGATTTAACGATTTTTAAGTCTTATTAGCATTAATCTCTGTTTCATTTTAAACTAGGAAATCTACCCGTCGTTACCCAGGAGTTAAAACGAGGATTAACTGGATTTATTAAACTAAAAGCAAACATAATTATTTATGTGAGATAATTATTTAGTTTAAACGCATGTGCAGTTGTGCACAGGAATTCTCCAATTCGAATGCAACGCGCAGACGATAATATCCATGTTTTCCAGCCTCATGCATTCATGATGAGCCACTATCTGTCTCGATAAATAAATTAATTTTGAAGCCGGAAGAAAAACATAATATTTATATGTCTCTTCAAAAAAAGTGTGATCTCAATTAAAGTTAAATTTGCAGGAAATAATTACAAAATAGAAATACTTTTATATTCTAAAGATTTAAAACTAATCTTTGTAGCCTGTGAAATTAGAAAATTATAAATTTAACACCACGCAAGGTTCGAGACATCGTTCACAGAATCTGCAAAATAAAGTGTTTGCATACCAGCAGAATATCGTCTGCTTAATAAAATGATTAAAATTGTGAAATTGTCAGCCGTAGTTCGGCTTTGAATGCTTATAACCGTAGAGTTAGAAAGGAGATAAAACTGCTATTGATTGAAACGTTTGAAAATATCATAATGCTTGGCGAAATCTAAGTGTTGTTAGTGTTAGTAAAAAAGTCGTCATTGTTAGTTGACACAACAGAAAGGCGTAGTATTTAGTATTTCTAAATATTTTTGATTGTTTTTAAATTAAGGGTTCTCCATTTATGAGTATAATTAATTAGTATATTTCCAAAGTCGTATGACAGATTATACATGAGAATAAAAATAAATTGAAAGGTAAATTAATTTTGAATACTTAATAATATATGCCATAGCAATACATATAATACAGCATAACTTATCTTTCTCCAACATCATCAGAATTATTGTCTCAAACGAAAATTGGAGTTTACCTTATAAATCTTTAAATCCTTACTTTTCCAAAATGTTTAAAATTTTGAAATAATTTGGATGTTTAAAAAAACTCGTCAAAATATGGAGTACCAGGAGTTCGACCAATCCAGTGCCGAATTTCATGGTTGTTTGTAGCTTTGATTTTCCGCTACAGGAGACACACATACAGAGAGGGGGAGAGAGAGGGAGAGAGAGAGAGGGAGAGAGAGAGAGAGGGAGAGGAAGAGAGAGAGAGAAAGAGAAAGACAGACATCGATTTTCATTGAGAGTAGCCAGTCGGTGAAAGCATGCTCCGAGATTTGAAGATTAATAAAATTCGATTCCGTCTGTGGGCATCCTATTGATACCCGAGTTATATTGCTCAGCGTGAAAGGCGAGGAGTACATATCAGTTATAGTACGTATAAAAATTACCTGAACTTATGAGAAAAATATTAGTTCATTGAGATGATGAACTTTAAGTCTAAAATTAGAAGAAAAACCCTGGGCTCGAAAAGCTTTGCCGTTTCAACTCAAAGTTCGAGATTTTAATGTCGGAAGATTGAAGATAGACACATTTCTTTTAGCGTTATGACCATTTTCAACTTTTGTGTGCAAATGCTTTTTGACCGTCTTCTAACTTACGCCAAAATGGCTCCATTTATTTAGAATTCACGTCCCGGCAACACTGGAAAATGAATTTAATTTTCTTTTAAGAAATTAGAACGTCGAAAGAAGTTATAGCCTCTTTCATCGCTGGAAGCTGTTCTTGTTATCCTGGGACTTATTTTAATTACGAAATCAGAATATGTGATTAGATTGCACGAGTGCAATTAAGATAATAACTAACGAAATGATAATTGTATAAAAGAATGAAACGATCGTTATCCACATTGGCGTTCGAAATAATTTAAATGATTAAAGAAGTTAGTTTTTCCAATGGTTGAAATGAAAAATGGCTTTCATGTGCAAATGATTTTTGAACGTCTTCCAACTTACAATTGACAAAAATAGCTCAGATCGTTTAAAATTAATGTCTCAGGACACTGAAAAATTAATTTAATAGTCTTTGAAGATATAGAACGTTGATGGAAGTTACAGTCACTTTCATAACTGGTGGCCGTTCTTGTAAACCTGAGATTTATTTTAATTATGAAATCAGAATTCATGTTTAGATTGTACGAGTATAATTAAGTTAATAACGATCGAAATGTTCATAATATACCTGTTCTTGTTAATCCGAGACTTATTTAAAATTATTGGATGTTTTAAATACAAGCTGCGAATGGACGTAATACTGATTCAATAACTTGACTGACTAGTTTCTACAAAATGAATTGGAATAAATAGTAGAAGTTTTAGAGAGAGTAACTATTCATTTCGTAACTATCAAATTATATTTGATGCTTTTTCTATTTAATAATTAAATTTATTCGCCCTGCATTATTATGAATTGTATTATTTACTAGTAGTATACCCGTTCTTTGCACAGAATATATAAAGGAACTTAAAAGTTTTAGTCACTAGTTTGACATATTTCGCTGTAGGGCTTGGATTAAAATTAATATTTTAATTCTTTTTCAAAAGTTTTGCGTATCATTTAAACTGCTATTCTTTAACTTCCTACATCATTTTTACTATTGGGACAATATGTAAACAACCGAACGTTTAAAAATACTTCCGTTGTTTAGTTTTTTAAACACCCTGCTTAGTGTAAGTGCAATTGGAGTTGCCCCGCTTATGCATATACATCAAAATATGTTATCATACCTAATGAGTACTGTTTTATAACATTTACTAAAAGTATACCCGTTCTCCGCTGCGATTTAATACGGTGTTCCACTATGATGGAATGAAATGATGACCTACAGATGTGGCTGAGATCAGCAATGTGGTGTTCATTATGAAGTAAAGAATTGGCAAGACCACATCAGGTACTGTACCTTCTTCAATCATTGTGGACTAATGATAGTTACCAAATTCGAAAAGTTTGGAAAAAGTCACTCCAGTTGTCCAACATCTAAATGTATATCTGAAATTACACCACCGTACTTAATGTACTTAGACTAATGTTGTCTCGACTAATTAATGTTAATTTACATTACTTAATGCTACTGTCAAACCTGTTATGCAATTTTACGTCTGTGTACAAAGAACTCAAACGAGTGACACCATGGTTGACAGTTTTGATTGGAGAAGTTTATGTCCTATAAATCCGTCACATCAGAAGCTGAAAATAATCACGATGGCGACATTGGAAGTAACACATGCCCCCGATCAAGACTAGCACGAGCTCCATAGAAAACAATCAGGGTGCACCCTAGCATTGCAAAGGCTAGGCAAATGAGAGTCGGGGGAGGAACCAAGGCCAATGAAATCCTGAGAAGGCGTGTTTACCCGGAGCATGGAAGAGATGCATTGCCTAGCAAAAACGTGACTCGATATCAACAAAGAGCGAGGTAAAATATATGACGTGATGACGAGATGTTCCAGTAATGTGGTCGCAAGCAAAATCAGCTACAACAGTATAAAAATGTTTGTGATATAATACGATTGTTGCTGACCTATCACCTTAGGATTTGTTCCGTATCCCCTTGATAAGTCAGGTGAATCAAAGCAGTGCAGCTGTATAAAAGGTATGTGCCAACTACTTATTCCCAAATGGTGGAGTATAATTTCTGGCAATGGTTTGGTGGAAGTTTAGGTCTCACATTCGAACCTCCTTGGTCACGTCTATAAATAAATAATTCAATCAGCGTGTATCTAAAAATAATTGATTAGTAAGGGTTGTTGTTACTATTTATGTAAATAAATGAGTGTAAATTAAATATAATTTAATAGTTAATTCTGAGATGAATGATCAATGTATTGTTTTATTAGCTGCTTTAAGTGAACTGGCACTTGAGTAAATGTGGTGAGTTATTCCAACATAATTAATCATATTATATGTGTTACTTCTCCATAATTTACACGACATTTTGGTGCTTAACCACTTTAATTTAAGGAAATTATTTATGCCACAGTTACGTTTGAGTAATTTAATGATTGTTTAATAATTATGTAATTATGCTTCAATGTCTTGAATTGTTTGCTTCAATGTTTTGCAATGGCTTGAATACAAATAAGTTGTAAGTCAATTTAGTAATTATTGCTACTCAGTTAGCATTCGTCCCTTAAACCCACGTTGTTCTCGATATGTAGTTAAAATGTGGGTTTTGCGGCTATCTTTAGCAATGTACAAAAATACATAATATATAAGTAATTTATCATTTAAAAAAAGCAATATGTAAATGACAACATTTAATATAAGCGCATTACATACATTTTATAACTGCCCACTTTGCCTACTTATAGCCTCGATCACGGGACAGGACCTAATAGAACCAAAATTTTCAAATAAAATGAATATTTCGACGTTAAGTGCCTTACGTTGTTAATCAAAATAAAACATTCAAATAGAGTTCTAACATCATCTTTAATTTCTAATACGTAGTGTTGAGAAAGTATTATTTTCATGCAACTGATGCCTATATATATTTTAAAGCATTCTGATCGCGTTTTGGAGTGGTGTCCGTCTCATGTCTGTGGTCGATTTCTTGTGTACAGGCTGATGGTCACAAGTATTAATGGATTTTCTCGAAACTTTATATCCAGCTTTGTTTAAAAATATCTAGAATTAGATAGAATGGTTTTAAATTCGACCGAAAACTTCGAAATGTTTTCAAAATTTTATAGTTTTTTAACATGGCAGCATAAGACAGTATTTGACATAAATATACATAATATGATTTATTTATGGCTTAACCTTTTGCTTACGGGGGGAACAGCGTCAATCCGAAACGAAGAACCTCTCAAAAAGACGGGTATTTGGCGTACCTTATCCGAAACAGTTCGATCTCCCTTTGCAGACACTGGCGTCTATGGACGCCAATGGGCATCTTTTTGAGAGGTTCTTCGTTTAGGACTGACGCTGTCCCACCCGTAAGCAAAAGGTTAATACCAGTATCGTATGTATTTCAAATAAGGCAAAATGACATTCTTTCATCTTCTGAAGCAAATTATTCTGTAAGTAGAACTATTTTTAAATATTACTTTAATAAATCGTATTGATCATAATTAAGAAATGCAATGCTCTAATCAATATATTGTCTTCAGGTCTTCCCACATGTTGCTCAATATTTCACGATCCGATTTTGAAAGATTTGAATTTCTGATAGTTATGAAGTGGGGTTTTAATTCATTTCGCACTATCAGATGCAATGGGAGAAGTGCAAATATTAATAGGATATAAAACAATTTCTGTTAAATGTGGAAGGAAGTTAAAAAGGAAGAAACAGAGGAAGGACGGTGATATTTTAATAGGTTGTCGTATATGCGCATAATTATTGTATAATGTATATAATATACATTATTGCGAGTAAGAATGCAAATTATTTCAGCCGTCCTCGATATACACAAATCAGTTAAAGGTTGACGCCCATTCCTGTTTGAATTGTGAAAGAGGTTAGAAGAATAAAGGAAATTCAGATGACAATTTTTCAAATTGATATTTCGATGACGTCATTTGAATAAAGTTAATTTTTTTCGATGAAGTTTGAAATTTTCGACTAAAATAAATTATTGTATTGTAATTCTATGTTAATTAAAAAAATATCACTGCTGAATGTGTTCAAAATATTGTGAGTAATTGAAATGTCAATATTTTTTGTACTGATAAGTGAACCAGACTTGAAAAGTGGCCGATAAGATAAGCAGTATCAAAGGTTTTGTAACTAATGTTTCAATCCTGAAATGAGTGTTTAGAAACGCCATGAAAAGAGAAAACATATGCGAGTCTTTTAAAAGTCCCCCAATTCTAAAATCCTCATTACTTACTTATAGCGGAATTGTAATGAAACTAAACAAATATTTTTATTTCACCAAAAACATATTAAAACGTTTCCAAAATTTAATGCATTCGGCGCAGACATGTATTAAATTACCACAGTACTACAGTAATTTATTATACTTCAAAACTTTAAACTTCATCAAAAAACAAAATTCAAAATAAACTTTATTCAACTGACGTCCTAGAAATATAAATTATCTGGTCTCTATATAAAATCAATGAATATTTCATTCATATCACTTATATTCCAGACTCCAGAGCTAAATAATATCGCGGGAAGAGAATTCGACAATTCTTATACAAGTTATTTCACAATTAATTTGCTTACATTCTGCTTCCATTATAAGTAGGCTGAGTTGTAGAAATAATCAAAGTTTGATGATCATTTAACCAGAAAAATATTGTAATTGCGTAGAAACGGAATTTATATACACAGATAATACGCAAAAATAAAGAGGTTTCAGGACAGATGCAAAATTAAATACAAATTTAAAAGAACTTTAAAAATTACAATTTTTACACTGGGAAAAAAATGGATGTCCCATTTTATTTTGAATTGGGTCACGTGATCTCTTCATATAATATGGATGTAATTATTATTTTTATTTTTATTTAAAAACTGCAGAATATATTTTGATGAGATATTTTTTATATAATTCATCGGATAATTTGAATATTTCCTAAAAATTTCGAATGTATTTGTGAATTTTAACTCCTCTTAGAAAATGTTAGGAAAATTAGATCCCATAGGAATTCAATGTATTTCATGTTTTCAACCCGAGTTATATCCGAATGTAATAGGGTGATATTTTTCATTTACATTCTTATATGTCCCACAGACCGTATTTACAACATACTAAAATATCATTTTGATAAAGTCATTTTTACGGCAGTTATCGTGCATACGGACAGGCAGACAGACGGACAGACAGATAGAATGACCAAAGTCATAAACACTTTTCAACTCTGTTGGAAAGAGTTAAAAAGGAAGAAATACTGAATCCTATTAATGTTAATTGCAGACTTTTTTTTAAGGTTTTATAAATATTGTAGAATTTCGGTAATAATCTAATATATTTGTATATATTGTTACGCCGAGTCGCCTGGAATTGTGGGTGTGCGCTCAGGATAGAAGAATGCGTACAAAATTATGGATAATTAACATGTTTTTTCATAAACACAGCGTAAACAGGAACAATATAAACAATATATAGGATAATATTGTTACCAACGTATCCTCTAGAATCGTGGGTGTTTACGCAGGATACAATAAAGAGTTCAAGTTTCTGGATAACTTACGGTTATGCACAAGCACAAAGTAAACAGGAACAGTATACAATCAAACAGCACTTAAATGCTGCACTAATTGCACAAAATAACCTATAGTATACTTAAAACTTTGACGAAATTCATTCTATGAAACAGAAGCTACTATTTTTAAAATATTGACGAATATCACAGATTAATGTAGTCAATTAATGTAGTCATTAATGTAGTAATGTCATTAATGTAGTCGATTAATGTAGTTATCACGTCAATTGTTCGTTGATTGAGGAATGACTCCTTTTTATACACTTTCCATAGAAACTTCTAGATCTGGTGGAATACTGGTTATTTTGAGGTGTTTCTCAAAGATTCGAAAAGTCGCGAAATGTGCCCAAATTGACGAAATATCTCAATCCTTCATCGCACTTCGCCATACGGCAACCTTAGATTCACGTTATAGGTAAGGTGGCCTGCGCGGGTGTTTTCTCCGTCTGGTCTTCGAAAGTGACGAAAGTGAGTGAGGAAAAAATAGACTCCGGAGTGTTTTACAAGTTCGTAAGAATATGCACGGATGTGAATATATTTGTAATCTCAATGTCATTTTTTTCAATTTTCACGGATCTTTTCCATCCTTTTCTCCCGCTCTTTCTCTTACGCTCTCGCTCTTTCTTCTTAAAATTAAGGAAGTAATCCTTAATTTTATCAACGTTCACAAACCCATATATAAAACAATTAGACATCTAATATATTGTATCAATGTGGCAAATTTTAAAGTAGAGTAAAATTAAAAATTCGAATTATGTCAATTTTATGCATATTTGTTAGAATCATAGATAAACAAACGGTTTTATTAAGATTAGAGAAAATTTCTTAATTCAATAACTATTGTAAATTTATTAATTCAAAATAAGTATTGTAAATTTCTTAGCCTTTTTATTCGATGAATATTTAAATATATAATTATACTAACAGCCTTCCCGTTCTTCGTACGGAATATATAATATAAACAAACTTATAATTCGTAATTATTTGCAAATTCTGTTAAAATATTAAATTTATTGCTCCTAAAGAGAAGTTTAAGAATATCTGTTCTCCCTATGCAAAATTATCTTCAATGGCAGCTCTGAAGAAAAAAACATCCTAGCCCCTTTTGTAAGCAAATTTACAAAAAAAAGGAATTGAATCAATATATGCAACTCCGTACTACTTATGTTGTCGCAGATTAGAAAATATGTCAGTGCGTTAGTAGAAAATTGCCCGTATTACAGTATGAGTCTCAAAAAACATTGCCATAATAAAAGAGGTGACGTAATAAATTGAAAATATCAATAATCCCCCGAAATCTTCATACCAGAAGGCCGTAATTGATTCCAATATATGCCAATATATATTAAAACATATGCCAATATACCTGTACTACTTATATTCTCGTAGATTAGAAGATATACCCGTGTATTTGTAGAAGATTACACGTACAACGCACAATATATGAGTTTAAACAATTTTTGGCATAATAAAAAATTTGCATAATAACTTGAAAATATCAATAATCCCTGAATCAATAATCCCCGAAAATATCAATAATAATAGAGTATAAACATAAAGACCGTAATTGATATTATCCAGTCAAAAATGCTATAAGAAAAATCAAATCGTTCTTTTCTAAAATATATTTTTATATCCATTTATTTATTTTTCAAATCGAAAAAATAATAATTAAAATTAACAGGCAGATTTAATTTAATTGCGTTTCTGAGCAACATGATATAAGATAGAATCTTCCTCATAAACTGCGAAATTAAATAACCATTTTGATGTCTTTTTATTTTTCATTGTTCAGTAAAAGCTCGTAAAAATAACCCATGGAGATAAATTTCCCATTCAAATCATGTTTTAAACTATTCATGTTTTCAGAAAGTGACTAATCAGCGAAAAAATCTGCCATCAATCTCAGAGATACAGTTTTAATTCACATTCAAACGATTTTCAAGCTTTTCGTTTGGATAAACCACGGAGTTAGAGAGTAGAACTCCTAGGAAAAAGTTTCGTTTTTCATTAATATCTCGACAACCCCTGATCTTAGATACTCGAAACATAGGCAAAATTTATGGGGGCTATTTCAAGGCTATCCACAAAATTTCATCAAATTCGGTTCAGCCGTTCTCTCGTAATGATAAGACAAACGAAAATTTCGTTTTTTACTAATATCTCGAGAGCCACTCATTGTACAAACTCCAAACATGGACTACATTTTAAGTGGGACTATTTCCATTCTACACACAAAATTTCATCAAATTCGATTCAGACGTTCTCCCGTGATGACGGGACAAACAGACAGACAGACAGTCAGACAGATTTTCAATTTTATTTATATAGATATACTAGCAGCATACCCGTTCTTCGTACGGAGTATATAATATAAAGAAATTTATAATTCGCAATCATGTGCAAATTCTGTTAAAATATTAAATTTATTGCTCATAAAGAGAAGTTTAAGAATATCTGTTCTCACTATGCAAAATTATCTTCACGGGCAGATCTGAAGATTAAAACATTATGGCCCCTTTTGTAAGCAAATTTACAAAATAAAGGAATTGAATCCAATATATGCCACCCAGTACTACTTATATTGTCTCAGATTAGAAAATATGCCAGTGTGTTAGTAGAAGCTTACCCGTATTGCAATATGGTTCTCAAAAATATTGGCCAAAATAAAAGAGATGACGTAAAAAATTGAAAGTATCAAAAATCACCGTAATCTTCATACCAGAAGGTCGTAATTGATTCGAATATATGCCAATATATATCAAAATATATGCTAATATACCTGTACTACTTATAGTCTCGTAGATTGGAAGATATACCCATGCATTTGTAGAAGATTACTCGTACAACGTACTATATATGAGTTTCAACAAATTTCGTCATAATAAAACAATTCCATATTTGAAAATATCAGTAATCCCTGAATCAACAGTCCCCAAAAATATCAATAATAATGATGTTTAAACCTGAAGACCGTAATTGATAATATCCAGTCAAAACTTCAATGTCAATGAAATTTATTTTATATACATATTTTTACTATTCAAATCGGAAAAGATTTAATAAAAATCATATGCCGCATAACATATTGGATCCGTTGTTAAGCGACATGATATCATTTGTTTTAAATAAATTGATGGAAATCATATCATCTGAATAATGCAATCTCCATGGAAGGTTTGGCGACATGTTCGGCAATTTAGCTATAACTTAAAAAATCGCCAAATTTATCGTCAAGTGGGACTGTAGAACTGATAGTCCCATTTTGCGACAAATTGACGAATCATCATCACAATACTATTCCCTAACAAAACACAATTAATTTCATTTATTAAGCGCGATTTTATCAATTTCTTAATATTTTTATGGATTTAGAAATATTTTTACCAATTTGGTGATATTAAAAAAAATTCCTTAAATGTGTTACTACGTAGGATGTATGGACTGACCGACAAATGCTACAGAAACTTCATTTCAGTACTTTATTCTAAAAAAACAAATTTAATTTCATTGATTTGGGTCATTTTTATCAATTTGGAGGCATTTCCACTAATTTGGTAAAGTTTAAGAAAAGTTATCAAGTTATTTAGAGATATTCCTCTAAATTCGTAGCTCTGAATTTGCAGATCTGAAGAATAAAATATCCTGATCCCGTTTGTACATACTAAATGAAAACAGTAAAATTGTATTAGAAGATACATACACCCGTTCTACTCTTTTTCTGCTTCAGCAATCGGCTAAATGAATTTATTGGGGAAACACAATATATGAGTTTATTAGCGGAACACAATATATGAGCTTGAAACCTCTTTGCTAAAATAAATGAAAGTGATGTACGCAGTCTGCAGTATATATAATTAAAAGAACAATCAAACCGTTCATTTATAAAATATATTTTTACACCCATTTATTTATTATACAAATAAAAAAAATAATAATAGATATTAACAACACATTTAATTTCATTCCGTTGCCGAGAAACATGATATAAGATAGAATCTTCCTCATAAAATGCGAAATTAAATAGCCATTTTGATTTCTTTATACTTTACATCGTTGAGCAAAAGCTTGTGAGAGATGAACCATGGAGGTAGATTTTTCCATTTAAATTCATGTTTCAAACAATTTATGTTTTCCTATAGTGACTAATTAATGCAAAAATCCTGCACCAAACTCGGAAATAAAGTTTTATTTCATTTTGGCGTTTTAAACAAACGATTTTCATCCTATCCGTTTGGATAAACCACGGAGTTGGAGAGTAGATCTCCTAAGAAAAAGTTCCGTTTTTCATTAATATTTCGACAACCCCTCGTCTTAGAAACTCGAAACTTAGACAAAATTTATGGGGGCATATTTTAAGGCTTTCCACAAAATTTCATTAAATTCAGTTCAGCCGTTTTCCCGTGATGATGAGACAAACGAAAATTTCGTTTTTTACTAATATCTTAAGTGGGCCTATTTCTAGGCTACCCACAAAATTTCATCAAATTCGGTTCAGCCGTTCTCCCGTGATGATGGGACTGACAGACAGACAGACAGACAGATTTTCAATTTTATTTATATAGATAAAGCAATACTTGTGTGATATTTAAAATTCATCATTGCTGTTTAGCATTAAATTATTATTTTGCGATGAGTTATAAACTCTAATGAGAAACATATGAGTGCTTGACACAGTTAAATGTCAAACTTCATAAAAATTAATGAGGAATTCCACATTTGAATAATCAATCCATTCAATGGTAATAAATCAATCTCGACATATATAGCAATAGACGTATATTTGTTACCCATTTCTATTTCACGATCGCATTAATCTAATTTTGCTAACTGAAATCCAATTAAGTATTTTCTTGCGAAGTCCCATTTATACAAATTAGTAAATATCATGTGTAGAATATATGTTTTATTCAGATAATATCTGGAATTTCTTGCGTATTTTGTTGCAATCCATTTTAATTTCTATCTCCGGTAATCGAATTTTGAATGTCTGGCTGTGAAGTAAAAGGTTTATTGATTTCGTACTCTGAGAAGCGTAAGGGCTACTAAGAAGGAAGTAACTGCTTTCTGTCAAATGTCAGTTTGCTATGCTCCAACAAATAGGATTAATGTGATGAATGAGTGAGAAAAAATATTGAGAGAAAGTCGATTAAATTTCTTATGCAATTCGAAACATGCATACTATACGAAATTCATTTGCGACTCCATAACTAAACGTACTTGTCCAACGATCACTGAAACTTATTATATTTTGAAAAAAAGTGTATGATATGTTAAATATTCCCACAAAGCGGTAGGTTTTATCAAAGAAATTGAATTTGATTTTACAAGATATTGAATTTTCATCAACTTATCCTCACATTTGTTAATTTTTTGTAATTTTTCTTAATGTAGAATCCTGTTCATCAATGTGGTGTCATTTTCGACAATTTAGCGATATTTTCGTCAATCAGGGACAATTCTAAAATGTGCCAAGTACGTCACTATTATTTTATGAAGATTTTTAAAATGCACTCTGTGATAATATAAATATTTTATCATACAGGTAAAACAATATTTGCGAGCATTTTAAAAATGATCATTTGTAATTTTACAATAAAATATAAATTCTTAAGAAAACCAAAGAAACTTTTGGCATGACTAAATGCCAAACTTCATGAAAATAAATGTGGGATTTTTTAGTTAAACTATAGATAAATTCAATTAAAATATATCAATTTTTGCACAATGCAATTGACGTATTTTTATTTCCCCTGGCGATTTCCCTATACCAATAATCTAATTTTGCTAAGTAAAATCAAATTAAACACTCCCTTACAAAGTCCCGTTTATTCTAATTAGTATATGCAGAATGTAGAATATATGTTTCATTCAAATAATATCTAGAATTTCTTGGGCATTGTTTTGCAATCCATTTTATTGTCTGTCTGTAGTAATCGATTTCTGAATATCCGGCTGTTAATTAAAATGCTTATTGAAGAAAAAAGTTAAAAAATATTAGTTCTGGGTATTCAGATTCTCTGGAGTTATAGGCGCGTGAAAATGGCAATTTTGCCATTTTATTTGTTGAAGTTAAGTTCATTTTAATTGTGAACTAAAAACTAAATGCAACTTAAATACCTATTTTGAAAGTTCAAACTATCAACTTTTAGGGGGAAAAGTTTGTTCAGTTACCTAGGATAGTTATCGAGTTACAGCCATTTCCGCGAACTCCCCCCGCCCCCCCCCCCCCAAAAAAAAAAAAATAATTCTAAATTTTGGCCATCCCCGGCAAGTAAAAATATTCCCAGATTAAAAATGGCGGCAAATAATAATAAAAAAAAACCTAAAAATTTTTTTGGTGTGCACACAAATGGTGTTAACTATGGTAGGAATGTAAAAAAATCTGATGTGGGTAGCATATGACTTTCCTTATATAATGCGATGAATTTACTCCTTTTACAGTGAAAAAATAATGTATAAAATCCGCGGTACTGTGTTTTAACGTTTAATTATACATTTGGCGATATTCCGGAAGACAACATGCAAAACTATTTCAACGTATCCAGTAAACTTATTTATATTTTGCGCATCCAAATAAACAATTATCAGTATTGATAGTACCCTTAATAAGCGACATAGTTCATATATTAAAATATTTTAATAATTAATTTATCAATTAGGCGTCATTTTCATTAATTTAGCTTCATTTTTGCAATTCCGACGGTATTTTGGTCAATATGGGGGGAAATACCACCAAATTGGCGATACGTCGATGAATTTGTGAAGCATTACTTCCCATTTGGCGTAATTTATATCAATTTGTTGACATTTTTATCGACAGTTTGTCGAATTCGAATTTTCGACCCCGTTATAATACTTTCCTTATACATTATACTATGTATATAACGAAAGTAAAAATAATAAAATGGTTGAGTAACCAGCTGTGATTATTTTATGTGGAATGACTCTTATTAAATATTTCTGTATTTAAACGTAGAATAATTTGCTAATATTCATCAATTTCACACAATGTAAATGTCAAATTGCATTTTGATATGGAATTTGCACATGAGATCACTTTGTCTGAACTTATAATAAGTTATTAGGTTTGGACCCAAAAAGTTATTCTGTTTGGACCCATAATAAGCCTTTATGTTTGGACTCATAATATGTTCTTCTGTTTGGACTCATAATATGTTATTCTGTTTGGACTCATAATATGTTATTCTGTTTGGACTCATAATATGTTATTCTGTTTGGACTCATAATATGTTATTCTGTTTGGACTCATAATATGTTATTCTGTT
Organism: Amaurobius ferox; assembly: GCA_951213105.1. Lineage (NCBI taxonomy): Eukaryota > Metazoa > Arthropoda > Arachnida > Araneae > Amaurobiidae > Amaurobius > Amaurobius ferox. The sequence goes on along the minus strand of OX578138.1, from coordinate 133,766,574 downwards.
TGGACTCATAATATGTTATTCTGTTTGGACTCATAATATGTTATTCTGTTTGGACTCATAATATGTTATTCTGTTTGGACTCATAATATGTTATTCTGTTTGGACTCATAATATGTTATTCTGTTTGGACTCATAACATGCCATTCTCTTTGGACCCATAAAATCTGCAAAAACGCCCAACTTCGATTGATGGTATGTTAATTCAGTTCCAATGACACGGTGGTTTGGCTTTGTTAATTTATGCTCATATTTCACACTCTTCGTTGGATGATTACGTAGCTGACTGCGTTGCTTAGTGGGCGTATTATACAGGACGCATTATAGTATATAGACCAAAAATAATTAAGAACGCTTTGTGCTAAGGCTAAGGAAAACTTGAGTGTTGCTCAAATTTTACATATACAGACCACATTTCTAATTGTCACAATATATTTATTCGAAATCTAACTTGACTGGGTACTTTGAAATAGATTTACATGTTGTCATCCTGAAAAGTACCAACTGTTAAAGTTCAATTCAAAGCCAGAAATGTACTGGATATCATGTGCATAATTACTTAGCTATGAAAAAAGTAAAATCATTGCTTAATGTAGAGAAAGTCATGTACTTCGGACATCAAATATTTTTATACGATGATTATTTAAATATTTAATCATATATGTAATGCAATATTTGTGTGAAATTTGAAAATTATCACTTTCAATTTTTCAATAGATTAGAAAATCTGATGAGAACCAGAGAAACATTTGACATGGCTAAATGTCAAACTTTATAAAAATAAATGTCGAAATTTTGTAGTTGAACAACTAATTCATTCAATTATAATATGTCAATCATAGCATAATGCAATAGATGTATTTTTATTTCACGATCCTATGAATCTAATTTTGTTAACTAAAATCCAATTAAACACCCCCTCATAAGGTTCCGTTTATTCTAATTAGTATATGTAGTGTGTTGAATATATATTTTATTTAATTAATATCTAGAATGTCTTGCGCATTACGTTGCAATCCATTTTAATTTATGTCTCTAGTAATTGAATTTTGAATGTCTGGCTGTTTAATTAATTGGTTTCACACTCTAAAAAACGTGATTGTAACTAAGAAGAAATTTACAGCTTTCTGCTAAATGTGAGTTTTTCAATGCTCCAACAAATATGATTAATATGATGAATGAGTGGGAAAATTATCAATAACAAAATTCGATTGAAATGTGTAACTCCATTGGATTTTCTCATACGTTCGTATTATATATTTTAAAGTTTTGAATAGTTCTTTATTTTAAAGTCGTATAAGAGGTGGAAAAAAATTGCCATTTTTATTCGATTTTTTTGAAGTTAATTCTATAACACTTTACCAGTCGCACGACGTATTGGGTATGCCATTTGATGTTGAAACTGATAAATGAGGCTATGGAGTTGAAAATCATTAAAATGGAATAATGTTTTGTAAAATACGCATTTAATCTTTAGAAGGAAGCTAAAGCTAATAAAAGTAGAAAACAAAAACTGATACAAATATAGAAAACGAGGAATCTGGATAGGAGATACTCATTGGTGTACTGATTACGACGAGCAAATATTCTTGTAACAAAACACAACGTGACTGTCAAATTTTTCATAAAAATTTATGTTTTAAATTTTATATTTATTAGTTTTGTTATTGAATTAGTTAATTACAATGCATTAGTACGATTTGTTTAATACACTCTGTTGAGAAAAAAAAAACACGTGAAAAAGTATTCCATTGGGAAAAAACTTTGCTCTAAATAAGTATGTGTAGATAAAGAAAAACTTTGCATTTTTATTGCAAAATGACTGTTATTAAAGAGCAGTAGCATTATAATTATCACATATACCTATATAATCGTCACATATCACATTTACTTCCGTTGGCTAGGTACAAACCCAGAAAAAGTCAGTGGCAGATTTACGAATAGTCTACGTAGGCTGAAGCCTATGGCGGAAAATTTTCAACAGCATATTTGTAAAAGCTCTGGCAATATTAAAAGATCGGAGATGAAAAGTTAAAAAAGCAGTAAAAACGTTTTTAATGAAACTAGAAAAATATTGAAATCTTATTCAGAAGATGTATCGTCTGTTTATAAATCATTGGAACGGCCTATTGTATTATTGTAGAGAGTCATATTTATAAATTTGTTAGTCAGTAGATGTGATCATAATGATAAAGTATGTTCATATTGATAAAATATGTTCAGAATGATAAAGATAAAGTTAGCTAAAATACTACTACTACAGTCACCTTGCGGGATTCCAAATACTTGAAAGTATTATTTATTACCTTAAAATTTATAATTGTTAAATAATATAAAAGGTTAAATAATTTAAAATGAAGAAGTTTGGTAAATTTTTGAATGTTTATATGATCAGAATTATTAGTAATAAATGCATTATATAGTGCTAAAATTACATCAAGAATCATAATGATCTAGAATGGTATTATTATAATAGTTGTTTAAAATCAAAAGTTTGTAAACCAGAAATATTACCTATTGTATCTAACTTCTACTGTCTTGTAAGTATAATTTATTACCTTAAAATTTGTAATCGTTGAATAATATAAAGTGGTTAAGTAATATAAAGAAGAGAAGTTTGGTAAACTTTTGAATTATATATGATCAGAACTATTAGTAATAAATTCATTATATAGTGCTAAAATTCTATCATAAAGATCTGGAATATTATTCTTATGATAAAGATATTTAAAATCAAAAGTTTGTAAACAAGAGATATTACCTATTGTATCTAATTTATTAAATACTTATTTGTAATTTTTTAGAACAAAATAATCATTCTTAGAGTAGACTACCATTTAATTATTTTAATTTATTTAGTTGTAATTTAGTAGCAATAGTATGATAAATATAATGGCCATTAGTGATAGTTTTTTAAATTTTATAGGCTATTTGTGAAATTGTGTTACTAAAAAAAAAAAACAGTATATGAAAATTTTAAAAATGTAGAGTTCATATTTAAATAATAATACATTTGGTGAACAAAAATTATAGATTAGTCATTAAAGCTGATATTAAGTTTAAGGTTGCACATAAACCGCATTAACCCACCACTATTTCTTATTACGAGACCACTTACTATAATCTAAAAATCAATGCCTTGCTTATTAATATAAACGTTTTTAACTTTAAAAATTTACATTTATTAACACAAGTTATGAGTATAATTAACATATTAAAATTACGTACACGCTTACTACAAGATTACTCAAGGAGGAGAAGCTCTCGTGCGAAATCTTATCATATTAAACTTATTCAAAAGAGCAAACATCGACTAACTATATATCAAGATGAGCACATATATTTTGCATTTTGGCTTTCTTTTGATAGTTCGAACATTTTGGAATGATACTGCACACTTTTAACTGGCACTGCATCTCTCGACAGGCTACAGTCAGTCATCTCTTAACTCTGTCATCATCTGAACTCTGTCGTTGATATTTTTAGAATCTCACCTATACATTGATCTGCATTGATCTCACTCATCTGACTTTCTCGGAATTATCTCCAAAAGTAAGTGAAGGATGAATCAAAACTAGCTTTGTTTGGTCCTTCTAAATGAGTAGTGGACTGTAAATCTATAAAAGAAGACTGCAGTAATACTTATCCATACCTTTATTACAAACTATATAAATTAACAACCGAGAACAACGAGCCATTTTCTCGCGTCACCTAACGCCACAAGTTTTATTCCAACACTACCATTTCGCTTTTTCAAAACCAGCAACCCGCTGCTTGGCGCTCGCCAAACAGGAACACTTGGCGTCTTTCATACATACTTACGGGCTCCAACAGTAAGTAACTACCTTCGTTGATCTATATTTGCTAGCATCAGCTTCTGTTGGCCTCACGCAAAGACCTCCCTCCTACTTTCATTAGCCCCTCCTTAGTGTGACGTTGTATCATTTTCTGATTGGTTGCTCTGAAATGAATGAGATTTGTTTTAAGTCCTGGCTCTAAGCACTGTTTGCTCCCCAAGTCACTCTTGTAATTTGGATGACATATATTTAGTGAGTTTATAATTTTTCGGATCAAGAATGTCGAAATTGGTGTTATTTGTCTGTGACTTTTGTTAGATAGCAATAGTAAAATCTGGAAATGGTGCCTACTGGTCTCAATTGTCACATATTTTCACAAAAATACGTAAGAACCTTCTACGAAATTCTCAATTTAAAAAACGTTCACAAAGAAAATATTCACCTTGACAACTTTAGCCAAGTCTATAATTGAATTTTTGGACAGACTTTAAGTTCTTCATGAACATACACTCTATATCATCATTTTGTACTAATCTTACATATTGTGGCGTAAACAAATACTATTAATACTTTAGTTTTATAATTAGAATTGACCTTTAATCTTAAATTTTTGTACATTGCCAAAGAGATAACTCACTATAGTTAATTTGGCATGTTACCCGGTGTTTCTTCTGAAAAGCAATTTAATTAATAATATAAATTTAATTTCACTTATCCAATAAGCATACGTTAAATTGCTCAAACAAAATTTTATTATTTGTTATATTTAATATTAAATTTTAGAATAGCTTAATTTTAAATCAATAGTTATATTTACAATTTACTAACTCGTATAAAATTATTAGTTTCTTTGACTTAATTGATTCGGTAGTGATACAGATTGTATTCCTCACCGAATTCTCGTTGGGTAACAAACTTCCTTATATTATGATATGAAAAGTTTATATTTTTGATCTTTGGAGCACAGTAGATCATCTTTGGATATCCATCACTGAAAGCAAACACCTTTTATGCTCGTATTCAAACACATAGATATTTTCGTGCATCATTAATCAAGGTATTTATTTCAGCCAGAGGCTATTAGCACATTTTACTTGCTTATACCACAGGAAGTATGTCGAATATGTTAGAGCACATTGCAAATTTACCACAGCAAATCTATCGAGAGTTAGAGCACATTTTTACGTGATTATTCCACAACAAATATTTTGAGAGATCTCTATTTTTCCTTGATGCACAGGGTTAACTTTGACCCCGCTTTGGTTTTCATTGGTTCTACCGTATTTGTGTGCCAATTTAGTCCAGTCATCTGGGCGTGGTCAACATTGTCTTTCATTCGTTACTTTGTGATGTCCACGGATTCGCTTACGTCCATCGTTGTATCTCTCAGGCTGTCATGCTTCATTTATTACGTGTAAATAAATAGTCTATGCCTCATTCATTACTCATAAATAAATTGTCGATGTTTCATTTATTACTCGTATATAAATTGTCTAAATTGTCAGCCTATTATAAAATTAAGAGTCGACTTGTCGCCGAGCTATATCTGGAATATGATGCTATCTTTTATGTAACTGTATCATTACACATATACCATTAAGTCGAGCAAAAGAGCAATATTACATGTCGAAAATAATCGGTATTTGGTGAAGTCCAAACACGTTACAATAAGTGCTTCTATGCGACGTGGCATTGAATCAAACATATTTTGAACTTGTACTGGAGGAAGAGCATTCCAGATTGCTTCTATCCGAATCCAAAGATTAGCTGTATTAGCTACCGTACGAGAGTCAAGAGCGAGATGCCGACCGACGAAATCTCATACATGTTCAATAGCGATATATCCAGCGAATAGGCAGGCCAGGGAAGAAGTTGTTTCTGTTCTGGTAAAAAGCAATCTTAAACATTCCTTGCAACATGCGGACGGGCATTGTTCTGTTGAAATACAGCTCCAGGAATGCGTTGAAAGTAGGTTACGACTTCGGGCTCCAGAACTTCTTGGATGTTCCAGTTGCTGCTGAGATTACAAACAATTCTTAGCAGCTGAGATCGTCCAATATATCCAATGGCGCAATAGACTATCATACTTGGCGTTCGTCCAATGTGACATTGGATAACTAACTCCGGGAGGTAGCGTTCACCGCTATAGCGTCTGACATGAACGCAGCCATCACTGTACCCCAAAATAAAGCGTAATTCATCTAAAAAAAACGACTTGTTGCTAATTGGCACCCCAATGTCTATGTTGATGAGCCCATAGTCGCCACAGGCGTCAATTGTTTTAATTCAGGGGGTTGTACAAAGGGATTCTTGCAAGCAGTCCACGGTGTAGCAGACTCCGACGAATTGTTGGAGCAGACACTGATACACCCCGGTTCTCTTCAGTTCACTGTTTCCACACTCGCTTCACTGTCGTGGCATTCCGATCCATACGACCTGCTATTACACATTGAGAAAACCCACCTTCACGAAGGTCGATCATTCGTCCCAGTTCAAACTCCGTAATTGGTTCATATGGCGTCCTCTGTCGTCTTAGAGACGTAGTGACTTCTCATGAAACATTTTACGCTGGCAGACAATCATAGACTATTTTCAACGTCCCGCTACAGCTCTAAATATCTATGGCTAAAACAGCATTTCAGAGGGCAATGTTCAGCCCGCACGCGCGCGGTAACTCTGAAATTCTAATCATTTACATAGCACACCCGAATTGGTATTTGCTGTAAAGTCTCAGCTCAAGCGCATGATTTCTTCATATATATATACTCTTGCCCAAAAGTTAAGCATAATTCATAAAATTTGAAAATTTCGGAGTTAATATAGATACAAAGGTTAATGATCAGTTGTGGAGAATCGTAGGACGTAGGTAAATCATTGTGCATATGCAAAACGGTTCACTCGACGTCGACATTCGCAAAGCACCAGCGCACGTCGAAACGAGTATGAAACGGTCTTCAGCGGCATGGGCAGTGGAGACAGAATTTCGCAACTGCTGTGGTATGGAGCGTTGTTTAAAATTAAAAAAAGACGAAAGATACCACAAAGGTGCCAACTGGATATGTTTTTGAAGGGGCGAATTATTGGAATGCTGGAATCCGGTCGATCCCAAACCGAAGCGTCTGAAATTCTGAATGTGCCTCAGTGTGTGATCTCCACACTGTGGCAGAGGTTCCAAATCACTGGAGATGTTACCCGGCCAAGGGTAACAGCCGCTCGGCAAGACCAATATTTGGTGATAAGTGCTCGACGTCAGAGGAACCATTCTGCTAGACAACTGGGTTCAGCCCTGAAAGGCGCCACAGGAGTCACTGTTTCGAGACAAACTGTTTACAGAAGACTCAGATACGTTGGTCTCTATTCCAGACGACCAGAAGTTCGCACCCCCCTGACGTGCGCACAGAAACGCGTGGGTTTGCAGTGGAGTTTGGAACATAGGCAGTGGAGTGGACAAAAGTATGGCAATGTCATAGTCAGTGACGAGTCCAGGTTTAACCTGCAAACTGATTCTCGTCGTACCACGACCTAGAGAGAACGTGGCACGCATTTTCATCCGAGAAACTTCACGGAAAGGCATTGTTACGATCTTTTCTCTGCTCATGCCAAGAGGACTGGGAAGAAGGCTATTTTCGGTCCGCCATCTTGCTTCTTCGAGGTTTGGTACAGATGGCCCGCAATTTGATACTGCGGGGTCAGGTGGCGGAAACTGGAGGGGAGGAGGATACGGCTGAAGAAGTGGGACTTGCTTTCTGAACTTTCATCTGAGCGAACGATCGGAAGTTAGGAGTCCCGAGTATTAAAATGTATGAATTCAAATCTGTGTATAGTATGTGTAAATAGTTAGATGTAATAAATGTGTCTTGCTATTATAAGAAAGTGGTTTGCATCAACATAGAGAAACGAACTATTGAACGGACTCAACGCGATGAGCATTAAGAATAGAGCCCAGTTCGGCACACTGGCGCTTTCGACAGTATAAATTATGGAAATATAGTAGAATCGCACACGGTCTCAGTTCGATAGCAAAATGCAGTGGGAAAAGTGCTAAAGAATGGAAACGGGGGTGTGATGCGGTCTGCGATCAAATACTGATGAGTTGTGATTTGAATCGGATGGTAGTGATAACAGCGGCATTCTGACAGACGTAATGGTGCGTAAGGCATATACGGATTTGATTGACTTTCGATTACAGTCTATAACAAAGAACTCAGACCCTTAAAAAAAGACTGATGACCTTCGGTACAGAAGAAGAGGTAAGTTGTTGTTAAGACCCAAGCCGTCCGACCTACCAGAAAGGTGTAAGGTAACTGTTTAGACGGCCGGGAAGTGAAACACAATTTAGACCGGAACCCAGTGGGGGGAGGCATCCACAGGGACCGTAACCTCCTTCCCTTACCACCAACCTCTCGGAAGGACTTACGGACCCACATGTTTAACGTGATCGTACTCCGCGTGCACTCGGCGGCAGTTTTGGCAGTGGCTCGAATCGAACATGTGCCATATATATATATATATATATATATATATATATATATATATATATATATATATATATATATATATGTATATATATATATATATATATATATGTGCAATATGTATATATATATATATATATATATATATACATATATATATATATATATATACATATATATATATAATATATATATATATATATATATATATACATATATATATATATATATATATATATATATATATATGTAACTATTATCCTGATATTTCTCTGCGCATGAGCAACTTTACTTATATAAAGAGACGTTCCATCGGGTTGGATTAGCGGATGTTTCTCCTTCATGGATTCGTTTACTTCTTTGGTTCTGAGTCTGTTCTGGTGCTTTTATTTTCGCACATTTGGGAGGCTGACCATGGAATTATGTTGGTTCCGTGAGCGTTACCCGGGTTGTAAAAGCTGCTTTAAGCGGGAAAGGGGTGTCGCAATCCACCCCTACCATTCTTATGTAATTCATATGGTCACTCCCGTTCTTTTCTACTTTCATTCATGTATTCTACTAGGGAATTTGAGCAGCATTTGCGCCTCCTCCTTTGTAGTGAATAGTTCTTTTAATTTCAGGCTTATTGGGATATATCCTATTTTGTCTCACTTTATCGTAATAGTATATATATATATATATATATTCTTAATTCTCTTAACTTCAATAATTTATTTGCAAAACATCAGCACTTGTTACCAGTAAAAGAAATTAAAATACAAAAATCATTCAAATATAATTTACCAATTGGTAGAACTATTTACAATTAGAATGAAGATTCCAGGACATTAAACTCCGATGACCTTACATCATGTATATGCAGCAATAAAAATCTTGCCTCTTATGTCAACTCCTCTCATGGACACATTATTACTGGGGATCTCAGTATAGTTCAGGATGATATACTTAGGGATATTATGAATAAAGGGTCTAAATTTCGCATTCCATTCTGCCATCACCCTAAACAACTTCTTCAGTCTATATCATTTGATTTTGATAAATTCATTTATCAACTTGCTTGTTCACATTCCATTCCTATTGAAGCATTCCATCTATGGAAGTATACTACCTTACATCTACTTAAAAATGTTATTATACAATTTAATTAACGAAGCCTAGGTATCCTTATAAACATCTCACATCTGCTATTAAAGAACTACAACAACATTTTGTCATAACTTATGTAGATAAAGCTTCTAATAATTATACCATCATTTGTAAAAAATATTATGTTTCTTTGTTACAGAATTACCTAAAAAATAATCAATGTTTAAACCCATTAATAATCAGTCTATCAAAATCAAAACTAAAATGCTAAAATTATATACACAATTAAATATTAATTGAAAGTTTTTTAAATTTCCTTATGCTACTTTGGTTCCTAAATTCCATAAATCACCTCTCAGTTTTAGAACAGTCACTTGTGGACATAATACCTTTACCACTACAGCTAGTAAGTACTTGCTTAACTGTTTAAATAGAATTAATGGATCTTTTAAATTTAGGAATTCAGGATATTTCATTTTGAACAATAGTTTCGATTTAGTAAATCACCTTAGCAAGCTTTCACAAATTTTTGGTTTCCATACCTTTGATTTTAAAGACCTATTTAATAATATTGTCATTAAAGATTTATATAATGTTATTATCTCTCTTTATCATGACTGTCTATCTTCCAATAATGTTGCTTTTAATGTCAAAAACTTTCCTATGCTCTTGCACTTTGTGTTATACAACAATTATATTACCCAAGGTGATAACATTTATATACAAACATCTGGTGTACCACAAGGTGGCTGTAGTAGTAGTATACTTGCTAACTTATATCTTTATTATTATGAATGTCATTTTAACTCGAATTCATATATTATATATAGATATGTTGACGACTTAATTTGAATTATCATTGATGATTCCTATCCAATTAATATTGATTTTTACCCATCTAACCTAGAATAAATTCCTAATGAGCCTAGAGTTAGTCAAACTGTAAACTGTTTAGACCTAAATTTAGATACCCTCAATAATCATGTAATCACCAATCTATATGATAAAAAAGATTCTTACAACTTCACTATCATAAAGCTGCTATCATATCAATCTTGTAATTCTATTCAATTGTTTAGAAACATCATTTTAAACCAGCTATTTCGAATACATCGACTTTCTGATCCTCGGTTTCACTTTCTCCACATCAATAATCTTAAACGCATTTGTCAAAATTACCAATATCCGGAAGTATTTGTAAATAATATTATTAATAATTTCAAATATACCACGGATTAATTTTACACATGCATTATTTATCTTTGATTGGATAACTCAATTTTGAGAATTCATCCATTCTTATCACCTAACTTACCACTTGGCCTGAGTCTAATACTGTTTACTATTTTCGAATGATTATTTTCCACTAGTCCTGAGTCCTATACTGATTACTATTTTTGAAAGTCTCCATACATATTATGTATCGTTCAAATGTATTCATTCCGGTGCCCACTCGCATTGACGAAGTGAGGTGAAATGCTCAGTCGCTTGTTCAACTTACACGTGGTAACAATGCTTGTGAGTTCATATGTCTGTTCGAGGAGGTATTATTTTTCTTATTTGTAATTCAATTGATTTATTTTTCTCCTTCCACTAGCCAGTAGACAGTTCCAATGGTGTGTGTAGTTAAATACTCTCGCCATTGTCAGAAACTGGCTATTCTATCGGTTTTAATTCGAATTGTATGGCTGTCCTGATTGATTGTTCTCTATGTGTTAATCTTTTATCTTGAGCTAATTATTATTGCCTTTTCTCATTTTTGCGTGTTTTCTTTTTTATTTTTATTTATATTTATATACTTTTAATTGTGAATTTTGTATCCTTATATTTTTCTTATCCCCCTTTCCATTGTAGTGATATGTTACCTTCTATCTTTATCCTTAGTCTTGGTCTATAGTTACTCATTTGTAACAGATATGCTAGAGATGGGTTTCTTTGTACATACAGTAGTTTATGCATCATTTTCGATAAAAATCTATCATTTTTTATTTATATATATATATATATATATATATATGTATATAGGGACATATATATATATATATGAACATATATATATATATATATATATATATATATATATATATATATATATATATATATATATATATATATATATATATATATATATATATATATATATATATATATATATATATATACACATATGAAATATTTAATCGAAAACTATGCATAACTACGGTAAGTACAAAAAAATCCATCTCTAGCATGTCTGTTACAAATAAGTAACTATAGACCAAAACTAAAGATAACAATAGAAGGTAACTTATCAGTATAATGAAGAGGGGATGGGGGGAAGATGAGTATACAAAAATCATAAGTCAAAGGATATATAAATATATAATATCTATCTATATATAGTTAATATATATATATTTATTTATATATATATATATATATATATATATATATATGTGTGTGTGTGTGTGTGTGTGTGTGTGTGTGTGTGTATGTGTGCATAATCTCAGATTATCGATATTTGTTCATATGAAAAAGAATTGAGTTGAACACATGAGATATTTTAAGGAGAATTCACTAATTAATATCAGAAAATATGAATTCAAAAGAGTGTCTAGTACATGCTTAGCAATCCATTTTAATCTCCGTTTCCAGTAATTGGCTATTGAATATATATATATATATGCCAAGTCGCTGTAAGTAAAAGTTTTATTGATTTCGTGCTACAGGAAGCTATGGGGGATACAAACATTAATAGGAAATTAACTGCTTTCTGTCAAATGAACATTTGAAATGGGCTAAAAACAGATTCAATATGATGAATTAGTCAACAACAGCAAGTATGAATTCTGCATTTAAGGTATTATAAATTATTGAAAATATATACAATTAAGTATGAATAAATTACCGGTGTAGAATGTCCGTTATATTTATTGAAGATTTTTAGACAACATAGAGAAACTTCATAAACATATGACAAAAATCGCTCACACTGCTGTCTAAAATAAACTGAAACTACAAACATTGCATTAGTAACCGTAAAAACTGATTATTAAATGCATCAACCGGTTTTAAAGGTTTAAAACTTCTTTGTCAAGTAAATGAGATGGAATATTCACTATAACACTATAGGACAATTTCGGTGAACGGAATAGAGCCAGGTGTTCATTAAAGCAGTACTACACTAGATTGAACTGAGCTGCGTTGGACAAAATTATCTCTTTTGGTTTGGCACGTGCATACCATGTCTACTGGGGTCCTATTCTAAGCTTGCCGTTCACAAATCTGAATCGATAGATAGAGAGCGCTCATATAGCGGGGTACCGACACTATTGTTTGTTGCATAGAGTTTATTGATCTACTATGGGGCTACATATCATATCTATTAGAGTATTTCGATAAGCAATTTTATTTTTGAATAATGTTCGACTTCTTTACTGAGACGGTTTTTTTCTTTTTCAGCCGAATCAGCTGGCTCTCTTATTCTTGTATGCCTATTATAAATATTATATACTATGCTCATTCTACGGTTGACGATAGCTTGCTCTTATCTTTCATATTATTTGTTATATTGTCCATGCCTTTAATATAGTATATACAGGACGTCCCAATAAATTGAAACGTGCTTCAATTAGTTATCTGTTGGAGATAAGTGGGCAATGTAAATTGCAAAATATTGAAAGTAAGGTAGGAGATAAGACTACGTTAATGAAATAGTCCTCCCATTAATTTTCAAAATGTTACACATTTTAAATTTTTATACGACCCCTTTAGACAAATTTGTTCAAGCAGAAAATTTTTATTTTTAATGCAACAAGATCATTAGAAAAATCCGCATATCTGTGTCTATAAAATTGATTGAGTTATATTTAATTGAAAACTGAGCATTGTGAATGGGAACCATATACAGAGGCTGTTCACACATTTTTTAGACGATGTATATTGTATTCACAAAACTAAATTACACAAAACTAAATTACACCGCAATTTCCAGGATAATAATGCCTTTTGAAGTGTCAGAAGAGGTATTCTATCCCATTCCTCCTGAACAGCTTCCCAGAGTCCTGTAAGAGTTTTGGGACGCCGTTTGGATAATGCAGATTTTAAAAGTCCGAAAGCACAAAAATCCATAGGTGATACATCGGGAGATTTAGTAGGGATATCAGTGAAGGGTATGGCCTTGATACCAGTTTTTGTTCCATTTCTTTTAGGAAATTTACAGTGGATTTTGATGTGTGACTGCTAGCTTTGTCCTGATGGAGTCTCACAGATTGATGGCACTGTGGGTAAAGCGATGGTATTTCATTCAGAAAAATTGGCGATAAAATATGTTCCTGATAGTATTTGGAGTTAATCTTGACATTTTTTCCCACTCTCTTTATTTTTAACTTGCCATTATAAGAAAAACCAGCAACAATCATGAATCCCTTCGAAAAACTTTTTTTCGATTCTTTGAACCATGTACTTAAATTTTTTTCTCCCCTTTTATGATAATAAATGGCTCTTTTTTGTTGCAATCATTTAAATACACCCATGATTCATCTATTGTGACAATTGTTTTCCATTTTTCTTTGGATAAGTGTTTCTCATATAGAATTCTGCAGCGTGTCCTGCGTTCAGCGATATGATTTGGAAGAAGACGATGCACATTGCGTTTTTTCGCTTTCTTAAGATTTAAATCAACGTTTATCATTTTGTTTACAGTGGACACCGAGCATTTTAATGATTTTGCAACTGTCCTTTGACTAGGGGGATTTTCTATTAACATTAAACAACGTACCTTTGCAATATTCGAAGATGTCCGTTTTTTCCTTGGATACTTGTTTGGAATTTTTGTCCCACTTGAGGCTCCAATTTGACGTTTTTTTCCTTTCCTGTTGACGATATTACCTATCGACGCTTTAGATATCACAAAACCATGACTCTCACATCATTTTTGGATAACAGAGTATGCATATTTCTCTTCGGAAAGAGCATAAATGTAGCCTTCGAACCACTGTTTTGTTAAAAACGCCATTTTTGAATAAAAACAAAACTTTCAAGCCGCAGACGATAATTTTGACTTTTAAAAACATAGTACAATTGGAATTATTTCTTTTGCAGCAAACGATTTTTTATTACCGCTTACCAAAATCGTCTAAAAAATGTACGAACAGCCTCTGTATCACATTAGAAATGTAAATTTGTGACATATCACATAAAAGTTAAAACTGGATGATAATACATAGGAGACATTTTTGCGAATTCCCCGTAGGCTCACGATTCAGTCACAGATTCTTAAGTACTTTCCAATAACTAAGTACTTTTTCAGTAATTAAGTACTTTTAAGCATTTTTTTTATCTAAACAATTTCCATCGTCAATTTGTTTATAATCCCTCTTTCACTGATGAAACAGTCTTTCACATGGTACGGAAAGTGGCATAAGTCAGAATTTTTCCTTTATCATAATTCAGTTGCATTTAAAGATACAGATAATGATCCTTTTGCATTAAAATTAAAAATTTTCTGATTGACTAAATTTGTCTAAGGGAGTCTTATAAAAATTTAAAAAGTGTAACTTTTTGAAAATTAATGGGAGGACTATTACATTTTATTTTTCTACCTTACTTTCAACATTTTTGCAATTTACTTTGTCCACTTATCTCCAACAGGTAAAGAATTAAAGAGCATTTAAAACTTTTTGGGACAACCTGTATGGATATATATTCCCCAGGGAAGAATTTTCTCAACAATATTGACCAATTTATACCTACATTTTAATAAAAATAAGTTATCCTTAAATAATCATATCATGGACCATTTCAGTGATGACATAATCACCATAAAACCATCCATAGCTGCACCAAAGTTAACATTTAATATTTAACCTCATAATTTACTTATTGAAAATGCTTTCTCTTCACCCTGACGTTAGTTTCTACTAACAGTAGACTACCTTGACGTTAGTTTCCAACTTCTAACAGCAGATATTCTAGTTTTTAAAATCTATGACAAAATAGTTTCATACACTTTTAATTTAAAGAAACTTTAAAATTATTCATCAAACCTTTCTATATCTGTATTTAAAAATTATATTAATAATCAAATAATACGGAATAAAAAGTTAAGCCTTCCTAACTTTTATAAAGAACTATTTCAAAATTTAATCAAAACAACATTAATAAATCAATAACCATTGCATCTCGTTATTTCTTTTATGAAAATCATTTTTAAAACAAAACAAAAACAATATGACAAAATAGTTTCATACACTTTTAATTTAAAGAAACTTTAAAATTATTCATCAAACCTTTCTATATCTGTATTTAAAAATTATATTAATAATCAAATAATACGGAATAAAAAGTTAAGCCTTCCTAACTTTTATAAAGAACTATTTCAAAATTTAATCAAAACAACATTAATAAATCAATAACCATTGCATCTCGTTATTTCTTTTATGAAAATCATTTTTAAAATAAAACAAAAACAATAAAACTTATAGCTATCTCAGCCTCATTTGCTTCTAAATTAATGGAAAAACATTTATTTCTACCAGTAATCAACTTATCGCTATTATTTAATTTTTATTTTTTCTATATTTGCTATTTTGACAATTCTTGAAATTACTTCTTATAAATACACACTTTTTTCATTACTGATTCCTTGTACTACAGTTTCTATAACTTTTTTCCCATTTCATTATTTGATGCCTAAACCGTCTTCTTAATTCCATGTTGCCGCCTTTGACTACCACCAGATCTTTCATTAGATCATAGCGTCGCTGGAGTGTTAGAAGTTTACATGACATTAACATGTTCCTTTTGTGAAACTGATAAATTTACTCATTTTATTGCTTTTATACGTCTGTGATCAAAATTATTTTATTTATTCTATTGCATTAATCTAACATTAATCTGTATTTTATCAACCATTTATTTATATTTCAATCCATCTCTTATAATTTTTTATCTGCGTTAGATCATCTGCATAATTTCTGTAATAATATTTACAGTATTCAGACAGAAACGCAGACAGACTCCAATATACAGACAGACTCTAATTAGTATTTTCGAGTCAGGGTCGGCTCTTGATACCGTCCATTGTCGCTGAAATAATATATTCGGAATTTTTAAAACCCCTTTTTTTCTTACTTTCACATTTTAGTGTATTTCTGTCTTAAGTTACCAATTTTTATTAGGACCATGTTAATGACTTTACATTACATTTTACAACCTCTACATGTAGTTATTCCACCTTTTGCATTCTTATTTGCATTATATGCTTAGTAATGGGGATTTGTTGGGGGGGGGGGGTTAAGCATTTATGATATACTAAAACAATTCTAAATCATTCAAAACATTCTAAATTCCTGAAAACATTCCAAAAGTTCCTAAACTTGTAAAGTTCATCTAAAATAAATCTGAAATACTTCTGAATTCTTAAATAAACTGAAAGGGGACCTATTGACCAGCTTCCCTAAATTTACAAATATGTAACTACATAAAATTAAATGGAACTTTCCTAAAAATAAGAATGCATTAAAATAAAAGAGAGAACACAGAATTTAGGTTTTCAAAAATATAACGTTTATTAAAATTTAAACTTCACTTTTAAAGAATTTTCAAAACATTTTACATCTCATTAAACAAATCAAATTAAACATCTTAAATAATAAATGGAATGGCTGGTCGTTTAGTGGTTAGTAAAAACGTTAGAATATTAAATTTAAAGTTAACAATGTTAAAATTATTCAATTTTTTGCCAAAACTTGAATTTAGAATAAAAGAACATCAGTTAGCCAAAAGGGAATTTCAACAAAATTTAAAGATAAACCACAGGTTCAGGTGACCTAAAATATATAAGTCTAAGGGGTCTTATTTTATGCCAACTCAATTAAACTTTAAAATTGTCTAAACTGCCGATGTGGTGGCCGAGCGGTCAAAGAGGCAGGCGTTTCCTCGTGATGGCTCGGCTGCCAGATTGCGGGTTCGAGTCCCGCCTGCGGGCATGGATGTTGTAATGTCTTATTTGGGGCGGAATTCAGACTTCTACCTTCGGGTGCCCCGGGTCATTAGACTGAACAGAAGCAGTGCACTCATTCCTCCTTAATTGTAATGTTAGGGACACGACAACAACAACAACAACAATTGTCTAAACTGACAAAAACAATTATAAAAATTAGAATTTAACCATATCACCAAGGGTCCAAGAAGAACGGCAGAGATCGGCGGGAGGCAGAATCACCAAACGTGCAGTAGACCCAGAGAACACCAGAAGAGGAAAATCCATGGCACAGGATCACAATATGTCCAGCAGAAAATCCGGAAAAGGCCGTTCCACGAGATTCAACTCAAAGGGGATTCTCCACACCATTTGGACGTCGAGTAATAAAAAAAATCATTTCTCCCAATTGCTGCACCGGACTACTGACATCAAAATGGAAAACTTAGCATATGTCCGTCAATTGGGCTCGGAAATGTGAATTCCATTCATCATAAATAGCACTCGCAGCTTGTCAGGATAAACAAATTTTTAATTGGCCGGTAAGACTTCCTCGGCCGACATCACATAAATCGTGAAACATCTTGGATCATTATTTAAAAACAACAACTCTATAAGATCACATCTTGGGTTCTAATACAGAGAGAAGAGAGCGAGAAAAGAGCGCGATTTTATTTATATACTGCGAAACATCGCTGCCACAGATTATAAACAAAATTATCGATGAACGATAAAATAATTAATGACAGACGATTTTAATATTACGGTTAACCAATTAAAAACTCGAAATATTAAAGAAGAGAAATGGAATTTCAAAGCAGGCGAAAATTAAAAAGAAATGAAATGAAACGATTTGAAAATATACGAATTCGGCAATAATTTAAATATGAACGATTCTGAAATATTTAAAAAGCTGAAAATGGAATAAAACTGAAAAATTGCAATGAATTACCGAATTTTTAACCGAGAGCAATAAATTTGGAATCAAATTAAAAGCGAATAAAAAGGTCAATAAATGGAATTGCAAATTAGCCAATTTAAATAAATTTAAATTGCTAAAACCTAAAAAGAACGAACTTTCGCCGTTTTTAACACAAAACCTATGGAATAGCACCTATTTGAACAAAGAATATCAAAAACCTAAAGAATTGGAAAATTGAGAGTGACTATGTAAATAAGACCCCTGAACACGTTTAAACTAAAAACAAAACTCCTATTATTATTAAATATCCAAACGTATAACCCAACACTTTCACATTTTAGTGTATTTCTGTCTTAAGTTACCAATTTTTATTAGGACCATGTTAATTAATGGTTTTACATTACATTTTTCAACCTCTACATGTAGTTATTCCAACTTTTGCATTCTTCTGTCAAATCACACGGTTGGTTTTGCCAGATGACAGGGCTTTGGATATGTAATCCGTAGATAATAAATTTGGGGAAAATCATTTACTACCCCTACATAAATTTATTTGAGCTAAATGTCAACCACTGGCCACCGTCTGACTGCGTGAATGTTTGACACTTACTAAGTTTCTTGCTATCTTCTGGCACTTGTTGTTTGAGGTCATAAATGAAGCCTATTCTTCTGATTTTACTCTTTCTGTAGCCGTTTTCAGTATGGTCTTTATCTTGTCTTATTACGGAATCTTCTTACAGTCTTCCGGAATTACTTGCATGCAGTTCCCCTGGACTCTGTGTGGTTCACTTTGCGTTGAGGATTTAACCTTTCGACCCTGCACTGTTAAAGACTGACCCAATCTGAATTCAGTTAGAACTTTTTCGTCCGGTTCAGCAATTTCCTTCTTCACATATGTCCTTTACTACCTCCAATTCGTTTTTACTTTCAAATATTGGGCTCATATAATACACATTTTGAATATCCTTTACAGTCACATTGTTTTTGATATCTATATTTCACCCATTGATACTTGTACCATCTTGCGCTCATAGTCTGATCTCATTTTCCCTTCCTTTCCCAATGACAGTTCTACTAATTCTAAATTACTTTAAACTTTCGACTCCGCAACTTCGTTCAAAAACGATATTTTTTCTTTTGAGTTTCCCCTGAACTCTCTTTCGTTTCAAATAACTAAGTTAAGTCAATTACATCTAGCAGTTTGAAATCTCCTTCTGTCATTCCTTTTTTAATTTCTTGTAATCGAAAGAAACATCTTCTGGGGCATCTTTGAACGGTATTTTCTTCTAAACTGCCTGTCTACGAGAATATTATATTTATTAACTTTCCAACAGGTACTTTATCTACTTTTTATATCACGTGAGGCAGCTTAATATATGAGGGTTGATCTAAAAAAAAAGGTTACATGCAGCAGCATTTGAAAAGTAATTATTGTGGAGGGTTTATTTTCCCCCAGAGTGGAGACAGATGGCGGTAGTTATCTTACAACTATTGTGCGGGAAGATAGTGTAAGTTCGCAGACGTGTCAGTGATTGGAATGGCAAGACGTTTAGAAAAGTGGTCTCGCTTGGAGGTGGGAGCCGTGATTAGTTTCTTATGGGCATAGAATATGGGAATGTTGAGTGATGATGTCATCCTCTTGTATGACAATGCCAGGCTCCATACTGCTCGCCAAACACAAGAATTGCTGCAAAAGTTCAAGTGGGAAGTCTGGAGCCACCCCCATACAGCCCAGATTTGGCACCCATTGACTATTTACTTTTTCCAGAATTGAAGAAACACTTTCACTTTTTCTGGAACAAGGTTCTCTTCAGACAGTGATGAGAAAACAGCTGCCAAGAACTGGCTCAATAGACAGGGATGTGATTTCTACCAAGCCAGGTTAAACAAGTTGGTCCTGCTTTCAGACAAATGTCTAAATAAAAATGATCGCCAAGTATGCCTCTTAATTCCATTTTGTATTTTCTGTCTATTCTTAATAAATAATTTTTTAATTCCCTTCTAACCTTTTGTTTTTGGATCCATCCTCGTATTTCACGTTCAATAGATCTCCACCTTAGAGGGTTTTCTTCCCTTATGAGTTGCACTCTTCTATTCGAGTAGTTAAATTCTTCCTATGTTCAAAGCCTCTTTCTTCAAATATGTTTCTTTGAGTATTCTGTGACCCCCACAATTCTTCTTTTTGATCATATCTGTTTTTTCGACCCTATTTTCTATATTGTAGTCTTTAATGCATTCGACACCCTTGGTTTCAATTATATCTGCTTACTTCCATTCGTTCTATAGGATGCCGTGCATAGTAATTACGTGATAATTAAAAAACAAATTCAAAATCCAAAAAATTCCTGGACTGGTGTTCTCAGCCTCTGACGGATATTCATGTTTTCTTCATTTATATCTAAATCTAACCTACTCTTCATCTACGCTTTTCTCATTAAAAAAATTCTCACCGATGCTGTCGGCTGTGACTTTACACCATACAACTTCGCTTCTCATTCTAATTTATTACATCCTCCTGGAAAATTATTTGCATTTTTCTTTAAATTCAACCCAGATTTAGCAATTTTTTACTCCTATAATATATCACCATTGTGTAGCATCGCCATTTAAGGTATCTTCCACCACGGCTAACCTTTTCTAGTCACTTCCTTACACTTTCAGGAAAAAACTTTCCAAGTTCTTAAGGTACGCTTTTTCTGATCCCCGATCATCTAAACTAAACCCAGGTTTCACTGCTAAATACACTGCTTGACTGATCTGTATACACGCTCTCGTTTTGCACAATTTACAGACTTATTTGTTCAATTTTACAACTTTCTTTGACTTGTGTTGTTTTCCTTTAATCGACCGTGCACTTATGTTTTCTATTTGCGCCTTTACTTCTTTACTGTCTAAGCAAACCTTCCCTGCCGTTATCTACAACTTCCTATATATTCTGTAAAAAAAACCCTTCCACATTCTGCATGTTCTATTGTGCTGCTGGCCTTTATATTCGGGTGTTAATGTAGAGTACTTTCCTTCACAATGGCTGGGTAAAAAAATTTACGACAGAAGCAAAACAACACGTATTTTTACATTACCTAAATTTAACAACCTAGGTCATAAATGAACTTGACCTGGTGATATACTATTTTGAACTAATCATTGGAAGAGCTATAAATCGTCGATGCTTACCAAACATCTTCCTAAGACAACTAAACCTTATATTGGCCAACCAATGACACTAGATTCTTTAGGTCGTAATACTGTCAATCATAGTGACACGACTTCCAATTCCCTTCCTTTTCACTCACACGTCGACTCGAATCCTAGCTACTTCCCACTTCCAATCAAATTTCAGCAGTTCATACCTAGACTGTACGCAGCTTCTATTGTCCAGCCTCCCTCTCTTAGCCGCTATTCGAAACGCATTCTCTCGCCATATAGAACAGTAGAAGTTACTTGGCGCAGTGATTGATTGGTCTACATAACCAAAACTGTCAGATGTTGTTAATATAAAGTCAACACAAGTTTTAACGAAATTCGAAGGAAATAATAACCAAAGGTTATACTCGTATAGACCTCACATGTGATGTCTGTGGGTATACATGGTGTCAAAGAAAGCCCTGATACGATAACCGCAAGAATTTTGAGTTATTGGCTCAGTTCATAATTTTCCTTGTACATAATATTGCAAAACAGTCACAATTTTCTTTGTATATAATATTACATCACAGTCACATTTTCCTTGTATATAATATTGCAACACAGTCATAATTATCCTTGTATATGATATTGCAACACTCACAATTTTCCTTGTATATAATATTGCTATACAGTCAAAATTTTCCTTGTATATAATATTGAAACACAGTCACAATGTTTCTTGTATATAATATTACAACACAGTCACTATTTTCCTTGTATATAATATTGCAACACAGTCACAATTTTAATAAATACTTTTCTGTGTAAAATATATCATGCCTAGAGATTTTGAGAGAGACACGAAAACGCTTAATTCATATTTTTGACGTATCTAAACGGCTAAATCGTGCAGTTTTTTCAATATAAGAAACCAATTTAAGTACATTTAAGAAATACAGTAATATAATAAAGGGAATACGTAGGGTTTATAAAGGATTATGCAGGTATTTTACTGGGTACTTTGCATATTCTATACATTAGGGAGCATAAAAGTGAATTACTATCTATATTCAATTAAACTTGAACATTTACAAAATATATTAACATTTTTATTTGCTTTATCTGTCTCTCAGAGGACCAACAGTGAATCACAAAATACTTCGCTGAATTTTAATTTATTCGGTATTATTTCACAAGGGAAATTAATTTATTTTATGTGCGGATAACTAAAAGTAAATGAAAATATAATCATTTTTCAGTAGTATTGCATTTCGATATCTGACGGCATTACATTTATAGTACGTATAATAACAAAAACCAAGCATTATATATTCATTAAAAATTCTTTCAATTAATACGTTAATTAAGCACCCCAGAGAAATTTAAGAAAGTGGGGGAAATGAATAAATTTCATTGTCTGGGCTCTTAAGGATTTCAGGTAAGTTTTATTGGGTGTATTTTTACCACTATTCCATGATTGAATTTCTTTTAATTAAAGCGCCTTTCGAACTTTTTGGGACACCCTGTATTGTTTTGGTCTATCTGTATTATAACCAGTATCAGAAAAATGATAAGTGTTATATTCTATATCGTGTAGGTATCATAATCAGTACGTAAGATACACGATATTCTACATTTTTAGCGCTATTTGTATTATAATCAATATCAGAATTCAAAACAAATATTGTATTATTTACCGTTTAGGTCTACTTGTATCATTATCAACATCAGAATGAAAAATAAAAATTGTATTATTCATTATCGCTTAGGTCTACTTGTATCATAATTAACATCAGAATTCAAAATAAAATCTATATTCCATACCGTTAAGATCTACTTGTATCACACTTAGCATCAGAATGAAAAATAATTGTCATATTCTATACTGTTTAGTTCTACTTGTATCATAATTGGCATCAGATTACAAGATAAATGCAATATTCTATAATGTTGACGGCTATTTGACTCATAATCAGTATCAAAATATGAAATCTATACAATTAAAATTGAAAATATATTTGTCTGTTTGTCCCATCATCAAGGGAGAATGGCTGAACCGAATTTAATGAACGTTTGTGGGTAGCCTTGAAATAGCTCCATTTAAATTTAGTTTAAGATTCTTGTTTTTAAGACTAGGGGTTATTAAGATATTATTGAAAAACGAAACTGATTCCTAGGAGTTCTATTCTCTAACTCCTCGGTTTCTCCATACGAGAATGTTGGAAATCGTTTGTTTAAAACGTAAAAGAGAATTAAAATTTCATCTATGAGTTTGGTGGGAGATTTTTGCATTAATTAGTCACTTTCTGAATGTATGAATTATTTGAAACATTAATTTAAATGCAAAATTTATCACCATGGTTAATTTTTCACAAACTTTTACTCAACAATGATAAGTATTAAGAAATCAAAATGGTAATTTAACTATTAGCATTTTATGAGGAAGATTTTGTCTTATATCATGTTGCTCGGCAACGTAATTAAATTAAATGTGTTTGTTAATGTTTATTATTATTTTTCCGATTTGAATAAAACATAAATGTATATTAAATATATCATACAAATGAGCGGTTTGATTTTTCTGTTTATTATATTACTGGATTGCCTACATCACTTTTATTTATTTTGGCAAAGCGTTTTCAAGCTTATATATTGTGTTCAGTTAATAAACTCATATATTGTGTTTAGCCAATAACTTCATTTAGCCGATTGTTGAAACAGAAAAAGAGTAGAACGGGTATATCTTTAATACAATTTTAGTGTTTTCATTCAGTATATATAAACGTAATTAGGATGTTTTATTCAGATCTGCAAATTCAGAGCTACGAATTTGGCGGGATATCGCTAAGTTGATAAATTTTCTTAAACGTTGCCAAATTGACGAAAATATCGCTATACTGCTAAAAACAACACAAATCAATAAAATTTATTTTGTTTTCTTAGAAGAGAGTAATGAAATGATGTTTCGTTGGCATTTGTCTGTCAGTTCAACCGTCCTACTTAGTAACCCATTTAGCGAATTTTTAAAATGCCACCAAATTGTTAAAAATGTTTGTAAATCCATAAAAATATCTCGAAATAGATAAAATTGCGCTAAATAAATTAAATTACTTGTGTTTTGTTAGGAATAATATTGATGTTTCGTCAATTTGTCGCAAAGTGAAACTATCAGTTCTACAGTCTCACTTAGTGATAAATTTGGCGATTTTTTAAAATGTCGCTAAATTGAAGAAAATGTCGCCAAACCTTCTGTAGAGATAGAATTATTCAGACGATATATTTTCCACCAATTTATTTCAAGAAAATAATATCATGTCGCTTAGCAACGGATTTAAATCCAATGTGGTTATGCTGCAGACGATTTTTATTAAATCTTTTCTGATTTGAATAATGAAGATATGTATGCAAAATAAATTTCATTGCCATAGAATTTTTAACTAGATAATATCAATTGCAGTCTTGAAGTTTAAACATCCTTATTATTGATATTTTAGTGGATTATTGATTCAGAGGTTATTGATATTTTCAAGTTATTGTGTCATTGTTTTATTGCAGCAAAAATTGTTTACACTCATATGTTGTACTTTGTACGAGTAATCTTCTACAAATTCTCGGGTATATCTTTTAATCTATGAGAATATAAGTAGTACAGCTTTATTGGTATATATTTTGACATATATTGGCATATATTGGGATCAACTACGACCTTCTGATATGAAGATTACGTGGATTATTGATATTTTCAATGTATTACGTCATCCGCTTTATTTTGGCAAATATCTTTGAGACTCATATTGTAATACGGGTAATCATCTACTAACACCCGGGCATATCTTCTAATCTACGACATTATAAGTATTAAGGATATATCTTCCCATATAATTTTAGCGCTTTCATTTTAGCATATATTGGAATCAATTACTGCTATCAGATTTAAAGATTACTGGTTTATTGATATTTCAATTTATACATGTAATCTAGTAATACAGGTTTTATCTTCTAATATTCGCATATATAAGCAGTACGGATCCCATACAATTTTAACTCTTTTATTTTGCATATATTGATTCAATTCCATGTTTTTCGTAAATTTGCTTAAAAGGGGCCAGGATGTTTTATTCTTCAGATCTGCCCGTAAAGATAATTTTGTATAGCGAGAACAGAGATTTTTAAACTTTTTTTTAAGCGCAGTAAATTAAATATTGTAACAGAATATTTTGATTAAAAGTGTTATTTAGTATACTATAGGAATTTACACCTGATTGTGAATTTTAAGTTTCTTTATATTATATATTCCGTACGAAGAACGGTATGCTGCAAGTAAACTATTTAAACGAAATTACATATCTGTCTGTGTGTTAATATGTTACAACATCACGAGATAACGGCTGCACCGAATTGGATGAAAATTTCGGGGTAGAATTGGAATAACCCAACTTAAACTTTGATCTATATTTCAAGTTTCTAGGACCAGGGGTTGGCTAGATATTAATTAAAACGCACAATTAAACCTTCCATAAAGATAGCATTATACAGACGATATTTTCCTACCAATTCATTTGAAGAAAATTATATTTCGCTTTAGCAACGGATTTAAATCCAATGTGTTTATCCGGCAGACGATTTTTATTAAATTATTTCCGATTTACATAATGAATATATATATATATATAAAATAAATTTCATCGACACGGCATGTTTGACAAAATTATATCAATTGCGGTCTTCAGGTTTAAACACTATTATTATTGATATTTTCCGGGACTATTGATTCGAGGATTATTGACATTTTCAATTTATTATATCATTATTTTATTTTAGCAAAAAATGTTGAAACTCATATATTGTAATTATTACAGATAATCTTCTACAAATGCAAGAGTATATCGTCTAATCTACGGGAATATAAGTAACATAGATATATTGGCATATATTTTGGCATATATTGGCGTTACATATTAAACGTTATATATTTTAATTTGCCAAAGATTTTAGAAACTCATATGTTGTAGTACGGATAATCTTTTCGGGGGTTATTGATATTTTCAATTTATTACGTCATCTGTTTTATTTCGGCAAATATTTTTTAAACTTATATTGTAATACGGGTAATCTTCTACTAACACACGGGCATGACTTCTAATCTATGACAATATAAGTAGTACAAGTATATTTTTCCATACAATTTTAGCGCTTTCAATGTGGCATATACTGGAATTAATTACGGTCTTCAGGTTTAAAGATTACGGGATTATTGGTTTTTGCAGGTACTTTCGAAACAAAGGCAGGTTTGGTTTTCCCGAAACATGCCAAAATCTAGTCAGCACCAAGGTAACACATAAGATGCGTACCTTTATAAGTTTATGAAATGTGGTCAATTAGATTTTAGAGTTCAATTGGATATATTTATTGCACAGATAGACAAACTGACAGGCTAAAAAAGTTTTTTCGTATTCTAGAGGTCCCAAAACGCGTAGATCCGTCGAATACTCAAATTGCTATTTTTAACTTGATTCCAGTATTTCTCTATACTTAAAAATGAAAAGGAAACTACATATCTATATGAATGTGTTATTACTTCCATTATATACATAATGTATAAGGAAAGTATTGTGACAGGGTCGAAAATTCGAATTCGAGTTTTCGACGGGAGAGCACGTTTCAAACATAAACTGAACACGAATCGAACATTTTGCAGGTGATGCCTGTGTGTGTGTGTATGTGTGTGTGTCAGTGAGTCTAAGGAGATAATATCTCCCGAACGAATGGAGCGATTCGAATGAAATTTGGTACAAAAATCACAATTCATGAATACTGGAAGCCTATTGTTTTAAAATACAATCGAATGTTCAGAACTCCCCTAAATTTTCGAGTGAAATTTCGGAAAAATCATAAAAAAATCAAAACCTTTATTACAGTTACGCAAATAGACATTTCTTATGTAATTTTTCCTTAGAAAACGTTCGACATAAACTTTAGAACGCTAGCACGAACCGTTCTCGAGAGACTGCACATTTTTGCAAATAAATTTATCAAAATATCCCATAAATAAAGAAAATATTAACTGTTAAGAAGCATGTTCACTTTTCATATGTAATATATCATGCGGTAAATTTCGTGACATCATTCTCGTGGATCTAACTCGTCCCATTCACGAAAAAATATACTTTGAGTAATACTTTTGTATTTGAACGCCAATAGTCATTTATCTGCTGTAAGAATACATTATTTCTCCGTCCATAATGCTTGGCGAGATTTTGACGACAAATTTCACAGAATGCGCCAACTTGGCGAGTTTTTTTATGTTACCAAATCAAAGAAAATCTCGCCAAATGGATAAAAATGACGCTAAATCAAAGAAAATTACGACTATTTGACGAAAATTCAATATCTTGAAAAAAATATAAGTTTCTACTATAAGAATAACCTATTTTGTTTTTACTGTAAAAGTCATAAATACTTTGCATTATATAAGGAAAGTCATGTGCTGCCCACATCAGATATTTTATTTGTTTCTATGAGAATTTCACAGAATAATGGGTATATTTATTTTAAAGTCGAAAATACCGTCTTAAACAGGTTGTTTTAAACAACCTGTTTATTTGCTACTCATTTGCTGACTTGTTTAAAATTCTTCTTTAAAGGGGTCCTATTTAAGCAGCAATCAAGTGCAAAAAATGGACATCTCATGTTACTTCCTTACCCCTTTAAAAAGGTGTTTTCAGCTTAAAACACAATATACCCATTGATCCGTGTAATTTTCATGTAAATATAGAAATTAAAACATCCATTTAAGTGTCATATTTCTTAAGATCAAGAAAATCATAAGAAAATAGATTAATAAAATAATACTAAGATCATGAATTTTAAGAACCATACTGCAATATAATGTAGAAAAGCAATAATTTAAATGACATGTTTCTTAAGATCAGTAAATTGAGTCTCCGCTTATGATCATTAATCAAATGCTTGCTTGTTATTCTCACAAAACATCCCACAAATAGTTCTTATAGCACTTAAACTAAACTTTCATTTACCTTAGATAAACAGATATCTGAATTAATATTGAACCTTATACTTTTATATAAAAAATAAATATATATTCGTACTGACACTGACATTAACTGTTCACGAAATAAGAGCCCACTTTTATTATTTTTTCTAGCGGACCAATCCGTTGGATTGCCAATAAATGTCGAGGATTCTTGACTCCTTAAATCTTTTGGATTATAAGTAAATATTGAACAACTAAATTCTTCAATTAGATTATTATTCCATGGTCTACTAACCAAAGAATAGGTAAAATGCTGTAATATGAATGATTAAAACGCTTATAAATTAATTTTTATTCAATTATCGATTTCATATAATTTTGCAAGGATATTTTTGGAAGATCGAAGCAAAATCCATTCTTTACTCCTAATGAAGCGAAATCAACATTTGCCTGAATTTTGGGAATTTTTGCTCTCAAAATACAGTAGGAAGATCAAATTTGGCATATACGTAAAGTTGCACGCAGATTTGCAGAATTAGAAGTTCAATTATTATAACGAACTGCAACAGGACAAAACCCCCATTTGTAAATCGCGCATAAAAGCTACGCTTGGTAGAAATGACAAGTAAGCAACACCTTCTATACAGCTAATCAAAGCGTTTGCACTAGCATGCACTGTGACTTAAATGCTCTTCTGTATATTAAATACGTTTTTGCGACTTAAACGTGGAACTTTGATTTCGCTGCTTTCCTGTGTTCTAATTTGTTTTATTTAATATTCAAATTTTATAAACGTATAGACACTTTTATATTAGAATTCTCAGATGTTGAAATTGATATTTTATATATTGAGTTTTCTAGTTATTTGTTAAATTAGGCTTTAATATGAAATATTTTATAATTCGAATATTTCATATGCGGAATTCCATTCAAAGTTCGTTTTTTGCTAATTAGTATAGTATCTTGCAATGCTAAATTTTATATATACATATGCTTATTATATATTATATTTATATACACTACGTGACAGCGAAAATGACACACCAAGAAGACGTTGGCAGAAAGTGATGAAAATCGGCAAACAGAGAGAGACAGCTATGAACAATAAGTGATGTTTATTGCAACATGATACACCTATACACTGAGCGATAACACAGTCTGATTTGTAGGCTGTAGGACCACCGTCGGCGGCGATACAGGCAGAAACACGTCTAGGTACAGAGCCAATGAGCGTGCGGATGATGTCCTGAGGGATGGCTGCTCATTCCCTGTCAACTATTTGCCAGAGTTCGTCTTTTTACGCGGCGGTGGCAGAGCACGCAAGGGACGTCAAATCAGGTTTCTTCCCTTATACACTCACGGACAATGAAAGTTGCGCACCAAGAAGGAAGCAATTTAAATTTTATTGATGGAAGGATACAGATGAATGATATGCATGATCATAAAAAAAGCGCAGCAGAGCACGTACAGAGGGAGCTACGGTACACAGTCTGGCCATCGTCAATAGCGCGTCGAACCGCCTCGTGCTGAGATACAAGCAGCAATACGGTTCGGCATGGTATCGAACAGACGCCAGATGTTGTCCTGCGGCAGACGAATCCGCACCTGTTGGACGTTACGTTCCAAATCCCGAAGATTGCAACAAGGAGACAGCTGGATTTTTAACTGGGCCCACATATGCTCGATAGAGGACAGGTCTTGATAGCGGGCAGGCCATGTAGTATCTGGACATGACTCAGGCAGGTCAGGGCGATGAAATGTGCGTAAATAGAAGAAACATCATTTGCGCCCCTAACGAACAATATTTCGTTATTCTTTTGCACAAAGTCATTATTTTTTTACTTTTTAATTTCCTCAGTTTGATAAGTCGACTTCTAGAAAACGATAAGAGCTTTGTAAGAATAAATTGCGCGCCAAAATACTGAATTTTCTACTGAGCATTTTTGTCACTCACTTATTATCAAAATACATCTTTTATCGTTTAAGAGATATGTTGAGTCAAAGTAAACAAAGTTACGGAAAAGCTTTTTTATTTTTATGAAAAACAAATCAAAATTATAAAATATTGAAAATATTTTTATATATTCATAATCTGTACCATATTTCCACAAAACAAGTATATTGCTTATATTTATATTTATTAGGTTAGTCGTACAAAATTATTGCATTTTCCGTAACGCCCAGATTCCAGGCAGAGATATCAAAAACCGTAGATGTTATTATAATCAATAAACTTGTATATGTGTGCATAAATATGCATGTGAATATAAAGATATATGTGTACATAAATATGTATGTGTGTATAAATATGTATGTGTATATTTTTTATGTATCTGCAGTAAATATAATGATCTTAAAGATGTTAATGAAAACAGTCTAGACTGTAATGTCATTAAGCCTTAGTAGCTTACACTCGACGGTAATCATATGCAAGACTGTAATGAAAAGACAACCGAATTAGCTTAAAGCTGTTGTGCAGATAATAAAATTTTATCCCCAGGAGTATATGTTGATAATATAATTTGTTATATGTATATATATATATATATATATTTATATATATATTTATATATATATATATATATATATATATATATATATATGTGTGTGTTGAAAATATAATTTTTTATACAATTTAAGTTGACGTTAATTATATATATTACTTCTGTATACTTTTTTACTGTGCATCCAAGCCCTCGCTGCTTTCCAAGACACTATTCAGAAGTGCAAACCACAAATCAAATTAAAAGGCGGTATCTGTAAATTTGCTTGGTATAATTAACTTTTGAATTGAATTTATTTTGGTTTTTTTATGTTAGTTTGAGCGTTTTTGTTCTGTAGATGACAGTATTTGATGAGATTTGAACCGTCATGTATACTCATGCCCAAAAGTTAAGCATAATTCGTAAAATGCGGAACTTTCGGAGTTCATATGGATTCAATTAATCACAATCAGTTGTGGAGAATCGTGGGACGAAGGTAAATCATTGTGCATAGGCAAAGCAGTTCAGTAGGCGCCGACTTGAGCAAAGCACCGGCGCACATGTCAGAACGAATATAAAAAAGGTCTCGAGCGGTATGGTCAGTTGAGGCACAAATTCGCGATTGCTGTGGTACTGAGCATTGTTAATGATCAAAAAAGATCGAAAGGTGCCAACTGGACATGTTTTTGAAATGACTAATTATTCGAATGCTGGAATCCGGTCGATACCAAAGCGAAGCGTCTCGAATTCTGAATGTGCCTCAGTGTGGGATCTCCATATTGCGACAGAGGTTCCAAATCACTGGAGATGTTACCCGACGACCAGTTCCAGGTCGGACAAGGGTAACAACAGCTCGGCAAGACCGATAATTGGTGATAACAGAGCGACGTCAGAGAAATCGTTTTGCCAGACAACTGGGTTCAGTCCGGATACCCGGCACAGGATCCACTGTTTCGAAACAAACTGCTTACAGGAGACTCAGACACGTTGGTCTGCCTCTATTCCAGATGACCAGCAGTTTTCATCCCCCTGACGTCTGCACCAAAACGCGCGCGTTTACGGTAGAGTTTGGAATATTGGCAGTGGAGTTGACAACAGTCTGGCAATGTCATGTTCAGTGAAGAGTCCAGGTTTAGCCTGCAAACTGATTCTCGTCGTACAATGATCTGGAGAGAACGTGGAACGCGTTTTCACCAGGGATACATCACAGACAAACATTGTTTTCCGTTTGGGGGAGTTATGGTCTGGGCAGGCATCATGATGGGCGGCCGCACAGACCTCCACATCTTTGACACAGGATTGGTTACCTGTCAGAGATACAGAGACGAAGTCCTTGAGCCTACCATTAGATTGTTTCGAGATGCTGCTGGTCCTGATTTCATATTCATGAATGATAACGCGACTCCTAACCGTGCGGCCTTGGTCGACGACTTCTTTCAAACTGAGGATATCCAGCACATGTAGTGGCCTGCCAACTCTTCTCATCGGAATCCAATAGAGCATGTGTGGGATATGCTCTGGAGATATCTTACAGCCCTCCGCTATCTGTCGAGCTGCGTTCTGAGATTGTAAACTGGTCTTCATGAGGCTTGGAATTCTTTGAGCACACAACTCTTCCAAACCCTCATCGAAAGTATGGGAAATCGTTATGCAGCATAAGAGGCTGCTCAAGGTCCCCCCCCCGAGGTATTAAACTGCAGCATGACATTGTTTTAATTATTTTGTCTCACAGAGGTTAACACTCGTATTGTGACCCTTTCTCTTTCAACAATTTTCTTTGGATAATAAAAGTCATTATTACCCTGTTTTTGTCTTTTTTCTTCTATAACCCTATTGCATCCGCATACCGCGTTTCCTTGCATTCCGATGTACATTACCTGAAATTTTCACATACACAGCAACTATGCTTAATTTTTGAACATCAATTATGCTTATCTTTTGAGTGTATACGTTCTAAAAGCACTAAATGAGATACAAATACATACAGAAAGTACAGTTATTTACAAACCCACTCTCCCGGTACAATGCAATCGAATATCATAACCACTTCATTTTTTTTGTGATCTTTTTCTTTTAGCTATAAGTTTTAAGAGAAGATTTTATTCTCACCTAGGTACTTCTATGGCTTCTGTTTTTGAGTCTTTGAGACATTTATTTACTGTATTTTTTGGTTCTCATTTAGTTTTTCTTTTGTCACATTTGATAGGTCAAAGATAGGTTTAAATAGGTCAAATTAAATACATATATTTATATATTTCTTCTATTAACCTTCCCTACTCCCTTCAGGTATAGGAGAAAAATTTATATAGCTCACAAACTATAAGAACATTTGTAATTTTTAAACAATTATAAAACTTCTACGTACAATAATTACATAACGATAAGAAAAATGCGTTTTTCCTGAGAAAAGTTAAGAATATTATTTAAATTAAAATGCATTTTGCATTTTGTATATCTTCCACTGGAATGACACAATTTAAAAGATTTAATATAAATACTGGAATAAAAAGTAAAATTGTTTAAAGTTTTGAACTTACACATATTAACTGAATATAAATTTATGTGAGAAAAAAAATAGTGAGTTTATTACAAACACACCAATTTTCGAATGAATGTTTGAAAATATCATTTAAATACCAGAAGTTTCTGTAATGTTAAATAAATAATCATTTGATACGAAACTTTTCATTTCAAAATGAATGACATAAAATTTAGCTAGTATATATCGTTCTCGAGATATTGCACCTTTTTCAAATAAAGCATAAAAAAAATTATATAAAATTAAAAGAATTATATATCATTAAATATACTGATATTCCGTATGCAATGTTATATGACAAAATCGTTCTCATGGATATAGCTCATTCCATTCATGAGAAAATATGTCTATTGATTAGAATCCGAAACATTGATATATACTATATACAAAAAGTCATTTTCTCCGTCTTCTTGCCTGTATGTAACGCTTGGCGGTATATTTAGCAAGCAATGGCAACCTTGACAACGAACTTAATGAAGATATTGCCAACTGGCCGACATTTAAAAATGTTGCCAAATTGACGCACGTAAAATGGGCAAAAGTGAAGTTTCATTAACGAAAATGACCCCAAATTTATGAAAATTCAATAACTTGGAAATTGAAATTTCTCTTCAATCCCCAAAATCCCTGTCCCGTTGAGGGAATTGATCTTCCGGGTGTGGGAAAAATTAATGCGCTCTCCATATCAGTTTTTTGTTAGTTATTACATAATATGTATATTTTCTATTTTCAATAATCTATATATTATTTCTACGTACTGTGTGTTTAAGATCAAGTCTCCTACTGTGCAAAAATACAAACAGCTCATCAAGTTAAAAAGTGGTACTCGTACATTTGTATCCTATATTTAATTTTTAAATTTAATTTTTATTTATTTATTTTCATTTTTTGTAAAGTTTAACATTTTTGTTCTGTAACTGACAACATTTGACGAAATTTGAGCAGTCATATATTCTTTCTAAACAAACTAAATGATAAACAAATAAATATAGGAAATACATGGAGTACAGTTAATTACTATATTTCTTGGTTTCGTAATAACTTTACTTTCATCACACTAGGTGGCGCTACCTCTAATGCAGTTAACAGTCTGAGCATATGTTCCTCATTTGCTTCTAAGATTTTGGTCATGAGGAGGAGCTCTAGAGAGGAGATAAAAAACAGAAGAAACTCAAGAGGCTGTATACCGAAGGTACGCCCGCAGCGTACAATACGTCTTATTACACGAGTGCTTGAGAATGAAACAACGGTATGCATTAAAATTTCATTCATTTCGAAAACTTCCAACATTGATCTACTCGTATCTTGGAGAAATAAGTTACAAAAGGCAAACCCTTAACATCTAGGTACCTTACAACCATTAATTCTAAACATAAGTCGCTCGATTTTATTGGTGTAGTTCATCCTTACACGAGGGGAGGGCAGCACTAGAGTAGAGGGTTCCGAGCTCTAGATGGGATCAGGAAGGCCAATATTTTCTTTCAAGGGCGAGAGGAGACATGAAAAATTCACAATAATTTATTTTATTTAAACATTTTATTTAAGACCATGGAGCTACAAATAATTAAAGTCTATGCTTAAAACTTCATCGAAAAAAATCGTCCTTCTCTTTATAAAATCAATTAATATTTCATTCATATCAGCCATGCAGACTCCATGGACTAAATTATTTTGTGTTAAAAAAATACAGCAATTCAAATACAACTCATTCTATGTATTTTGCTGTTTATATTTTACATAGGTGAAAAATAGGCTTCGTTGTAGAAATAATCAAATTTAGATGAGCATTTAAACTCAAATATATTGTCATTGCGTTGTCTCAGTATGTAGATGCACAGAATTTAAGCAAAAATAAAGTAGTTTTAGGACGGGTACAACACTCAATATGAATTTAAAAGAACTTTAAAAATCACGATTTTGAAACAAGATGGATGCCATATATCATTTTGAAGTGGGTCATGTGATCGTTTCATATCATGGTCACGTGATCGTTTCATATAAGAGGTGTAATTATTATTTTAATTTTTATTTAAAAAACTACTGAATATATCGCTGAATTTTTTTTTATATATTTTATGGAACAATTTGAATATTATCTAAAATTTTCGAAGCAATTTGTGAGTTTTAAATCCGCTTAAAAATGTTTGAAAAATTAGGTCCCATAGGGCTCAATGTATTTCATTTTTTCAACCCAGGTTCAATCCAAAACTAATTGGGTGATATTATTCATTTATATTCCCATAGGTCCTACAGACCGCCTGAGCAACATACTAAAATTTCATTTTGATTAAGTCATTTTTACGGCAGTTATCGTGCTAACGGACAGACAGACAGAATGAACAAAGTCGTAAACACTTTTCAACTTTGTTGTAAAGTGTTAAAAATGAGAAAATCAAATATGGAGGTGTGTCCGTGATAAATGTTTGTAGGAAGGGTGCCTCACAATTTCTATGTTCTTCACCGTAGTCTGTATCAAATCCACACAGAAATGCCTTTCCTTGATTTCTGGCAATGTTTTGCCTCTGTTTTTGGTCATGCTGAAATTGAAGTCACCATTAATTGGCATTGCAGAATAGTCAGTTTCAGCTACTTACTTCTACGCATTCATTTGCACCGGTGAGTGGACCATCATTTTTGTTGAGTGATTTGCTTTCTTTGTAAACCAATGTTTCGTCATATTGAAATGAAGTCCAAATTTTTGTCCTTGTTTCCACATTTCCTTTACGTTACAGTTGCCCTTCAGTATTTTTGTATTTTTACTTTGTAGAGCCAGCAACGAATAGTATTAGTGGTCAAACGCACATATACCTCCTTTGGTTTCTGAGTTACGGTTGCGGGAATAGGTGTAAATGTGGTGATTTTTATCTTAACTCGCATTCGACCGCATTCCTCTCTCAAGTGTGTCATCCAATTTGTCGCCCTTCATAATATATATATGACATCTGCCTAACTCTTGATACTACTGTAGTTTCCTCTAACTATTGCACACGGAGCTACAATCTTTTTAAATCTCACCTGTTTTCGCCACACCCTATTCCTCGGCACTAAAACTCCTAAATATAAGGCTGACGCAAACTCCATTTTGATTGCAACCTGTCCAGTCAGTTATCGTCTACCTGCGCTAATTCAATGGTGAGCGCCAGTTATTTGGTTAATATTTGATACCCAATTTAGCTGTAAAATAGACGCTTCTGCTTTCAAAAAATTGTATCAATTACTCAAGAAAGCAGTCTAAAATGTTTTGACATTTTCGAGATCCCGAGAAAATGATGAGAAAGTAATCTTCTTTCGCCATGTACAGCAATCGCGCCAACCTGGAGACAAGGTGGCCGCTATTGCGTCATTCTGCATATTTAGGAGCCTTGAGTCCCTATTACACGACAGTAATTTGGAACAACAAACCGTTCGCAAAACAGTTTTGAGACGTTTGTGACATTACTCCACGCAGCACAGACCGAAAGTGACGTCATTCCAAGTAGCAAATGGGGAAGCTTTAGAGTTTCCTTACTGTAAAGAGTACTCTTAACATCCCAAATGTTCCGTTTGGATTGAATAAGTTCAATAAGATCAACTTCCATTTCTGCATTCCAAAACAGTCTATCGGCCATCTTGGTCGCCATTAAAGTAAGAAATAAAGCAATTCGAAAGTACGTGACCTGTGACGTTTCGGATTTACGCATTTTTGATTGGTCGATTTTCGCACAGCCGTTCCCTCCACCTCTCAACAACATCATTGTCGGGTTAAACTTAAAATGTTGGGGCTAAATTTGTTGTCTGAGCAGTTTTGCAAACGGTTTGATGTCCCAAATTACTTTCGTGTAATAGGGGCTTTAGCTGCACAACGCTTCGTACCAGGTACTTCGTACCAGGTCAAAACTCACGGCTACTGTAACAGAGCGGAACGTGGTTATTTTTATCTTATTTCGCGTTCGATTATGGATTGAAAGCTTGAAAATACCATATTTTTTTTTAAATCACATCTAGTTGTCGCAAAGCAGGAATGTATCATTTCTTCTTACTTGGCAAAACAGAAAGGCGTAGTGTTGAGTATATGTATATTTGATTACTTTTAATTACTGTAAAATTAAAGTTCCCTAATTATAAATATAAGTAATCAGTATGTTTTCCAAATTGTAGAACATGGTGCAGAATATATGAATATAAGATAAATTAAATTAAAAGGTAAAATAAATTTGAATACGTTGAAATATTCTTTATTGTTTGAGTTCTGATTTGCATTGCAAAAATAATTTATATCAGATAAATAGTTTAAGCGAGTGAACGAAGTGAGTAAGCTTCTTAATTTTGACTTAAAGCGAGGGAGTGAAGTGACAAATGTTACTTTTCGCTATTAGAAGCTATTTGTTGTTTTCATATGTCTGTCTATCTGCATGCTTTGTCACATAATAACTGCTATAAAGCTGAACCAATTTTCTTAGAATTCGGATGTAGCACGTATTAACATTTTACAACACGAGTTCGTTGCCGAAGGCGATGGGATGAACATGCACTTCCTACGCTTTTTAATACTTTACAACATAGTTGAAAAGTGTTTATGACTTTGTTCATTCTGTCTGTCGGTCGGTCCGTTAGCACGATAATTTTGTCTGTCTGTCTGTCGGCCGGTCCGTTAGCACGATAATTTTGTCTGTCTGTCTGTCGGTCGGTCCGTTAGCACGATAATTTTGTCTGTCTGTCTGTCGGTCGGTCCGTTAGCACGATAACTGCCGTAACTATAACTTTATCAAAATGAAATTTTAGTATGTTTTTAAGACGGTCTGTGGGACCTATAGGAATATAAATGAATAATATCGCCCAAGTAGTTTTGGATTGAACTCGGGTTGAAAAATGAAATACATTGAACTCTATGGGACCTAATTTTTCAAACATTTTTAAGCGTATTTAAAATTCACAAATTGCTTCGAAAATTTTAGGAAATATTCAAATTATCCTATAAAATATATAAAAAAATTCAGTATAATATGTGAGATAGTTTTTTAAATAAAAATTATTTAGTATAAGGTAAAAACAAATTCATTTAACTTCTGACTCTTGCCATATCCTCCAGAAAGAAAAAAGAGACATATTATATAATAAATATTTTCCCAAGTGTTTAATTATTTTATATATAAGAGAGGGTTAACATTTTAAAATAAATATGATAGATAACAATTTTTTCAAATTTTTAAGTAAAATAAATTATTATAGTATTGGGATGAATGAAGCGCTGCTTTCATATAGAGGAGATTTATTTTTCGATAACGTCATTTGAATAAAGTTCATTTGTTTTCGATGAAGTTTTTAAATATAATAAATTATTGTAGTATTATGATAATTTTAAAAATATTACCAAGAAATGTAACGCATTTTAGAAATGTTTAAACCAGGCAATTTATATTTCAATGCCGTCATTTGAAAGAAGTTCATTTTCTTCGAAGAAGTTTTCAAATATAATAAATTAATATAGTAGAGTGATAATTTAAAAAATATTCCCGAGTAATGTATCGCATTTTAGAGATGTTTATATAGAATTGCATTGAAGTTGGAAAGTGTTTCATAATCAGTGCTTTATGCATGATTGATCTTTCTTGTTTAACTGTAATATTATGTTTGAATACCTTCTCTAAAACATAAACCAATTTCTTTGCAATTTATATATGTGGTTCATATAGACAGATATTTTATAGATCGAGTACGTTACTAAACGTGGTTGGATAAAAATTGCTCGTGATGCATTATGAAACCACATTATTAGCTGATAACGTCTATGAAATGCAGCCACATTTTATGGAATTCGGATTTGTGGTACATAGTCATATTTTGCAGCCTGTGTGCGTTGATGGACGCTGTTGAATAATTATTGCTCGTGGTGCGCCCCCTTTACTGATGTGCCCATTGCAGGATAATAACATCTCTAAAATGTTACCGATTTTTACACGATTTGGTTATGTGGAGAAGACATACGTTTTACAAGTATAATTCGTTGCTGAACGCAGCCAGTAAAAAATTGCTCGTGCTGTGCCCCACCTTGCTTTTCTGATATACTTGTACATTGTTTCTCGTTAACTCCTCTGAAACGTAACCAATTGCCGCCTTCTTTTCGACCCAAGCCGTCAGGATGACCGGGAAATTGCACTCAATTTAGACCAGAAACCAGGGGGCAGCATTCACAGGGAACTTATCTCCCTTCCCCTACCACTAACCTCTCGGAAGGACTTACGGACCCACATATATACTGTGCCCCTATTCCGCGTGAACACGGGGTCAGTTTGGGCAAGTCCCCCTGTAACCAATTGTCTGCATTTTACAAGCCCTCGACCAAATTAACTTCTGAAAAACCTTTCAGTGACACTATCATTTTACCATTTTTTCCAAAAATCAGTCAGCATATTGCTAAAATCCTTAAAAATTTCAAATTCAATATTACGTTTAAACCTTCTTATAAACTCAGATTTCCTAATCTTAAAGATCCTTTAGATATTTCTAATAATTGGAGCATTTACAGTAGTTCTTGTCAATACGGTCTTTTTTACATTGGACAACCCTTTAGGGGTTCATTTCTTTAGTGGATACAGGTGTTGCATCCCGAAGGACCTTAGCAATATTTTTCTTCTTGTTATATTTCCTCTTTTTTTCATCTTCTTCTTTATCTCTCGTTGTTGTTTCCTGCTTGGAGATGAGGGCTCTTTTCTAGGTACTATGAGCCACTCTGTTGTTTGTAACATCTAGTAGATGACAAATGACCCATGTGTTCGCCGTTCATGGATACCCATGTCCCTGAAAAGAGGGATACTGATAATTGAGGGAAACCAATACATTGCTTTGGTCCGTGCTTCAGGTAAACGGGAGGTGATCTGTGTTCCCAGTGTATCAATCGACTGGTCGGTTAGGTTTCCTATAAGCTAGGGGGTCACGTGATCGTTGATTTACTGGGCACTGCGTTAAGGGTGGTAGCTGCTTCAGAGATCAATGGTGAACGTATAGGACAAACTAATTCTGATGTAGTATCGGCATCCCCCTTCATGGGCTCCGTGATGTAAGGTGACGTTGGGTCTGAAATTTTCTCCTTACAACTATGGTTAGTGGTCAAAATACCACTTTTTACTTTCTCTGCAATACATGGTAATGTATAGGGAAAGTATTGGAATCGTGCCGAAAATCGCAACTCGAGTTTTCGACGGATCTACACGTTTCGAGGCCTCTAGAATACGAAAAAACTATTTTTAGCGTAACGTCTGTGTGCGTGTTTGTGTGTCTGTCTGTATGTCTGTATGTCTGTCTGTGCAGATTTTGTATCCACTCTAACTAAAAATCTAACGGACCAAATTTCATAAAATTTGGTAGGTAAGTCACTTGTAGGCGAATCTGGTGCTGATTAGTTTTGGGTACGATTCGATATAAAATAATCCGCCTTTTTTTTGCGAAATGGCCCGCAAAAGCTTGTATCCACTCTAGTTGAAAATTTAATGGACCGAATTTCACAAAATTCGGTAGATAAGTCGTTTGTAGGTTACCCTGGTGCTGATTAGATTTTGGTATAATTCGGAAAAACTAACCTGCCTTTTATTGCAAAATGGCCCGCAAAAATCGTTAAAATCTAAAATAAAAAACTACGAACGCTCAAAAATATCCATTAAATGCTTCATTTATATGTAATTTTTAACGAAGAAAAGAATAAGACTAACCCCATTACACTAGGACTAGCCGCTGTCGAGATATTTGAGATTTTTCGTTTCTTCTCTACGCCACCTTTGAAAATGAGTCCAGTTACCAAATGAGAACGAAAATTGAATTAATAGTGAATTAAATTTAATTAAAATAAGGATAATGTGTATATAAGTCTGCAGGGAAAGTCATGTGCTGCCCACATCAGATTTTTCATATCCCTCTTCGAGGGAGCAACAAAATGCACCTAAACATTTTCAGGTAAGGAATGATGCTAAATTTTGATTTTGCATCTCAATATTGCAGATACATTTTCTAAAACTTTACCATTCGTGATTCACAGACATTTTTAAATGCTGCTGGTGCTCCAAACAATAAAAATTATTAACAATTTGTCATAGACTGAGGCCCGTAAAATTGTTTCTGGTCGTACTCTTGGAGTTGGTGTGAGTTATGATGCAGCTGCTTCATCCAAAATGATAAAGTCGATTAGCACCCAAGCAAATGTATCACTTCCTTCTACCTCTCTCGAGTCATATACTGATATTCCATCAAATCTTCCCCAGATAGACATTAAATTACTACCAACAACTATACACAATAGTACTTCTACTGCTTCAAATTCTATTGCATCCCGAAGTAATCAATCTATTTCCAATGTATCTGCTTCAACCCAATTAAACAAGCACACAAAATCCCCATAATGTCCAAACGATGTCTCCAATTGCTACTAGTGCTCAAAAACAACTAACTAAACCTAGGAAATTTAAGGCATCGAAGTCCTTTTATAATGATTCTAGTGTGGCATTTTCCGCCAGTAATCTTATGCCAGTGGGTCGTGCCATCAGAAATAAATCTACAGATTATAAATGTATCACAAAAGACACAGACACCGAACATTGTCATACTAAGCATAAGAGATGTAATATAATGCCTTAAAAATGATAGACTCTAAATATCTCATATGATACCCAAAATATTTAAACCAGAAAACTGTAGAAAAGGAATCGGATGAAAAAGAGGCAATGTCCTCAATGAAAAATGAAGATGCTATTAAGCTTCATCCATCGGATGACACTGATGATGAGATGGGAGAGGAGTATAATGAGGCTACGTAGAATGTATAAATGTCTGCTTTTTGGTGATTTTTCTTTTTGCCATTTTTGGCTTTACTTTTTCGTTTCTCTACTTCTGTAATCATTACTCTACTGACACGCGTGTACTTTGTTTTAAACCTCTTATATGATATACCAACAATTGTCAGAAATTTGATATTATTGTATTTATTTCACAGTTGTAGTATGAGGTTCTTATTACATGAGGTTCTTATTATGTTTTTAACTTCACAAGTATCTGTAGTTTTATCCATTTCGTTGTTTTTATATGTATCATTTATTGCCCTATCTTTGTAAATTGATTAATTTACAATTAATTAATCCCATGTTTGGCGCTATATGTCCTCAACTTGGATTTTACGGCATTAAACCTAATCAATCAACCTAACCACTTATACTGTATAAACCAAACTTGGTTTAAAATTTCGTATTAAGAAGCATGAAAACTATGTCAAAAACAGGAATTTTATAAATCGTTAATTGCTCAACATTGTTATAAATTTGACCACCGTTTTGAGTTTTCTTTAATAAGGATCATATAAAAATACGTGTCGTTCTTTGATCTTGATTTTTTTGAAGTCTTCTACATTTAGAAAACTCTTGTAATTTAGTTAATAATTTGCCAGAACTTCAATTTTTTTTTCTGTCTG
Organism: Amaurobius ferox; assembly: GCA_951213105.1. Classification (NCBI taxonomy): domain Eukaryota; kingdom Metazoa; phylum Arthropoda; class Arachnida; order Araneae; family Amaurobiidae; genus Amaurobius; species Amaurobius ferox. The sequence goes on along the minus strand of OX578138.1, from coordinate 133,723,762 downwards.
GAAGAGAGCCCTGAAAAATGTTTCCACTTCCTTCGTTCTATTCCTTTAGAGGTCGTATGTGTCGTTTAAACCAATTTTTCGTCTTGCTGGGTCGTAATTATTCTTGTTCGAATTTGACTGGTCTTATGGGGATATTCCAGTTGTGTTTCGGCCCACGCCAATCTTGCGTGTTACTTCTTGTTTCGGATTGCCTAGACAGTTCTTCATGCTACTTTCTGATTGGCTCTCTCCTAATCCATATCTTAGGTATATAACCCCCTCTATATTTTTATTTTGTGCCCATTCCTCTTCCCACTCTAGCAATCGGCAGTACACTGGTATTGTGTTCTTTGATATTATGAAGGCATTTGAAAAGTGCTGGATCCCGGGATTGATTACCAAGTTCGTGGGGCTTGGTTTATCAACCTAATTACTCACTATCATCAACTCGTATCTCAATAATCGTTCTTTTCGCATGCGAGTTGGTCCTTCCCTCTCCTCACCCCGACCGATCAAGGAAGGAGTTCCACAGGGAGGATATCTCAGCCCCCTGTTTTCAATATATACATAAACGACATACCTCATATTTCACAGGCGAAACTCTGCATTTTTGCAGATGACACCGCGATCATTGCCCGCGCTGGCTCTCCTCTCAACACGATCAACACACAAGAAAACTACATTACACACAGCCTTGAGCGCTGTCTCGTACAATGGAAAATCAAAAATAATGCCTCCAAGTCTAACGTTATTATTTTAAACCTCACTACAGAGCAATCTCTCATAACTTTCAAATTAAAATCTTTAATGAAAATATCCCATTCAATCACGCTGTAAAGTACTTGGGCGTCACACTAGAGGCCCATATGACTTTCAGCACCCATATTTATTTAAAAACCCAGTCTGCCAACAAAATTATTAGATCCCTTCACCCCTTGCTCTATAGGGGGTCACCCCTTTCCCTAGCGAACAAGCTTCTCCTCTACAAACAAATCATCGCACCTATTATTTTGTATGCCTGTCCCGTTTGGGGCACAGCCATAAAATCTCATATTGGGAAACTGCAAGTTATCCATAATAGACGTTTACGAATGATAACCAATTATCCTTGGTTTATCCAAAACGAGATTATTCACCATGATCTTAAATTCTCTGGCATCAAAAAGCGTATTAGGTTAATCATCCCAAAATTCTACATTAATAACTTTGAGAAACACTGCATGACAGTTATCGATCAAAATTATAATCTAAAACCAGTGAACAGGAAACGTAGGCCAAGACACACCATCTCTGCCCCAGAAAAGCCTACGAGCCCAGAGCTAAGAGAGCTCGGCTGCCTGACCTGCCTCCACTGCCTACAACGGTGTAACTCAGTGTTCGGTCTTAAGATGATAATGCTGTCTTCGTTCGTTACTAATTCCCCCGTGGTGAAAGAGCGCCTACGCACCACGTCCACAAAACCCCCCAGGGTATCCCATGGATAATGCTGTATTTACATCATTTATCATCTTACCCTTTAAACTCGTGACCTTTGAATATGATATGGTTACAATGAGACCTGAGAATTTCACACTTGGAACCCATCTTCATTCAGGGAGCTCGCTTCCAGTGTACTCTCTTTTCTCCAAATTCTTTCTCTTGCTTATCTTTCAGCAATGGTTTCCTATCGTCCAAGGTACTTTTGACTGCAGCCTAAGCCAACAAAAGACTACAAATCCTCATCAACCATCCATCCAGATAAAGGAATGCTTCACATCCAACAATAACTCAAACTACATATAAGATCTTTAGTTTAGATGTGGGGATACGTGAGTTTTCTCACAGGTACCTCGAAATGCCTTGGATTCCTTGGATACCATTCCTCTTTTGGACTTTGGGTTTGTTGGTTCTCTTTCACTGAAGAAAGGGATTCAGCGTATCCTCGAAACAGCTGTATGCTGCATTATAGTGATTTTTGTACTTATGTACGACACTCAAGTTTTTCTTATGTTCTTCTGTTTACAATTGTACTTATGCGGTGATCATCTGTGATCATTTTCTTTTGTCTTTAATTACATTTCTTATGTTATTGTTAGCTTGTAAATTTTTCATGACTTGTCTTGTCCACGATATTTCTTTCTCGCCAAACGACGCAAATCTGTTTTTCCAGTTGATTTTAATAAAAATTATGGGTGGTGTTAGCCTAGCCTCTCTTTTGGTGGAAGGTCTTGCCTGTTTGATCCCGGTGCTGGTGGACACTGGCCTGCTGGGGGGGATGAGGGTTGTCCTTGAAGGTTTGGGTTGGGTCACGGAAAAAGAAGTGCCGTCCTATTTCTACGACACATCTAAATATTCCAGATTAATGGGATGGAAAACTTCGAATTCCAAATTTATTTTTTACACTTTCATGAAAAGCAAATCGAAACATCCCTCGCTTTATTTTGAATCATACTAATATATAGTTTAAATGAATATAATTTCATTGAATATGAAGTTTTTGTCATAGCAGCACATATAACGCTGATGGACTTGATTTAACCCAGCGTCACTTGAGTTATTGTCTCAAACGATTTTGACATTTTCGTAACGTAAAATTGTATCCGTCTCTTTAGTTCCATGCTTTTGGCTCTTGTTTGAACTGAAGAAATAAACTCAAGTGCTAACTGAAACGATCGTCTGCTTTTCGTGATTTTATTTCAATCAATTTACTCTGTTTGCTTATACTATTTGTTAAGTAAATTACTTTTTAGAACTTTAAATGTGTTTGGTTAGTTGGATTGAGTTTAAATTACTTATGTAGCCTAAAAAATGTAGTTTTTATGGGGTTTTGCCTATATTTGAAATCTAATTATGCTTTAGGTTAAAATAAAAAAAAATATATTTTTCTCATTAATCTTTCCTTCCCGCTTAAGGCATCGGAGAGAAATTTGCATAACTTACGAATTATAAGAACATTTGTAACTTTTTAAACAATTTCTAAACTTCTACAAGAATTGCATAGGGAAAAGAAAATTCTTTTTCTCCGGAGAAAAGCTTCGTAAGTTAAAAATGTTATTTAAATTAAAAGGCATTATTTTCGAATTTCGTCAAACTTCCACTGGAGTTAAGCAATTTAAAGGATTTAATACAACATCAAGAAGAAAAATTAAAATTGTTTATGTGACATTAAATTATAGCATGTTTTATGTCAGGTGATATTAAATTATTTGTGATCATATAAAAATTATAGGTGATATTGAGTTTTTTCTTACTGACATTTTATTGCTGCATTCATTACTTTACCGTTGAGTTATTTTTGAAAAAATGGGAAGGCATAATATAACTGAACATAATTCAAGTAAATCATTTATTCTTGTCATTATAATACATAATTTAGAAAAAATGGCGAGAGTATTTGATGGAATTAGATTTAACAAATTTTATTACTTTAACATAGTAGCTCTTAATCATAATGTTACGACCCTCACAGTAAAGATCGTCACATGTGTGAAAGTGATGTTGTAGTCACGTAACACCTGGGTCACAATCTGACATCATATTTGTGACTTCTCTGCCACGTTACGTATTAGTAACTTTGTAACTTCATTGTGACTACATTCTGTGACTTTTCCACAATTTAATTAACACGTAACAATGTGACTACATTACAATGGTAATTACAATGTGGCGTCACAAGCAAGTTAATATGCGACGTCAGAAACGACTATGAAAATGACCAAAATGACATCACTGTGACCTCAATATGACATTGCCGAGACGTACTGCGACGTCCTGTGACGTCCCAAAGTCACAGTGTGAAAAAAATGCTGTTAGGGGAAAATGAAAAAAGTTTCATTGTGCTTTATCTCTATTCAAATAATACATACCAGAACTTTTCTTCTATTCAAGGCATTTGCTCTATTCAATGAGAAAACACCTTTACATGCAGCCCTTCCTACTGCGTGAATCTAGGGTTAACATGTCTAAATGGGGCGATTGCAATATTTGATGAATTATCGCCAACTTGGCGACTTTTGAGACATTTCGAATGTATAGAATTTTCTCAAAGTAACGGATATTCCAGGAGACACGGGCCCCACCTGGAGGGTTTCTATGGAGAACATATAAAAAGAGTCATCGCTCAATTGGAGAGCAGTTGACGTGATACGAACTATATTGAATTGCGAGAAACGTCAACGTTTTGAAAACATTACCTGCTACTTTTGTGAAATATCTGAGCATGTAATTGTTGCTTTATTATATCTGACAGCTGTTTAGCGATCAGCTGTTTAGCGAGTTATCAGTCTATTAGCTGCATATTGTTCCCGTTTACGCTTAGTAGTCCTTTTAAAAGATAGTGTTAGCTATTCTGAAATTTGGACCATTCTTGTTTCCTGAGAGCACACCCACGAGTCCAGAGAGTAAGTATACGTCGTAACAATAAGAATTAATATTAATTAGGTACGTTACACTTTTTTACTTGCCTTATATACAGTAATATATAAGGAAGGTATTGTGACGGGGTCGAAAATTCGAATTCGAGTTTTCGACGGGAGAGCACGTTTCAAGCACCCCTGATCACGAATCGAACATTTTTGAGGTGATGTCTGTGTATGTGTGTGTGAAAGTGTGTGTGTGTGTGTGTGTGTGTGTGTGTCAGTGAGTCTGTGGCGACAATAACTAACGAACGAATGGACTGAATCGAACGAAATTTGATACAACAATTACAATCCGTGAATACTGGAAGTCTATTGTTTTTATACGCAGTCGAATGTTCAGAACCCCCTAAATTTTCGAGTGAAATTTTGATAAAATCATCAAAAACTCAAAACCTCTAATAAAGTTAAGCAAATAGGCATTTCTTATGTAATTTTTTATTAGAAAACGATTGACATAAATTTTAGAACACTGGCATGAACCATTCTCGAGATATTGCACATTTTTCAAAAAAATTATCAAAAAATCATATAAAATAAAAATAATATATTTTCTATTAAGAAATATGTTCACTTTTCATATGTAATACCATGCAATAAATTTGGTGATATCAGTCTCGTGGATCTATCTCATTCCATTCATGAAAAAAGATACTTTGGGTAATACTTTAGTATTTGAACGCCAATAGTAATTTATTTGCTGTTAGAATAACTTATTTCTCCGTCCATAAAGCTTGGCGAGATTTTAGTGACTAATTCTGTGGAATGTCGCCAACTTGGCGATTTTTAAAATGTTGCTGAATTAACGAAAATCTCGCCAAATGTATAAAAATGACACTAAATCAATGAAAATGACGACTCATTGACGAAAATTCAATATCTTTGAAAAAATATAAATATTTGCTATAAGAATAATCTATTTTATGTTACTGTAAATGTAATAAATTCATTGGATTATATAAGGAATGTCATGTGCTGCCCATATCAGATTTCTTTGCTTTCTGCTGCACATATCCTGTGACGGAACTCTGATAATTCCCATCTATACACACTGAGCGCAGTCATGGACTTTTTGCTTGCTTTGTGGATGTTCTCAAATTTACAGTCGTGCTAGGTCACTTTGATCTCCCTTCATCGCATTCAATGGGTTGTAGCTAAATCTATTGACAGATAACAAATACATTTTTAAGCATAACGCAGATTGTATCACTTTTCTTAATTTTTAATGTACAGTTAAAATATTTAAATTCATTATGTAATGTTTCAATTTATAATTTTACTTTCCCTGCAATACATGCTAATGTATAGGGGAAGTATTGGAATCATACCGAAAATCACAACTCGAGTTTTCGATGGATCTACATGTTTCGAGACCTCTAGAATACGATATAAACGTTTTTAGCGTGACGTCTGTGTGTGTGTCTATATATATGTGTGTGTCTGCGTGTGTATGTGTCTGTGTGTCTGCGTGTGTGTGTGTGTCTGTCTGTCTGTGCAATGTATGTATCTACTCTAACTAAATATCTAATGGACCGAATTATATAAAATTTGGTAGGTAAGTCACTTGGGTGAGACCCTGATTTTGATTAGTTTTTGGTAGGCTTCGTAAGGACAGAACCCGCCTTTTTTTGCAAAATGGCACGCAAAAATTGCTGTATCCACTCTAGCTGAAAAACTAATTGACCGAATTTCACAATATTCGGTAGATAAGTCACTTGTAGGTTAACCTGGTGCTGATTAGAATTTGGTACGATTAAGAAAAACTAACCTGCCTTTTTTAGCAAAATGGCCTGCAAAAATCGTCAAAATCTAAAATAAAAAACTATGAACACTCAAGTATATCCATTAAATGCTTGTTTTATACGTAATTTTTAACGAAAAAAAGATTAAGACCAACCCCATTACACTAGGACTGCGCGTTCTCGAGATATTTTAGATTTTTCGTATTTTCTCTACGCCACCTTTGAAAATAGGTCCAGTTAACAAATGAGAACGAAAATTGAATTAAAAGTAAATTAAATTTAATTAAAATAAAGAAAACGTGGATATAAGTCTGCAGGGAAAGCCTTGTGCTGCCAACATCATATTTTCAGATTTTTAATTTCCTTGCAATACTCGGTAATGTATAAAGAAAATATTGGAATCATAACGAAAATCGCAACTCGAGTTTTCGGCGGAACGGATCTGCAAGAATTGAGAGCTCTATGAAATACCATTTTTAGTGCAGCGGCAGTGTTTATGTCGACCTGTGTGTCTGTCTGTGCAATGCAAATATCCACTCTAGCACAAAAACTATTCGACCAAATTTCCCAAACATGATCAGGTAAGTTACTCGTGGGGTGCCCTGCTGTTGATGACATTTCGGTACAATTCGGAAAAAAGAACCTGCTTTTTTTTTGCAAAATGGCCCGCAAAATCGTATGCATCTCTAGCTGAAATACTAGCTCAACAAATTTCACAAAATTTGGCAGATAAGTCGATTGTGGATTTCTCTGGTGCTGACTAGATTTTTGTACGATTCATAAAAATATAACCTGCTTTCCATTTTTTTGCGAAATGGCCCGTAAAAGTCGTAATAAACAAAAATAATAATCTACGTATGCTCAAATGTATCTATTAAATGCTTGTTTTATGTGTAATTTTTGACAATGAAAATAATAAGACCAACCCCATAACTATAGAACTAATCGTTCTCGAGATATTTTAGTTTTATTTGCATTTTTGCCGCCGTTGAAAATACACCCAGTCGCCAAATGAACACGGAAATTGAATTTAAACTGCAAATTCAGTGTCATTTTCAAATAATTATTCTTATTATTTTGAGCAAATAAACTCCATTTAATGAACTGTGTCAACTAACAATTTTCTGAATCACGGAGAGAAAAAGCGATCCCCAAATGTAATTTTTTAAAATTTACTATAGAATTAAAAAGTATATTTTCTTCTCGGAATCCGGCTTTCTTTGAACTTCTGAACTTCTATTTAATGATTGGAAAGAGTTTATCAAGCATATGTAGATACTTTTAGTAGTATAGCCACCAGTAACCATCCTTTTTCTGCGTAAATATCCTGCAAATTTTAATTTTACTACATTTTATCTTCCAAAAATTTTAATAATGCAGATTCATATGTATTCATTTCTTTTCGCAGAAGATTTTCAATTTATATTTCACTTTCTTTGAATGCATGGTTGTTGTTGAGACCCAGACCGTCCGACCTACCAGAAAAGTGTCAGGTAACTGTTTGGACGGTCGGGAAGTGCCACCCAATTTAGACCGGAACCCAGTGGGGGAGGCATCCACAGGGACCGTATCCTCCTTCCCCTGCCACCAACCTCTGGGAAGGACTTACGGACCCACATCTTTAACGTGATCGTACTCTGCGTGAACACGGCGGCAGTTGTGGCAGCGTGCAAATCCAGCGCACAAACCACCGGGCTACCGAAAAATGTGCCAACAGCACGCGGGGTTCCCAGGTGGTCACCCACCCAAGTACTAACCGCGTCCGATGCTGCTTGACTTCGATGATCTAACGAGAACTGGTGTTATCATTACGATAGGGTGGTTGGCCTTTGAATGCATTGTGTAGTAAGCAATCAAAATCACGAGAACCCGCCAGAAAGGGCTGTTCTCCAAAATAAGGAATACACTCTCATTGCCGCAACCATGAACCGGTTTCGCGCTTATTGTGCGCTCATCAGCATGGTATAACCGTCAACTGCAATTTCTGCAAGCAAACAAGCTAGTTGAGTCGACGCGGTGGTCGAAAGGTTAAGGCAAGCGTGTCCTAGCGATCGTTTGGCTGTCGGGTTGTGGGTTCAAGTCCCACCTTCAGGCATGGATGTTGTGTCTTTGGGCGCGATGTATTCCGACCCCCACTGGTGCACCGTCATGTATCGGCTAATAGGTTCACGGTTCTGGCCGGAGTATAGGCGAATTGATAAATTTCAAATGCCTGACCATAGGGGAAAAAACGTGCTGATTGCCGTAATTTTGTTAACTTTTATGGGAACTATCAAAATCACGAGAACTGGCCAGAAAGGGATTTTTTCCAAAATAAGGAAATCACTCTCATTTCAGCAACCATGGGCCGGTTTCGCGCTTATTGCGCGCTTATTACCATGGCATAACAGTCAACTGCAACTTCAGCAAGAAAACATGCTAGTTGCCTTAATTTTGTGTAACTTTTTGTTTAATTTTGTGTAACTTTTTGTTTAATTTTGTGTAACTTTTATGTTTACTGACAAATTCAGTCCTTCCATGTAGCTGGCATAAAATTCATCTTGGGGAATGCTTTTTCATGGTGGGTTCTTCTGATTTCGAATCCCCCTTTTGCAGCTCAAATCCCCCTTTAGCCCGAACTAAAATGTGGACGAATTTTATGCCGGTTACGTGAAAGGACTAAATTTGTCAGTTCCCAAATAAAAATTACCGCAACTGCTATTGCAATTATCGGTTAGTCTATACTATCGAGCGTATAATGAACGCGAAACCGGTTCATGAATACTGGACAATAGGGGTGTCTTCTTTATAGTATGCAATATTTTTGTCATTTTCGAGTCTTGCACTTACAGGAATGGTGGCAACCAATTTACAAAACAAATTAGAAGGAAATCAAAATTTTATATATATTATGTTTTATAGAGCACACAGAAAGGAAACTATAAGATTGAAAATATTCTAGCTTGTTAGTACAAAAGTTTTTTTGAAATTTAACGAATATCTGTATTAAAAAAAATCCTACAAATTTTTCATACTACATTGCAGATAGACATCAAAACTTACAGTTCTGAAATTGTCCATATAGACAAATGTTAATTAATAAAATTTAGCATTGCTAGTATAGGAGAATATTAAATACATTGAACAGGCCTACAGCTTCCTTGTGATTGGTAGCTGACAGTAACGTTATAAATATAGATTAGAACTGAACTATTGAAGCTCTGTAAACATTAAAACTATAGATATTTAATTCTATACTGGACTACAACGTTAATTACTACACTTGAGCTTGAAATAAGTTGTCGCGACAGGGTGGTTACAGCTTACAATCACGTTACAAAATTGGTTTTGTTCTTAATTATTCAACTAAAACAACACCAGTGGAGTCGCCAGTGGGGTGACGTGGGGATCTTAATCACTCCCAGAAACCCGTGGAAACCTATTAAAGGTAGAAATGGTATTTGGATAAAAGGAAACACAATATTTGGCTACTGCTAATTATGTGCTTGGCCATTAACAATAAACAAACAAACAATATATGTTTACCAAAACCCCTCCGAATAGTGTTTTCTGGCGACCCAACCATAAGTATACTGGTGGGGCGGAGTCTGCTTAGAGTACTTTGACATGTAAACAAGATTTGTGGTTATAGGTTATTGCGACAGTTAGATGTTTTAAGAGTTAGATATATTGATCCGCCTACATGATTGATGATCGTAATGAATTCAAAATGGTTATTTATGGTTAATATTTATTATTAATATATTATTAATGGTTAATCGTTGATTCATTGACCTTTTCATTAGCACCGGTTATATCCGACATCCACTAAGTGCTTTATCCTGGCTAGCGCCGGTTATATCCGGCATTCACGTAATTTGCCGAGTTGGCTAGCGGCATTTGCAGTAACGGGACCCGAATTAGACACCAGCATTTAACTAGCGCACAAGAAGTTCTTAAGACGAGTAAAGTGTATTTGTTTTCTACCTTTTCGTGGAGTATTATAGTTAAAAGTGAAGTAATTAACGTGTGCCCTAATGTCAAGACGACCTATTTATTCATTGGTGGCGTACTGATAGCTAGTTCCGCCGTAGCAAAAGAGTTAAAAAGCGTGAATAACTCCACGGAGTAGGAGTACGTAGCGGATATAGGCCGAGCTCTAGCCCCCTCCTAACTTGGGGTTGTTGTTGTTGAGACCCAGACCGTCCGACCTACCAGAAAGGTGTAAGGTAACTGTATGGACGGCCGGGAAGTGCCACCCAATTTAGACCGGAACCCAGTGGGGGAGGCATCCACAGGGACCGTACCCTCCTTCCCCTACCACCAACCTCTCGGAAGGACTTACGGACCCACATGTTTAACGTGATCGTACTCCGCATGAACACGGCGGCATTTGTGGTAGCGTGCAAATCTAGCACGCAAACCACGGGGATACCGCACCCGAGATGGCCAACAGCACGCGGTGTTCCGAGGTGGTTACCCACCAAGTACTAACCGCGCCCGATGCTGCTTGACTTCGGTGATCTAACGAGAACCGGTGTTTTCAGCACGGTACGGCCGTTGGCCCTTCCTAACTTGGGGTGTAGTTGTATAAATAACTCCCTTTTTTAAAAGAAATATCAATGGACAACATTTTAAATTATTCTGTCGCTTTTAATCAATCTCCTTAAAATGAGTTTAAACATCTAAATCTCAGAAATTCGAACGTATGAAAAGCAGAGGAAATAAACCGAATGCATAATTAGAATTATAAAACAAGTGAGTATGCGCCATTTTGATGTTCTCATGACTTCCTTCGCATTTTGATGTCTGTATGGGGGGGGGGGGTGGCAATATAGTTTTATAAGCACAGTTTGAAAATAACGCATTTGTTTCATACAAATCTATTACTGGATAGTTCATATTAAAGTATATCAGTGAGATTAATTTGGTATGAATCGTTAAAAGGCTATTAAAATAGAAGTCGAAGTTTTTAATAAAGGTGTAAGAAAAAAATCAAATCAAAGTTCTAAATTTTATTGGCATGCATGATCTCGTAAACACATCTAATCTCTCAGAAAACTGTGAAACATTTTTAACCGTACTTATGTTTTACCATAGCAAACGGCTATCAAAGTTCGGTGTAACAAAACTGTGTGGCAAATACAAAAAGTCTAGCCCAAAGGGTGTTAAAGGGTATAACGCAATTCGTCACCTGTGGTGTGATAGCTCAATGTGGTACAATGGCAAAATATTATTATAGCATCTTTATCTTGATTCCGAAGAAAGCAGATTACAGTATCCATCACGACTAACGCCTAAAAGATTAATCTTATAGAAGAAAAGGAATAAACGTGGTAATTACAGTAGCATTAAAGAACACAGATGCAATTACTGATAGAACATTTAAAACAAACCATTACAACATAACATTTAAATAGATAAATATAGGCAATAAAAAGGGTAAGAATGACAATTAAGCCGTAAATACGAGTAATTAGCCATCAATATGATGAAAAGGCTCAACTTCAAATGAATTGTATGTAAGTAACTAATCTCTTATAACCCTGGAAAAAGAAGAAATAGGAATGTTTTTGAAATATCGAGGCAGAAAATTGTAAAATATAGAAGCTCAAAAGAGGTCAAATTTCTGAAGTCTAGTAGAATTGGATCCAGGAGGTCTGATGGTTCACTTTTCAGCCGCTAAATAGCTAAAAAGGGTAACGCCACTAAATATGTATTAAGCGCGATTTAATGAGGAAAAATATTAAGCGCGATATAATGAGAAAAAATATTAAGCGTGATTCAATGAGAAAAAAATATTAAGTGTGCTTTAATGAAAAAAAAATATTAAGAGTGATTTGATAATTTTTTAGTTAATGAATGCCACAGTTCTCTTGTAAATTTTACCATGTACGTTTTCCTTTAATTTTTCATTCCTGAAATGAAAGTAAAACCATAACAATATAACATCACGAAATAATTAATTATATTTAAACGTAAAAAATATCATCAATCTTATAACATTGGCCTTTTATTCAAGATCTTTTGTGTTACGCATTTTGCAGATGTTATCTAACATATCCACAATGTCGTTTATATAACAAAAGTCGCTAGCTTAATTTGCGTTGTCATTTCTCCTTTTATTTTATGTTTATGCACATTCATCTGCGTTTAGCTGCATTATAGCTAAATCAATAATGCAGTGAAGCATAGTTTGTTTGGATATCGTGGTAATAAAAACAACTGACTTAAGAAGAAGTCAACTTGTCATTAAGGGTTATTAAAGAATTCCTAGGAGAGAGACATGGACTGTTTTAATGTAGTTCGTTGAGGAGTGTAACAATGAATAGGAAAAAAGGAAAATAGGTTGACATTTTGCGTGTAATAATTAAATAAGAGGATATTTACTTTCCCTATTACATCGTATAATGTTTAGAGAAAGTATTGTGACTAGGTGATTGTGTGTGTTTGTACCTGTGAGTGTATGGATGCGATAATTTCATGAATGAATGGAGCGTTTCGAACATAATATGGTTAGATGATTACAGTCAGTGAAAATTGAAACTTTTAATTTTAAACGCTATCAAAAACTCAGAACCCATTTTGTCTCCAATATTCGAATGGATCTTTGAAAAAATCATTAAAATATCAAGACCTTAAATAGTGATAAATAAATAATTATTTCGTAAGTATTTTTTATTAGAAAATAAACAAAACAAACTAAATACACTTTGAAAAGTTAAAGCGAACCGCTCTCGATATATTACAAGTTTCGTGAATTTCTTTTTGAAAAAAAAAAAACATTAAAAAATCCACACATTCAATACTATTAAATACATAGTCATTTCAGTAATTTTTTAATTACAAAACGTATTTTGGGATGTTATAATGAGCCGTTTTCGATATATTGTACGTTTTTAAAATATATTTTCTAGAAAAAATTCATGAAATTAAAGTAGTATTATTATTCAATAGCTTCACTTTCAATATGCAATATTATGTAATAAATGTGTGAACATCATTCTGGTTGCTCTAATTAGTTCCATTCACAAAATTAGTTACTCTTTGTGATAGTTTTGTATTTTGACGCCCAAGAATTCCTCAATAGTCTTTTATTTTGCGGGATATTAAACGAATGCCTATTGCATTTTGGTGTAGATTTTGGTCGTGAGTGTGAATATTTCTTTTTGTTTGGATTCAGAAGTTTCCAAAAGCGCCTGATTTCTATTTAAGTAGTAATAATTCCATACCAAAATCACTGTGCTGTGAGTCTTGTATATGATAATTTTGCTGTGAAAGATGTAAAACCATTTCATCATATATGGAAATTTAAGTGAATCCTACGTGATTTTTATGCCATTACTTATATAAATGTAAAACAGTAACACTATGACATCACTGATTTAATTACGCTTAACTGTAAAAATATCTCCAATCTTAGAACACTGGCATTTTATTCAATTTATATTTCCTCTGCAGTAAGGGGAAGTATTGGAATCATGTCAAAATTTGCAACTCGAATTTTTGACGGATATACACGTTTTGGGACTTCTAAAATATGTAAAAAACATTTTTTTGCTCTCGACGTCTGTGTGTGTGTATTTGTGTGTGCGTCTGTCTGTTCATATTTTTAGCCACTTCAACTCAAACATAAATTGACTAAATTTTATAAAATTTTTCCCTTTACTATGTCTCTACATTTTTCCTTTACTATGCACTTACATTTTCCTATACTATGTATGTACATTTTTCCTTATCCACGTATGGATATTTTTCCTCTGTATATATATTATACTATAGTATATATAGAGAAGGTAGAAAGAAATAACATCTTTTGATTCTGATAATGATTACGACATAAGTGGAAAGAAACACTATTGAGTTTCGTTGTATGAGAACTTCGAGTGGAAACACATATTTCAGATATTCAAGTTCGGTATCGATGAAAAGTTAAATGAATAGATGCTATAAGCAACCTGTGCCTTGTTGAAAATTAAATCTAAAGTTACTGATTAAGTTACTGTTAATTTACTGTAAAATTTAACTGATTGTCAAGGTTAAAGTCAATGAATGATCATTAGATTTTTAATGATACGAAGAGATGAAATGAATTTTAATTTCACCTTTCCTTTGATTATTCATTCCCAGGCGACATACATAAAATATTCAAATCGATTAACTTATGTTTGAGTTACAGTAAGAATATTTGTTCCATGAAAATGTAATGTAAAAAGTAGAAAGGAATATCAATTGTAAATTTAATTATGTAAATACACTTGAGACCATAAATGTTCTTTTGTGGAACTTCTGAGAAATTTTTATTTATCTTTCTGCTCGTTGTGATAATTTTAGAGCATATATTCTGATTAGAAAATAAAATGTATATTTGTAATTGAGAAGTTAGTGGGGTATATGCTAGGATAGTTAAAACAATAAGACTAGTTTATGGAATAAATTAGTCTTAATTGTAATAATATAAAACACAATTGTAACAGTAAAAATTGTAATAGTATAAAACATACGATACTTCCTTAAAAAATCGAACATATGATAATTTGATGACTATAATTGTTTCGAAGGCGTTTTATAGCCCTTTTCATCAGGCCAAAAAACAGTGTCTTCTTTTTGCAAACACTAAGAAAGAACTGCAGGAAGAACTGAAGTCCGTCTTTAGTGATTTCAAAGAGAATACACATTTTAGCCTGATGACACATTTACCCTTAAAACAATTATAGTCACCTCATTATCATATACTTGCAAAGCATTAGAATATATCTGCATAAACATTTGATGCTTAGGGAAGTGCTGGATGTTTTATTCTCACAAGCAGCAGCTTTATTTATTTTGTAATCGTATATCAAACTTTAAGCGCATATAAAAGCTATATATCGTATGAAAGAAGAATATTTTATCTAGAAAGTTACTTAAGAGATTAAATTTGTTAACTCTGTTTACCATGGAGTTAGAGATTCCCCCGTACTGTTTACTATGAGCTAGGCATATATTATCAATTCAGTTAATATCCCTATTCCGTAAAATCTGTTTGAATTCGAGTTTTCGACGAAAGAACACGGTTTAATCACACCTGAATTCGAATCGAACACTTTTGAGGTGATGCATGTGTACATTCGACACTTCCTTATATATATATATATATATATATATATATATATATATATATATATATATATATATATATATATATATATATATATATATATATATATATATATAGTGCACAAGAAGGACGTAACTTGAAGTTACATTTAAAAAACATATTTAATTAATCTTATAACATGGTCGAATATCGTAAATCATGAAATCCATTGCATTGTGCCGCTATTAAAACCCACCATATTTATCTCTAGTGAGAGTTCCTGTAAAAGAGTATTTATGAACATAATACTACAATTAACTGCACCATTTTAACTTTAAAATAAAATCCTTTATTAAGAACATTTGGTTAACTGTTAAATTCATTACAACAATTATCATATTATTCGCTGAGGAGCTTGAAAATGTGAGACCAGGTAAATTCTATTATCAAATGGTTTATGACCTGCTACAATATTTGGTAAGTACAAACCTCCAATTTCATCTTTGGCCATTGATCACAAATCTTATATCAGAGTATTTTGTACTGGCACTAATCTGCCGTTGAAGTTCTGTATATCAGGACATTTCGTTCATCATAAGGAATCAGGCGTTGAAGTCATGTCTGGACATTTCTGTGGATTATTTGTGGAATCTCTGTGGAACACACTCTTACGGAATCCTCATGGCATTCTCTTTCTTCCCTGTGGCTATATGTAACGGAATTCTTCTCTACTGTATCTCTGCGGATATAAATCTCACTAAATTATCTCGTAGAAGTCGTGCATATTCTTTTTTAGCGCCTTTCGGTTTCCGCCCCTTTTGCCTGAGGTCTATAACGCCTCCTTGACTCTAATTGGCCAACCTTAGGTCAATACGACCAGACATCTTGAATAACTGGTTAACATCCTTACCCAATCTCGTGTCTTCACTTTATCCCCCTATGTTTATATCCTATCTGACCTCTAGGGTGAGGGTGCAATAAAACTGGCGTCCTTAAATCTGATGCATTATTTGATATTACAGACAGTCATAAATATTTGACATAAAACTGTATCCGCTAAATCTCGTTTCAAATCTGTATAGTGTGTGCTAGTTTGTGTGTGTGAGCTTCAGAGCCAGATATCTTACGAACGATTGAAGCTTTTTGAAAATAGTAATGATACGATTATTACATTCAGTGAATACTGGAACCTTATTGATTTTAAACGTAATCGAATGTTTGGAAGATCCCCCCTTCAATTTTCGAATGAACTTTTGAAAAACTCATAAAATTATAACCTTTAATAATGATAAATAAATAATCATTTAAGACGTAATTTGTCATTAGATAACGAATGACACCAATTTTTGAAATCTTTTTCGAAATATTTCTTTTTTATACATAAATTTTTCAAAAAATTGCATGCAATTAAAAAAAAGGAGCAAATATAATCCAATATGTTCACCTTACACATAAAATATTCTGCAAGAATATATTAACAATATTCCCGTGGATATAGTTTTTCATGCATGAATAGATACTTTACGTAGATAGTAATAGATACTTTAGTAATAGATACTTTACGTACTAATATAACATATTTTGGAAGTGAGTATGAATAAGTCTCAAGTTGCCAAATCGGATGTAGAATTTGCCAGAAGGACCGTGTTTCAATTTATTCAATACCAAAATAACATTGCTGTAGGTTCTGTATACCTGTAATATCCGGATTTGAACCCGCATTACTTTTGTGTAAACTGTATAAATTCATCTAATGCATTTCTGGTCATTATATTAATTTAAAGCTTTTTAACTATTGAATTCTGTTGGAAACTCCCTCTAGTCATGAATTTGCGTAATTTATATAATTTTAGAAACATTAATTCTTTGAACGATAACCATAATTTGAATCCATTTTAAAAGTATTATTTCTGCAAGTATTCAAAGGGTCATTTTCCCCCGTTGAATTGAGGTTACCGTTTTGGCTGATGCAACAGGAAGCACAAGTTTCAATTATCATTCGATTTACATGTTTCATGCTGGAATAAATGTTGAGGCTCATCTCGACGGGATTGCCCCGCTTTTGAATCGCGACTGCGAGGAACTTGGTGTTGATGGCGTGGGAATAAATTAGGAGATAAATATTTGATTTCGAAGCTTTCTTGACGGTCTGTGTGAAGTGTATATCCCTTTCGCGACGAGCGGCACGCCCACGCGCGAGCTGCGAACTTGCATTCAAGGACGAACGGCACGCCCTCGGGCCGGAGGAAATTTTACCCTAAAGGACGATTGCACGTATTGGTGTTTTTACGTGGAACGTTTTAATTTGAATGTATTTGTCTCCTAGATGGCGTTAAATGCCCGTGGAAGCAACTTAAATGTATTTTGTAGATGTTTGACCTTGGCACAAGGAGAATCCAATGAATTATTTCTCCATTTGGAGGGATGAAACATGGTTCTGTAGCGTAAGCAGACAGCTCACTTCTCGCAGCATAGACAATTTTATAATTGAGTTCCGGGTCTCGTTCTGATTTTGTCTTTTATTGATTTCGTTGTTGAATTAGAGGAATATAAGAGAGTATTTTTTTGAGTGGGGGGGGGGGGTAAAGGAATGTGCGGTAATGAAATGATTAGGTTATTTATGTTCTCTTGGAAAGGAAGGCTGGGATTTCGTTAATATATCCCATCGAAAAGGTCCAGATATGGAATAAAAATATATAACTCGTTAGAATCGGAATGAGGCTATAAATGGAATTTCCTTGTGTATACTGGAAAGGACACGGGATTATCAAGCTATGATGGTGGGTATGGAGAACGCGTTGTGAAAACATTTCTAAGTGAACTTTTAGGAAAATGATATACTTTGTATTTGGATAAATTTTTTACCTCTCCTGTAGTTGCAAAGTATTTGTTGTCTAAGAATACGCATGTATGTGGTACAGTTTTAAAAAATCGGAAGGACATGCCAAAGAATTATCCATCTGTACCTAAAACATATATACACTAAAATTTTTAATATTTTGATAAAAGAAAATGTGTATAAAAAATATACATCAAATAGAAAATAAGTATTTCCTTTCTTTCTGAAAAAAGTAGAATGCTGTGTTGAACGGGTGATTTTTAGTGAATTTTTTTCGAGAGTTAGGCTTAGCGCAAAAAAATAGCCGTCTTTTGGGCACATTTCGGAAACGAAGCGCTTCGTCCTTTGGGCCACGGTAGTTTCGGAATGCCGCCGTCCCGAAAGGGATATACAAGCTTGTTGAGCCATTTTGCGAGGCGCACTCACTGCTGAACGACATACTGCTGTCCGGACCCTTGACTCGGTGAATTGTGCTATCCAGTTCGAATTCCGGGGAGCTTGTTTTAATCGGCCGGTTCTTTTGGGGTTCGCGGATGGATGTTTCCATCGATTACAATTTGTCCTTTGGAAGTGTTGCTCTAATGTGATCGAGGATGATCCGAGGCCATGCTGGATTAAAATCTGAAGATCTGACAATGATGCCTGAGCTGATGGATGACCCGAGGCCATACCGGTTCGGTCTGCCATGTTCTTATTTGAGAGGTGGAGACGTTTCTCTGGCCGAGGCTATGAGCTTCTATCCGGGCCAAGTGTCACCAGTGTGAGTACCTATGGTGTGCCGGGTTTTTCTAGTACGGAAGGGCGATAATTTCGCCAGAGTCTCGGGTCGGGGGCAAATACCTCTTTCCACTTTTCGGGGAGGATTTTGCCCCCGCAATTTTGCTCCGTTTTCCACATCAACTTGGCTCAAGATAAACCTCTGATTTCTGCTGTTTCCAGGCGACTCTGACTGAATTAATACCAGATTACAAATTCCCAGCAAGAAATCTGACCCTGAGCAGAATTTGTTTGAAATGTTTCTCTGCTGTCTCATGATACAAGTTAACAAAGTACATGATTTTTACACTAAAGTATTTTCTAAGATTTAATATATAATTACAAATATTTATATTTATTATTGAAATGTATTTATTACGAATTGAAGATATTTGTATTCAGTAATTTTATTTGAATTCCTCTTTTGAGTGCTCGCCCGGGGCCGGCGGGATTTCTTCTTCTTATCGGGCCTAGATGCAGGTTTCGTGACGTCACAACTTACATCCCATCCACAGCGTTTACACTTTGCTCCAGTTCTTAATCAGCGTCGATTATGGAGTCGATATTTTAGAGTGATAGAAGTTGGTTGAAGTAAAAATGTTTTAATTGAATAAATATAACGAAAACAAATTATATATATAAAGAAGGAATATAAATAAGATTGTAAAGTAAAAAAATACTGAATATTTCCGTAGTTACGAGGTTTTTTTTTTCTTTTCTTCTAAAAGATTCAATGCCAGGTTTCAACCTTTTGAATTTTATTTTTTCATAAAATTCATTTACTTGAGAAATCTGGCTTTTGTTCTTAAATAACCTAATGCACAGAAACACATTATGACCTCTTATATATATATATATATATAATAATGCTTTTGGGCAGAGTTAATTAAATTTCTAATTACATAGTTCTCCTAAATCATTTTTGTAATAGGGTCTTTCAACAGTTCTAACTGTCAGATTTACATAACATATATCCTAATATACATACATACTTAATAATAATATTTAATAATTAATATACTATTAATAATTATTGAATACTATTAATTAATATAATATGAATACTTATTTAATAGTAATATACATACATATTTAATAATATATATATATACTTAATAATAACACATACTTAATAATATATATATACTTAATAATATGCATACATACTTTATAATAATATACATACATAATAATACAGACATTAGATTAATATTTTAAGCGTCAATAAGTGATCACGCACATTATGAGCGACTATTTCGGAAGTTACATTTGTAATTGATAGCAGGGTTGTGATATAAACATATTTATTTTTTGTTATTGTGCACTTTCAGTTTAAATGGAAATCCCTGGTTTGGTAAAACGAAATGTAGAGATTAGCGTGAATGACAGGAAAAGGTTGTAGTCTCAAATAGTAATAATTTTTAAAAAACTAAAAAATCGCTTTCGAGTGATACGCTTTTTTACAACAGAAATAATTTAATAAATTGAATAAATCGGTTAAATATCAAATATAATACTGTATTACAATGACAAACTATTTTACCAAACTTATTTTAATAGCTTAAATCTTACCTATTTTTTTTTTCAACGAAAATAATTTTAGACGTTACTTATTGACAGACAATTTTCACCTGTGATGTGAAGTTTTGAAAATTCTACTTTTAACACTTTAAGGTTGCTGAGTGTTGTCATCTGCATTTTAATGAAACAATAATAAGCTAAATAAGCCACGAAAAGTATTATAAATAAAAGTATTATATATAAAAGTACAATATGAATTTCAGTTTTACCAAAAGAAAATTATGAAATTCAAATTTTTTTTTTTGTAATTACAAAAATGCATGTAAAAAAAAAACACCAATGATTTGTGTATTTCACATTTTTATATTTAATACACATGTGCATAAAATAAATAAAACCATTGGTTTCCAGTCTCTTTGGAGGTCAGATGATTGACAGAATAAAGTTACATCATTCATTAATTGATAGTACTGTAGCAAATTCTCAATTTTAATTTTGCCTTTTGCTACGACAATATGACAATTGCCCATAGACCATTTACAAATTGCAGATCAATGATTCCTTTTTGACTCACTGATAAAAAATCAAAACACGTACACAAAAAGAACAAGATAACGTAAAAATTTTATTTACATGAAATTTTCTGCACATTTACTTTTTTAATTACTTACACCAAAAAATTTGAGGGTGTATAATTCATGAATTTTTTTTTTTTTGGGGGGGGGGGGGGTATCAAAAATTTTAGGGGGGTGCAACAACAATCCGCAAAAATTTCTAACTCTACACTTTACATATATAAATCGAACAATTGTTTATATTGACAACAACAAATCTTACTAAGAAAAATTTCATTATGCTAATGCATAAATAAAAAAACATGTATTTGCATTCTACTTATTCCATTAAGGTATGTTTATTTATACCCGATTTTCAGCAGCTTCTTACGTAGCAAAAATACTCGTTTAACGGACGAATTTGACGTTGGATTTGAAAAAAAATACGCTACCTAAAATCTTGACATCCATGAATCTAGTTCTAAATCACTTCTAATCATGTTCTAGATTTTAAAAATACACTTAAAAGAAAACCCCTTTCGGTGATATCTGTATCTTCGTCAATATTTACACGATCATGCTTTCAAACACATGATGTTAGTTGCAAATTGTGGGATGTACTTTATGACGTCACGAGCTACAGCAGCGCCGCAGGCATAGGCCCGATAAAGAGCAGAACTAATCCCGCCGGCCCCGGCTCACCCCTGTTTAATTGACCATACCACATAATTTACGAAATTCATAATTATTATTGATGTTTGCCACTAATTTATTGCATTTTGATTACTGCTGTTTGAAGCTTATGGAAAGCGTGTGGCATGTTAACCATGGTCCTTGTGCGCCTGAGTCCAGTGGGTGATGCTGACAAGGATTCAGATGCTGTTTGATAACTCCATGATTTAATAATTTAATTTCAATAAAAAATTATGTTCATTTAACTTCTAAAATCTGGTGTATTTATTTTGCTTTACTGTGATATTGATTTTATTATTTATATATTTCCTGAAGAAGATGACGTTTCTTAAGGTAAGGGTGTAAGCTTTATCTTCTGTGTTTTCGGGCAGGTCATCGTGGAGATTTATTTCTCCGGACAGGAGGGTGAACTTAAGTGGGTTATTTATGGCCTATTTGATCACGGGTGCGTAGTGTTGTGGTCGTGCTTGTGTACTTTCCAAATTTAAGGAGGTCCGAATTCCGCTATTATACACCATTATTTTTTTGTGAAAGATGTAAAACCACCGTAGAAAAAGTCAGGTGCTGCACACATCAGATGTTATTATTTAACTTTATTCACCCATAATATATAACGAACTGAACATCTTATTCACTATGCTAACACACTCTGGAGCAAACAATCCCATTTCTAAAATATTCTAATGTTTTTCAAACTTTTCAATTACACTCTGCTTGATAGTTTGATATTTTGCATCTTATAAAGAAGTTGTGCATATGACTTTTAAGAATTGGAATTTTCGAATCATATGGCTTTTCCTACAGATTTAAATTAATTTTTCTTTTTCTTTTGATAATTATTTTTAACAGTATGAGTTTTATTAACAAGGAATGAAATAAAAGAGGAATAATTATTTGAAATTGCTCCGAAAATGAACTTTAAAAGCAACCCTTCCTTTTTCATTTGGATACTTGAGCGATTTTAAAATGGCGCCACATTAAGTCCCTGCATATGTGTTATAGAAACGCCCTCCAATTTGATAGACACGTCCCAAAATATGATTGTTGGGAAGCCGGAAAAGATATGATATCTACTTTTGACCTTTGAGATTAAGAATGGATTTTGGTTTCGAACAATGCCTTTCGTTTGAAATCGACTGCCGTTAGAGAGTCATATATCTGGTAAATTTTTACACCTTTTTCATATGTCGTGATTAACTAGTTAATTCTGCAATCTTGTGTACTATTGTTATCAATATCGTTGCTAACGTGTAATAAATATTCCCTTTCTTCTGGAGTCTTGCTCCTCTTTCGAAGACCAGATGAAGAAAATACCCGTAAATACATATTTTCCTTATGCCGTCATTCTAGGGTTGCCATTTGCGGAACTTCGATGAAGGATTGCCAGGTTTGGCGATTTATCGCCAATTTGGCGACTTCCTGAATGTTCGAGAAGCACCATGAAATAACAATTATTCTACGTGATATGAGAGATTTCCAGCAGTTTCTACAGCAAGTCCACAAAAGAAATCATCACTCACTTGGAGAGCAGTTGATGAGATATTTGCTACATTGAGCCGTGACTTTCGTCAATGCTTTGAGAATATGAACTCCTGTTTTGTGAAATTACTTTTGTCAGTGTTCTGAGAATATCAGTCATCTTGTAAAATTATTGGAGCATTTAAGTACAGTTTGAGTGTATATTGTTCTTGTTTACGTTGTGCCTCTGAATAAACGTGATAGTTATTGTTTTTAGTATCCTGATCGAACACCCACGATTCCACATGACAATTTGTAAAAATACTACTAGTATAGCTAGCCGTATATTTACCGCTTTTTTTTTCGAATCGCATGTTTCAAATACAGTGAAATAATAACAAAAAACAAATGATATGGGCAGCACATAACTTTCGTTATATAATGCAATGAGTTTACTACTTTTACAGTAAGAATAAATCTGATGTGGGCAGCACATGACTTCCCTTATATAATGCAATGAATTTACTACTTTTACAGAAAAAAATCGGTTATTCTTACAGTAGATACTTATATTCATTCTTTCCAAGATATTGAATTTTCGTTAATTAGTCGTAATTTTCATCGATTTACCGTCATTTTGATCCATTTGGCGAGATTTTCTTAAATTTGGCAACATTTAAAAAAGTCACCAAGCTGGCGATATTCCGCCAAATTCGTCGCCAAAATCTCGCCAAGCGTTATGGACGTAAAAATAAGTTATTCTTATAGCAGATAAATGACTATTGGCGTCAAGTGCAAATGTATTACACAAAGTATATTTTCTTATGAATGGAACGGGCTAGATCTACGAGAATGATGTCACCAAATTTGTAGCATGATATTACATATGAAAAGTGAAGATGTTTCTCAACAGTTAATGTATTTTTTTTAATTTAAAGGTTTTTTTTGTAAATTTATTTGAAAAATGTGCAATATCTCGAGAACGGTTCATGCTAGCGTTCTAAAGTTTATGTCAATCGTTTTCTAAGGAAAAATTACATAATAAATGTCTATTTGCGTAACTTTATTAAAGGTTTTGATTTTTTGATGATTTTTTCAAAATTTCACTCCAAAATTTAGGGGGGTTTTGAACATTCGATTACGTTTAAAAACAATCGGCTTCCAATATTCACGGGTTCTGATTTTTGAACCAGATTTCATTCGAATCGCTCCATTCGTTCGTGAGATATCGTCTCCTGACACACACACACACAGACATCACCTCAAAAATGTTTGATTCGTGATCAGGGATGCTTGAAAGGTGCTCTCCCGTCGAAAACTCGAATTCGAATTTTCGACCCCGTCACAATACTTTCTTTATACATTATGTATATAAGGAAAGTAAAAAATAGATTATTCTTATAGTAGATACTTATATTCTTTCAAAGATATTGAATTTTTGTCAATTAGTCGTTATTTTCATTGATTTAGCTTTATTTTTATCCATTTGGCGAGATTTTCGTTAATTTGGCAACAGTTACAAAAATCGCCAAGTTGGCGATATTCTGCCAAATTCGTCGTCAAAATCTTGCCAAGCGTTATGGACAGAGAAATAAGTTTTTTTATAGCAGACTATTGGCGTTCAAATATAAAAATATTACTCAATGTATCTTTTCTCATAAATGGAGCGAGTTAGATCCACGAGATTGATGTCGCCAAATTTATTGCATGATATTACATATGAAAAGTGAACATGTTTCTTCACAGTTAATATTTTTTAATTTATGGGATTTTTTGATAGATTTATTTGAAAAATGGGCAATATCTCGAGAACGGTTCATGCTAGCGTTTTAAAGTTTATGTCAATCGTTTTCCAAGACAAAAATACATATGAAATGCTTATTTGCGTGACTTTATTAAAGATTTTGATTTTTTGATGATTTTTCAAAATTTCAGTCGAAAATTTAATGGGTTCTGAACATTCGATTGTGTTTAGAAACAATAGGCTTCCAATATTCATGGATTGTATTTTTGTACAAAATGTCATTCGAATCGCTCCATTCGTTCGTGAGATATCGTCTCCACACATACACATACTTTCACACACACACATAATTTCACACACACACACATACACACATACTTTCACACACACAGACATCACCTCAAAAATGTTCGATTCGTGATGCTTGAAACGTGCTCTACCGTCGAAAACTTTAATTCGAATTTCGAACCCGTCACAATACTGTATATAAGGAAAGTAATATGAAATTTGCACAGGAAACTTTGGTGATTTTCTAAGTTTAATTATTTTAGCAATTTATTTTAATCGTTATAAAAGAAAAAAATCTGATGTGAGCAACACATGACTTTCCTTATATAATGTAATGGATTTACTACTTTTACAGTAAAAAAATAGGTTTTTCTTATAGTAGATACTAATATTCTTTCCAAGATATTGAATTTTCAACAATTAGTCGTCATTTTCATTGATTTAGCATCATTTTTATCCATTTGGCGAGATTTTCATTAATTTGGCAACATTTCAAAAAAGTCGCCAAGTTGGCGACATTCCGCCAAATTCGTCGCCAAAATCTCGCCAAGCGTTATGCACTAAGAAAAAAGTTATTCTTACAGCAGATAAATGACTATTGGCGTTCAAATACAAAAGTATTATTCAAAGTATGTTTTTTCATGAATGGAACGAGCTGGATCCACGAGAATGATGTCACTCAATTTATCGCATGGTATTACATATGAAAAGTGAACATGTTTCTCAATAGGAATTTTTTTTTTATGTGACTTTTTCATAATTTTTTTGAAAAATGTACAATATCTCTAGAACGGTTCATGTTAGCGTTCTAAAATTTGGGCCAATCGTTTTCTAATGAAAAATTACATAAGAAATGTCTAATTGCGTAACTTTATTAGCAGTTTTGATTTTTTGACGATTTTTTCAAAATTTCATTCGAAAATTTAGGGGGGTTCTGAACATTCGATTACGCATAAAAACAATAGGCTTCCAGTGTTTACAGATTGTGATTTTTGTACCAAATTTAGTTCGAATCGGTCCATTCGTTCGTCAGTTATCGTCTCTACAGACTCACTGACACACACACATACTTTCACACACACACACACACACACACACACACACACACATACACACACACAGACATCACTTCAAAAATGTTTGATTCGTGATCAGGGATGCTTGAAACGTACTCTCCCGTCGAAAACTCGAATTCGAATTTTCGACCCCGTCACAATACTTTCCTTATACATTATGTATATAAGGAAAGTAAAAAGTCCGATGTGAGCAAGCAGCACGTGTTTTTTCCTACATAATGCAACTGCTTTAATTATTTCACACAGAAATAATGGTATGCAAGATAAACAGCTCAATGTTTATGGAATTGAAATAGCATCACATAAATTGAAAGTTGGCGCTTCTTAACGAATAACTTCCTCAGCGTTAGATTGGTCGCAGTAGATTCGATGATTTTGTGTTATACTGCAGGTCATTCCGGATTTTAACCCATGCGATTTTTTCCTTCGGGGATATGCAAAAGATCTTGTTTTAGTGTCACCTCTGACTACAAGCCTTCATAAATTCACACCGCGGATTTATACAGTCTTCAAGACAATAACCATGGGCATAAAGAAGCGTGCTTGTCAAGAATTTACCGTCTTGATATTGTACGTGTAATTAAAGGAAATCATACAGAACACTTGTAAATCAAACACTTGTAAATAATATTTTTCTGTCACTGTGTACTTAAGTTTTAAAAACACAACATTTTGCCTGTACTATGTATATAAGAGAAGCAAGTATTGGTAAATATTTCTCATAATCAACCAAATTCTCATGATTGTAGAAGCGTTGCCTATTATTGGGAACTCGACATAATTTTCATTCGCAGCTAATGATACGTAATCTGCACTGTGGCTGCGACGCGCTTGGTTATGATTTATGTGTCTGGTCTTTTCAGTATTTAATTAGTAATTCCCATTTGTTCCAATTAATGCGTCCCTCGTGGGACTTATTTCATTATGGTTGTGGGTATCTCGATGTCTTTTCTCATATAGTTTGCATAACAAAATTACAATGAACAAACACACTGATGAATATAAATGTAGGTGCGCCCTATAAATAAAAAAAAAATATATTGAAATAGCAATTTATAAACATGAAGTTTATTTCTGATATTAGGGCATTTATATTATGGAATAGTATGTTATATTAAAAATTGTGGTCTATATGAAAGTTATGATTATTGGTGGATATTACTTCCTTATATACATAATGTATGAGGAAAGTATTGGGACGGGGTCGAAAATTCGAATTCGAATTTTTGACAGAAGAGCATGTTTCAAGCATCCCTGATCGCGAATCAAACATTTTCGAAGTTATGTCTGTGTGTGTGTGTGTGTGTGTGTGTGTGTGTGTGTGTGTGTGTGTGTGTGTGTGTGTGAGTGTGTGAAAGTATGTGTGTGTGTGTGTGTGTGTGTGTGTGTGTATGTGTGTGTGTGTGTGTGTGTCAGTGAGTCTGTGGAGACGATAACTGAACGAATGGACCGATTCGAACGAAATTTGGTACAAAAATCACAATCCATAAACACTGGAAGCCTATTTTTTTATACGCAATCGCATGTTCAGAACCCCCTAAATTTTCAAGTGAAATTTTGAAAAAATCGTCAAAAAATCAAAACCGCTAATAAAGTTACACAAATAGACATTTCTGATGTAGGTTTTCATTAGAAAACGATTGACATAAATTTTAGAACGCTAACATGAACCGTTCTCGAGATTTTGCACATTTTTCGAAAAAATTATCAAAAAGTTATATAAAATAAAAAAAAATATTTCCTATTGAGAAACATGTTCACTTTTTATATGTAATATCATGCGATAAATTGGGTGACATCATTCTCGTGGATCTAACTCGTTCCATTCATGAAAAAAGATTATGTAATACTTTTGTATTTGAACGCCAATAGTCATTTATCTGCTGTAAGAATAAGTTATTTCTCCGTCCATAACGCTTGGCGAGGTTTTGGCGACATATTTGGCGGAATGTCGCTAACTTGACGACATTTTTAACTGTTGCCAAATTAACAAAAATCTCGCCAAATTGATAAAAATTACGCTAAATCAATGAAAATGACGACTAATTGGAGAAAATTCAATATCTTGGAATAAATATAAGTATCTACTATAAGAACAACATTTTTTTTAACTGTAAAAGTAGTAAATTCATTGCATTATATAAGGAAAGTCATGCAAAAATACTTCCTATTGAGAAACATGTTCACTTTTCACGTGTAATACCATGTAATAAATTTGGTGACATCAGTCTCGTGGATCTATCTCGTTCCTTTCATAAAAAAAGATACTTTGAGTAATACTTTAGTATTTGAACGCCAAAATTCCTTTGTCTGCTGTAAGAATAACTTATTTCTCCGTCAATAAAGCTTGGCTAGATTTTAGTGACTAATTTTGTGGAATGTCGCCAACTTGATGATTTTTTAAAATGTTGCTAAATTAACGAAAATCTCGCCAAATTGATAAAAATGACGCTAAATCAATGAAACTGACGACTAATTGGAGAAAATTCAATATCTTGGAAAGAATATAAGTATCTACTATAAGAATAACATTTTTTTAACTGCATTATATAAGGAAAGTCATGTGTTGCCCACATCAGGTTTTTTTTGTTTTGCGGTGCTATTGGTTATACTAAAATGTGAAATATGTATTTCTCAGAATGCTCTAGTGATTGAGATTATATTATGAATGTTATAGATTCAGCATCAAATTTTGGAGGATGTACACGATTCACTAAGCGTTTACAATTTTGGTCTTTTTTACTCTCTTTCATTTGGCTTGATATGTTAGATACAAATCTTGTGATCGATTTTTAACCAGATTTCTAATGTTCAATCGATTTTAAAAGTTGCATTGTGTTCTTGACGGTATGAAATATTCTACCAAATTGTAATTGACTACCCCACCATTCGTTTGGTATTACTGTTGCCTTTCGTGGAAGTTCATGACATCTTCTCCTGAAAGACTACAAAGTATTATATAAAATTATATTAAAGAACTTTATATTTATTCTTTTATTTCAAAATGCACTAAAAAGTTGGAAATCAATTTTATTTTTCAGCACTCAAAATTTTTTTATAAACACCTTTTTTTCTCGGGCGCTTTTCCCTCGTTCCGTTAACTACTAAAATCTTGACTTATAGATAACCGTTGGTTTTCAATAATCCTTGAAATTCGGAAATTTACTATGAATTATTTGTCACATTTATGAATATTCCATGATACGTTTCCACAACTGTACTCGAGATATGTAGATGGAATATTCAGCAATATATTCTAAACAACGTGTATATGCAACGTGTAATTTAGCAAGGAGGGATATTGCTACACAAATTATAACATTGTATTCCCACTAATCATGTCATCTTTTACAAAACGTCACGTCAATTTATTTCTATTTTGCAAAACAATTTACACAATATATTTTTCGATAACTAAAATTTATTTTTTTCGATAACTACAAAATATATTTTTCGTTAAATACAAAATATATTTTTCGATAACCACAAAATATGTTTTTCGATAACTGCAAAATATATTTTTCGATAACTGCAAAATATATTTTTCGATAGCTACAAAATACATTTTTCGATAACCACAAAATATATTTTTCGATAACTACAAAATACATTTTTCGATAACTACAAAATATATTTTTCGAAAGTAACATTAATAAAATTTTAAAAAAATAACCGCTCACGCTTTTGCTTTTAATCAGGTGCGTATAAAATATTTTGAGTACTACTGAAGAAAAATTTATTTTGAAATTTTTAGTGCATTTTTAAATAAAAGGGTGTTTTTTTTTTAATTTAATATATTTTTATTCCATTTCTGGTTCAAAATCTTGCGTTTCACTTGAAAGAGATCCCTGTTCTGTTTTCACTTCCAGCTTAAATAAATTTCCTTAAAACATCTATTTTTCAAGATTGGCTACAGATAGAGTTTTGTTGATGATTGATATGGATTCATGACGAATTCCAGAGGAGGAAAGGTGGTTCACTAAGATTTTTTTTCTGCTTCTGAAGATGTCACTTCCTGTTTTCATAAAAACTCTTATAACTGTGTAAATCATGAGCAAAGTATAACCTTTTAGTTCAGATGAAGTTGGTCATTTTATTATCCTGATAGAGTTTCATTGAGAAATACGCCCCTTTTTTCAGGAGTCATTGTTGGAGTATGTATTTGGATTCGTAAAAATTAATTTTCTAAAAACGACACAACTACAAACTTTTCGTAAATCAAAGTTGCTTTACGGCCAAGGAAAAATACACATATTAACTTATTTTAATCTAAACGTTTTATTAACAACACACATAACTGATACAGCAACTTGCTGTAAAACTGAAGAGGTATGTTTACAAATCAGACATTAAGTGTACATGCCCTTATAGTGACTGAATATGGATATTTAAATAAACCCAGAGTTGGTTAATCACATAATCATTATACTACTCGTAATAATAAAATACGGACTGCAGTTTTTACCTAATTCATCTGCATACATCTGGATACTTCAGAAAGCACTATTGTGAATTTGATCCTCATGATCATGATTGTACATATCTTGGCTAGTACTTATTGTAAGATCATCGGTTACATAACAGACGTGGATTAAATAGCATGCTCTTCTTAGAGCTCGCGAATGTGAGAACTCAAATACTACGTACTGTATTGCATTTAATGCACTGTATTGCATTCGCCCAAGCCACGCCATTAACTCTTATCCGAACCGAAACTTAATCCTCTTCTATTACAGGATCACAAAAATTTTTACCTGGTTTAGGAATGGCCTTTGTAACAGAACCAGTTATAAGCTGTCAATTTATTATAGAACATAATTTAGAACTAAAACTTAGTGAGATCATAATCTAAGGTTATATAGATCTCACAACTGTACGAAGTAAGTATGTAAAATATAATAAAACTGCTTAATAGTTCCACCAGAAATGAAGTGTGCACACTATTTGCCACCATATGATGACTCTTTCATAAATTTCATATTTATTGTATTTTAGACCAAAAAATAATACTGGTAGGACGATGCTCAATTACTGTTTCAACAGTTAAGTAAACCTGTTATACGATTATTCTGATGACATTTTATGCAGTGATCTATTGTGACAATTATTTTTTATTTCATATTTGAAGAAACTCGCGTATTATTCTTCTCCAGATTTTAGATCGAGAGATAAGAATATCATAGGGATCATAAGATTTTCATAATCTTCTCATTCTCCATTTTTTCATATGCATGATGACATCCTTTATATGATGTAAATTTCTATTCCTATCCGGAAATCAGATTGAAAGTCTTGTTTACATGTCCTTGTTCATTGTAATTTATAATTCATTTAAACTGTAAGACTGAGTCTACATTATAATAGGATAAAATTTGAAATCGTTCAACTTTTTACCAAACTTTAGCAGCTAAACGTTAGTTTATTAGTAATGACCTAATTATGGATTTTCATGGAAATGTTTGCAAAAGAAAAGAAAATAAGTTTTATGCACTTTTAGTCGAAATAAAAATTTGCAAGACATATTTTTCAAGACAAAAATACGTTTTACTTACTGCATACTTTTGTCAAAATCTAACGGCAAAAATATGAAGTATCACTGCTGTTAATCTTTACAAATTGATGTGAAACATCACATTTTTTGCGAATGTCGAACAGGAAAAGATTTATGTGATGATGATACAATCTACCTAGGGAAAGGTTCCGACATTTTAATCTAATTTTTTTTTGCACTTTTCTACCAGAGTTGTTTATTAATGCAACTTGAAAGGTTTATTAACTGACAAAATACAATACATGCTGTCCTCTGTATTAAGGCCCCCAGGTATCTTTTACTTTTATCAACTCAACAACACAACTGAACGATGACGACCTTATATGATCTCTGCGGAAAATCAGGAAAAAGAACTTAACTCTAGAGATTATAAACCAATCAATGAAATTTAAGACGTTTCAAGAATTCGCCAAACGTCACCAAATTGCCGCCCCCCAAAATTTGCCGCCCATTTAACGAATTTATTCGCCAATATTAAGCGACTCTGATCTCCATAATTATTACAATAGTTTTATGTTAAATAATCACTGAAATATGATGCCACTTCCGTTACAGACTTCCACCTCCGTTTCATCTAAGACACAATATTTTGGTAATTTTTACTAGCCCGCACCCTATGATGTTTCACATCAAAAATATTCTCATCTAAGCTTTTTATATCAGTAAACAATTGATAGGTTAGAAATGTTTTAAACGCAGTGTACATTTTTAAATTTGCAAATTGAATCCATTATATAAAAACTGTAGACAGTACATATAATTGTATTCAATGTAGTCAACGAACAGTAAGTCATCGACTTAATGTATTTCATTAACAAGAAGAAAATTCTCCACTCTACAAAGTAGATAGAATTCACTTTTGCAAAAGATAATATGCAGTTAGCTGTTACAGAGTGAAAAGGATTGAAACTTTATATCGGAATATTCCCTGAGCTCATCCTTATCGATGAAATTTCATCGAAATCGGTCGAGTGATATTCGCTCGTAATATTTTGCTTATAAGTGTGTTTTTGGAAATTCCATTGTATATATGAGATGCAGCCGATTGAAAAATTAACACGTCTTAACATTTCGTAGGACAGAATTTTTCTGAAATATTATAAACTTTCATAAAACGGCAGAGGTTGTAAACTTGGCAAAGTCAAATAACACAATTATTACGCAAAATATATAACTGAAATTTATATAACGTTACATCTTTATTCACTGATACTGTTTAAAATTGAACTTTGTAATTTGAAACAATTTATAATGTTAATATTATTTTGTCTTTAGGATTTGTGAATCCAACAATGAATGTTTAAATTTTGAACTTTGTGTATAGTCACTAAAGTAAAAATATGCTTTTATTATAAAACCTTTTTATATTTTCTCTTAGAGATGCATCAAGATATTATGAAGATATTAAAATTAAACATAAGGTCAAAT
The DNA here is from genome assembly GCA_951213105.1 of Amaurobius ferox. Classification (NCBI taxonomy): domain Eukaryota; kingdom Metazoa; phylum Arthropoda; class Arachnida; order Araneae; family Amaurobiidae; genus Amaurobius; species Amaurobius ferox. Next base: position 133,690,681 of record OX578138.1, on the reverse strand, counting down.
ATTAAAGAGCATGAAAAGAAGAAAGTATTTGACTGATTATCCTTCACCACTGTGAATTATTTTTTCATGTTCACTGCTGATCCTTAACACGAGACAAGGGAGAAAATCTTAAAACCGTGCATTTTAGGCTTACTCTGCTTCAATTTACTTAGAATCCAGTAACGATGCAAAACATTTTATCACCACAACTCTTAACAAAATTATTAATCATCCAGGTTTGTTACTGCGTTTAAATTAAATACTGCTATACAAATTTCTAACATTTTTGCTTTAAGGCGCTTTGTGCTTACGCCATCCCCCTGCTGACGAGCGGCGTTGACCGCGAAACCATGGTGTACGGTTGGGGGGGATAATCAGTTGAAGACGTCATTGTTTTGTGCAACATCCTCTTATTGGACAGAACTTGAATTACTGTAATTAAAAATAATATTTTCTCTTTACAATATATATATATTTTAAATCGCATATTTGGACATAGTTCTATCAAGTTTTTAAACATTGCATAGTACAATTATATCCATTAAGACATTTGCATAAAACTGCGTGAATAAACATATGCATAAAAAAGAGAGAAATTAAAATTTGTATCCTAAGCATTTTTACCATTTTTGAGATGTTTCAAAATGTTTTCTAAAATAGAACTTAAAAATAAAGGCTAGTTTGTTTAAAATAATAAATCTTGTGTATTTAGTTGTGCTCCATTAAGAGTTTAATTCTACTTTAAAGTTCTATTTCTATTTCGTAAGAATGCATTTACGTATTAGGGTTTTTTGTTTATATGGAAATTTGTAGAAAACCGTTTTTAAAAATAAACGCACAAATCCTTATTGAGAAACGCATTGAACAGGTTCTACTGTGAATGACTTTTATGCCAAATATTTTTTCCATACTTTCAAGAAATTTCCAAGAACATAATATACAAAACTGGTAATTCAAGCAATATTTGAAATCGAAAATTATTATCGATTAACTGAAAGCGAAACTGCAGCCAGAGACGACAGATAACATCAATTCGGGGGACAAGCGCAAGACGCAGACTGATTACGATAAATGAATTTTCACTTGCAGAAGATTTGAACGAATGATTTCCAATATGTTAAGTTTCATTCCAGTTTACAGCCAGACTAAGATGATGGTAGATAGTTACTAACAATATATAAGGGAGCTGTGAAATGTTTGCATAGATATTAATTTTGACCAGAAATCAAAACACCTTTGATAGCCACATAATTTGGTAATAAGAAGTCATAACTTAAACATGTCTTCGAATTCGGTTGATTTTAGACAAGTTTATCACCGGTTCATGTGTAACTGTATTATTGACAAGTTACGCACAATTTTGCAAAGACGTTCACAAATAAATATTTAGAACATAATAATCAATCTATATCTGCTATTCCTTAACAAATGACTCGGCCTGTATGATGTTAATTTACACCATGTATCCACATTTAAACAATCGGTTTAATTATTGAGGAGTTATCGTCGAACACATACACAGACAGAGAGTACGGTCCCTGTGGATGCCTCCCCCACTGGGTTCCGGTCAAATTGGGTGGCACTTCCCGGCCGTCCAAACTGTTACCTTACAACTTTCTGGTAGGTCGGACAGTCAGGGTCTCATTAACAACAACAACAGACAGAGAGTAAAAAATCGCGTCAACTTCAAAGTAAGAGTCTCCGTCACTATAGAAAAAGTATCAATTACTTGAATAAGCTGAGAGATCATCGATGCAGGAGGTTCTTTTAAAGTGTCTATGGAAATGTTATTCCAAGCTTGTTTGATGGATAACACAAGATCCTGTTTATACTGATATTGTGTGCCATTTTTATAAACTTTTGGGCTAGAAGGCCCCATAAATGTTCCATTGGATTGAGATGGGGACTGCTCGCCGGCAAATCAAGTAAACTTACTGAATTGGCTTCAAACCAGAGTTTTGCACTCTTAGAAACGTGTATGGAAGCGTTATCCTGTTGGAAAATATAGTCTCCTGAAGTGATTAGTGGGTCCTCAGCTAACAAATGTTCGCCTAATATATCAACATATTTGTCAGAATTCATTTTGTAGTTGATAAAAACTGTCGGCGTGGTTCTGTTTGCTACAAAAGCGCCCCAAATCATTACTGTGCCCTCACCGTATTGACTTTTGGAAAAAACTTCTTTGGTTTTACGCAGATTATACCGAAAATATCGAAAACCATCTGATCCATCAAGATTCAACTTCTTTTCGTCCGAAAATATTACATCAATCCATTTTTGACCGAGAGAAATGTATTTTTTTAAAAAATCCTGTTTTTATTCCTTATGTTCCTTTAAAAGAGGCGGACGTGACATTAACTTTCCATACCAAATATTCGGATGTTTATTTAAAACATGTTGAACTGTTCGTGTGGAACATGGTAAGTCCATATTTCTTCTAATTCATTTGCAGTTTCTTATTTCTCGCAAGCTCTTCTTACAGTCATTCTTTTCTGTCGATGCGTTTGAATCTCTGGTCTTCCAGTTCGTTTTTTCTTTCCATACATTCCAGGTTCTTTTAGAAAATTATAAACTACAGTTTTATATCTTTTAATTTTTTTTCGAAATTTCATGCCCACTCAATCCGCATTCTTTAAAAGCAAGAATTTTCCCTTTTTCAAGGTCAGACAGATGAGTTCCTTTTGGCATCGTACAAAAATTGCAAAGAAATGAGGCAAGTGTGAATTTTGTTTAGAAACTCAGTTTTTATATTTGAAATGGTCATTTTCTGCTTTCAAATATGCAAATTTTACAGTAATTTTAGATGAAAAAACAGTTGTCCTTATACTTTTTTCAAAGATCATATGGGTTTAAAATTTATAAAGTAAATTTATACATATTTATGTTTGGAAAATTTAACTAATTTAGATGAAAAAGAAAATTTTATCAATATTTTTACTTAAGAAATTTGCATACAGATCCGTCTAAAAGATTTCTAGATTTAGAGAGTTTTCACTTGTCCTTATACTTTTTTCGCCCACTGTATTCAGGGAATAAACACGCCCAAGCCTACGTTACGGTAACTATTGTTCACACGATTTATTAATTAGTAAAACGTCGTGTTCTACATAAAAAATAAGAGTTATATTTTATTCCAATTTTGCCTGAATATGAAATTGCATACTGATATGCATGGTGCTTGCGTTATCGTGTTTAAGGCCCAGACCACACGACCAACCCTAGGGCTAATGGTGCTTAGTGTGTGGCCGGTTGCGTTATCGTGTGTAAATTTCACTAACATACACATATAAACACATTGATATATTATCACATGCACAAACGCACAGAAGGGTTTATATTTCTGAAACTGTTTGAAGTGTGTTCAGGTCTTTAAAAGGTACTTGATATTTCGGAAATTAACAACGTTTAAAAGAACTCAGGATTGGAGCAATCCCAAGATTTTGCATTTGAAACAAGTGGGCACTTGACCTCCAAATTAAATAATTGTTTTTTTAAATTTGAAAAAATTCTTTCATGCAATAATATACTCAGTGTACCACCCAAATTGGGTCAAAATGACTTCAGTGGTTTTCGAGAGTTCGAAGAACAGACGATTTTGACAATATCCGGTTCTATAGCTAATATATATATTCCTGTTTGTAAGAAAATGAAACATAATGAAGGAACCATCAAAATTGAATGAAATGTATTCCACAAACGACCTGTATTGATATAAATAAACGATTAAATTCACAAAGCAAAAAAAAAAAAACAATATTACATGTCGAAAATCAGTATTTGGTGAAGTCACCAAGCGCTGCAATATGTACTTCTATACGAAGTGGCATTGAATCAAACATGTTTTGAACTTGTACTAGAGGAAGAGCATTCAACATTGCTTCTATCCGAACCCAAAGATCAGCTGTATTACCTACGAGACGAGCGTCACGAGCGAGATGCCGACCGACGAAATCCCAGACATGTTCATTAGGCGACATATCAGGTAAATAGGCAGGCCAAGGAAGAAGCTGTATCTGTTATGCTGAAAAGAAGTATTGGATATACCTAGCAATATGTGGACGAGCATTCTCCTGTTGAAATAGAGCTCAAGGTTTGCGTTGAAGAAGGGCATGACTTCCTGCTCCAGAACTTTTCTGATGAATCGGTTGCTGTTGAGATTACTCACAATTCTTAGTAGCTGAGATCGTCCAAGATGCCCAATGGCGCCCCAGAGAAATCACGTTTGGCGTTCGTCCAGTATGGCGTTGGATAACGCACTCTGGAAGTTGGTGTTCACCGCTATAGCGTCTAATATGGATGAGGCCATCACTGTGCTCCAAATTAAAACGGGATTCATCGGAAAAGACGACTTGTTGCCTCTCGGCACGCCAGTGTCTATGCTGATGAGCCCATTGTAGCCACAGATGTCGATGGCTTTGCGTCAGGGGAATCCTGTATAAAGGAATTCTTGCACGCAGCCCACGGTGCAGAAGACGCCGACGAATTATTGGAGAGGACAATAACACATCTGTAACAGTGATTCAATGTTCTGCGAACTGTCGAGATAAAGTTGTTTAGTCCATGACTTCCGTGTGGATGAGGTGTCTATTACCCCGTGATGACATAACAGTTCGTCGTACACTGCTGGGTTTTCGACTCGTCCGGTTCTTTTCAGTCCAGTGCTTCCACACTCACTTTTCTATCATGGCATTGCGCTCCATACGAGCTGCTGTGGCACGAGAAGAAAAACTACCTTCCCGAAGACTGATTATTCGTCCCCGCTCAAACTCTGTAACTTGCTTATATGGCGCCCTCTGTCGTCGTAGAGACATAGTGTATTCTCATTAATTATACCGTTTACTATTTTCGAATGACTATTTTCCACTTGTCCTCCATCCTATACTGATTACTATTTTTGACAGTCTCCATACATTTTATGTATCGTTCAAATGTATTCACTCCGGTGCCCACTCGCATTGACGTAGTGAGGTGAAATTCTCAGTCGCTTGTTGAACTTACACGTGGTAACAATGCTTGTGAGTTCATATTTCTGTTCGAGGAGGTATTATTGTTCTGATTTGTAACTCAATTGATTTATTTTTCTCCTTCCACTAGCCAGTAGACAGTTCCAATGGTGTCTATAGTTAAATACTATCGCCATTGTCAGAAACTGGCTATTCTATCGGTATTAATTCGAATTGTATGGCTGTCCTGATGAGAATGCATTTTCGAACTAACCGCCATTTTTTGTGTGGTTTCAATTGATTGTTCTCTATGTCTTAATCTATTATCTTGAGCTTATTATTATTGCCTTTTCTCATTTTTGCTGTGTTTTCTTTTTTATTTTTATTTATATTTATATACTTTTAATTGTGAATTTTGTATCCTAATATTCTTCTCATCCCCCTTTCCATTGTAGTGATATGCTACCTTCTATCTTTATCCTGGGTCTTGGTCTATAGTTACTCATTTGTAACAGATATGCTAGAGATGGGGTTTTTTGTACATACAGTAGTTTATGCATCATTTTCGATTAAAATCTTTCAATTTTTATTTATATATATATATATAATATAAAACTTGAAAAAATGCTACAATTTTGAATGAATTGATTAAAAAGCTAAAAGCAAAAAAATAATTTTTAATACAACTTGTAAAGCGCTATGCTGCAATTTTACATGTGTATACCTATATAAATTCCCAAATAGGACAAGTAGCAATATACTCTACTTCTCCGACCCAGACCGTCCGACTTTCCAGAAAGGTGTAAGGTATCTGTTTGGACGGCCGGGAAGTGCCACCCAATTTAGACCGGAACCCAGTGGGGGAGGCATCCACAGGGACCGTGCCCTCCTTCCCCTACAAACAACCTCTCGGAAGGACTTACGGACCCACATGTTTAATGTGATCGTACTCCGCGTGAACAAGGCGGCAGTTTGGCAGCGAGGGGAATCGAACCCGGGACTACCGAGTGCAACCTCCGCGGGCTAACCACAGGGCTACCGCGCCCCTAAGTAGCAATGTACTCGTAAAATTTCTAGATAAGTGACGGAAGTAACGGCCGGGGGGAGTTGCGACCCCCAACACTCCGGTTAAAGCTTTTTTCCGCCATGGCAAACGCTCCCGGTAGCCGATACTCCCTACACTATTTTCTTCATGACTCTTATAAAACCGTAAAAAATTACATACATACATATACACTTTCAATAACTTGTAAAAATCCAAATGTTTACTATAATACGCTAAAACAAACCAAAAAGGACACACTATAAAAATATAACAATTAATAGTGTAGGGAGTATCGGCTACCGGGAGCGTTTGCCATGGCGGAAAAAAGCTTTAACCGGGTTGGGGGTCCCAACTCCCCCCGGCCGTTACTTGCGTCACTTATCTAGAAATTTTACAAGTACATTGCTACTTGTCCTATTTGGGAATATATATATATATATATATGCAATATAATACAAAAGTATTCACATGAAGAAAACGAAAGCATACATAAGTATGAAAAAAGGCTTAACGCTGATGGCGCAATGCTGCACAAGTACGTAAAGCAGTTATAGCAAATAAAATTATTAAGGAAAAAATGGGAATCAAACCAACGGCAAAGCATTAACTGCCGAGGGGGATTGTGACCCCTTGTTCGGGAACGAGGGCTCACAATCCCCCTCAACAATCTCCCTAAACGAGGGCTCACAATCCCCCTCGACAATCTCCCTAAACGAGGGGTCACAATCCCCCTCGACAATCTCCCTAAACGAGGGGTCACAATCCCCCTCGACAATCTCCCTAAACGAGGGGTCACAATCCCCCTCGACAATCTCCCTAAGCGAGGGGTCACAATCCCCCTCCACAATCTCCCTAAACGAGGGCTCACAATCCCCCTCAACAATCTCCCTAAACGAGGGGTCACAATCCCCCTCGACAATCTCCCTAAACGAGGGGTCACAATCCCCCTCGACAATCTCCCTAAACGAGGGGTCACAATCCCCCTCGACAATCTCCCTAAACGAGGGGTCACAATCCCCCTCGACAATCTCCCTAAACGAGGGGTCACAATCCCCCTCGGCCATTAATGCTTTCCCGTTGGCTTGATTCCCATTTCTTCCTTAATTATTTTATTTGCTATATATATATATGTATATATATACATGCATATATATATATATATATATATATATATATATATATATATATATATATATATATATATATAATATTTATATATATATATATATATATATATATATATATAATATATATATATATATATATAAATAATATATATATATATATTTATATATATTTAAATATATAACTTATTTTTCGTCTGCGTTCGTTCATATTTAAATAGTGTTGCGATGTATTCACTGGACTCGTTGATGTGCACTCAGGCTGCAAGAATGAGTCCAAATTTCTAGATAACTAACACATCTATTCACAATCTCAGCTTAAACAGGGACAATATCTAGTAAAACAGTACTTTGCTCCACCAATTTCAATCGATACTATTATAAAAACTTTGACGTATTCGTTTCACAGAACAGTGGCTACTGTTCTCAAAGCTTTGACAAAAATCACAGTTCAATGTAGCTCGTGTCACGTCAGCTGCTTTCCAACTGAGTGATGACTCCTATTATAGATTCGGTATAAAAACTTCTGGAAAGCTCTCATATATCGTAGATTACTGGTTATTTCGGGGTGTTTCTCGAAGCTTCAAAAAGTCGTTAAATATTGCCAAATCGGCGATAACTCATCAAATATGGCAGTCCTTCTTTGAACTGTGGCAAATAACAATCCTAGGTCTGTCATGGGAAAGTTGTACGAGTGTTTTAACGGTCTGGTCTTCGAATGAGATGGAAGTGAGTGGTTAAAAGCGACTGCAGAGCTCTTTTTTCAAGTTCGTACGAAATTGCTATTGTTGTTTGTAAGATTACGAGATGCCAAGGATGTGACACACACACATAGACCGACAAAAGCTGTTTCTATTGCTAAAAACATATTAATCGAGTAAAGCATACAGGTCACAATCACTTATGCCATACATTCCTATAACTCAGAGCAAGGAAATTAAAAGTGAAAATTTTGTGATATGTAAATTATTTGATTGAGTGTTAAATTAAATACTACTACAATGGTATTTCTTTACTTTTACCAAATTTTTATACAAACGTGTAACACTGAATATATATCTTTAGTGCAAACATCCGGGTAGAAAGTAGTTTTGAAACTAACGTATAAAATTCAGTGAATTATCATGTATAGGTCTTGTCATGGGTTTATGAAATCTTTTTCGCAAACATTTGCTGAAATTGTCAACTTAAATGTCCGAAAGGATAAAACTCACAAATTTGCAAAAAAAAAAAATTATTTTCAGTATCTAATTTATAAAAACTTTTCAACAAAGTTTTGTTAAAAATATATTTGTACAAATCTATACTTTATACGATGAGTGGTTTTTATAGTTGATTAAGAAAATAAATCGACGGTGGCAGCAGTCCGATGGAGCCGAAATGGTTATACGTAAAAAAAAATCTGTATGAATAAAACTTAACTTCTGTAATATCAGAAAAAGAAGAACTCGTTTCAAAATATATTTATATACATTTACTAGCAGCATACCCGTTCTTCCTACGGAGTATATAATATAAAGAAATTTATAATCCGCAGTCATGTGCAAATTCTGTTAAAATATTAAATTTATTGCTCCTAAAGAGAAGTTTAAGGATATCTGTTCTCACTATGCAAAATTATCTTCGCGGGCAGACCTGAAGAATAAAACATCCTGCCCCCTTTTGTAAACAAATTTACAAAAAAAAAAAAGGAATTGAATCAATATATGCAACCCCGTACTACTTATACTGTCGCAGATTAAAAAATATGCCAGTGTGATAGTAGAAGATTACCTGTATTACCATATGAGTCCCAAAAATCTTTGCCAAAATAAAAAAGATGACGTAATAAATTGAAAATATCAATAATCCCCGTGCTCTTTATACCAGAAGGTCGTAATTGATTCCAATATATGCCAATATATATCAAAACATATGCCAATACACCTGCACTACTTATATTCTCGTAGATTAGAAGATATACCCGTGTATTTGTAGAAGATCACTCGTACAATGTACAATATATGAGTTTAAAATTTTTTTGTCATAATAAAACAATGGTATAATATCTGGAAAATATCAAAAATAATAATATTTAAACCTGAAGAACGTAATTGATATTATCCAGTCAAAAATGCTATAAGAAAAATCAAATCGTTCTTTTCTAAAATATAGTTTAATTTCCATTAATTACTTTCCTTATATACATAATGTATAAGGAAAGTATTGTGACGGGGTCGAAAATTTGAATTCGAATTTTCGACGGGAGAGCACGTTTCAGGCATCCCTGATCACGAATCAAACATTTTTGAAGTGATGTCTGTGTGTGTGTGTGCGTGTGTGTGTGTATGAAAGTGTGTGTGTGTGTGTGTGTGTGTGTGTGTCAGTGAGTCTGTGGAGACAATAACTGATGAACGAATAGACCGATTCGAACAAAATTTGTACAAAAATCACAATCCGTAAACACTGGATGCCTATTGTTTTTATACGCAATCGAATGTTCAGAACCCCCCAAATTTTCGAATGAAATTTTGAAAAAATCGTCAAGAAATCAAAACCGCTAATAATGTTAGGCAAATAGACATTTCTTATGTAATTTTTCATTAGAAAACGATTGACATAAGTTTTAGAACGCTAACATGAACCGTTCTCGAGATATTGTACATGTTTCAAAAAATTATCAATGAGTCATATAAAATAAAAAAATATATTTCCTATTGAGAAACATGTTTACTTTTCATATGTAATACCAAGCAATAAATTGGGTGACATCATTCTCGTGGATCTAGCTCGCTCCATTCATGAAAAAAGATACTTTAAGTAATACTTTTGTATTTGAACGCCAATAGTCATTCATCTGCTGTAAGAATAACCTATTTCTTCGTCATTAAGGCTTGGCGAGATTTTGACTCGAATTTGGCGGAATGTCGCCAACTTGGCGACTTTTTGAAATGTTGCCAAATTAACGAAAATCTTGCCAAATGGATAAAAATGACACTAAATCAATGAAAATGACGACTAATTGTCGAAAATTCAATATCTTGGAAAGAATATTAGTATCTACTATAAGAAAAACCTATTTTATTACTGTAAAAGTAGTAAATTCATTACATTATATAAGGAAAGTCATGTCTTGCCCACATCAGATTTTTTATTATTCAAATCGAAAAAATAATAATTAAAATGAACAGACAGATTTCATTTAATTGCGTTTCTGATCAACATGATATAAGATAGAATCTTCCTCATAAACTGCGAAATTAATAACCATTTTGATTTCTTTATACTTTTTATTGTTCAGTAAAAGCTTGTTAAGAATAAACCATGCAGATAGATTTCCCATTTAAATCATGTTTCAAACAATTCATGTTTTCAGAAAGTGACTAATTAGCCCAAAAAATCTCCCATCAAACTCAGAGATACAGTTTTATTTCATTTTCAAACGATTTTCAAGCTTTTCATTTGGATAAACCACGGAGTTAGAGAGTAGATCTCTTAGGAAAAAGTTTCGTTTTTCATTAATTTCTCGACAACTACTGGTCTTAGATACTCGAAACTTGGTCTAAATTTATGGTGGACTATTTCAAGGCTATCCACAAAATTTCATCAAATTCAATTTAATCGTTCTCCCGTGATGACGAGACAAACGGAAATTTCGTTTTTTACTAATATCTCGAGAACCACAGATCGTAAAAACTCCAATCATGGACTAAATTTTAAGTGGGACTATTTCCAGGCTGCCCATAAAATGTCATCAAATTCGGTTCAGCCGTTCTCCCGTGATGACACGACAAACAGACAGACAGATTTTCAATTTTATTTATATAGATAGGGGCTTCAAAGCGCTACAAATTTGTCCTTATTGCTTATATCTATCACTTTTACTTTCTAAAGTAAAAGCATTACAATCTTGAAAACAGAAAGTGTTTATACTTCTTCAACTTAACAAGGCCATTACTCAAAACTCAAAAACTATAAGGGCTATATTTAAAAATTAAATATAGATTAAGAAACTCATATATATTTTTATCGCTTACTATTTATATATATCTGTCTATTATAGTTTCGGAGATAATTTGAGTGAAAATATGAAGAATAAAAGAAAACTCTTTCAAGCAGATGCAGAAGATATTTTCGAAACAAGAAACAGCTCGACCCAAAATCCAGTTATATAAATACTTATAGGGCGTCCAAAGAGCTACATATACTTGCTTATTATTCAAAGATAGCTTTTTTAGTTTTTCAGATAAAAGAATTACAATCTTGACAAGACGTTCAACTTGACAACAAGATTATACGAAAACTAAATTTTTTTTAACAATGTATATATATTTTAATAATGAATTTTTTCGTACACATTTTTGTCGTCTATTAATATCTATATTTTGCAGTTTATTATATACTACCAGCATATCCGTTCTTCGTACGGAGTATATAATATAAAGAAACTTATAATTCGCAATCATGTGTAAATTCTGTTAAAATACTAAATTTATTGCTCATAAAAAGAAGTTTAAGAATATCTGTTCTCACTATGCAAAATTATCTTCACGGGTAGATCTGAAGAATAAAACATCCTGGCTCCTTTTGTAACCAAATTTACAAAAAAAAAGGAATTGAATCATTATATGCAACCCCGTACTACTTATATTGTCGCAGATTAGAAAATATGCCAGTGTGTTAGTAGAAGATTACCCGTATTACAATATGAGTCTCAAAAATATTTGCCAAAATAAAAGAGATGATGTAATAAATTGAAAATATCAATAAGCCCCGTAATCTTTATACCAGAAGGTCGTAATTGATTGCAATATATGTCAATATATTTCAAAATATATTCCAATATACCTGTACTACTTGTATTCTCGTAGATTAGAAGATATAATGCATTTGTAGAAGATTACTAGTACAACGTACTATATATGAGTTTCAACAATTTTCGTCATAATAAAACAATGGCATAATGGCACTTGAATATATCAATAATCCCTGAATCAACAGTCCCCGAAAATATCAATAATAATAATGTTTAAACCTGCAGACTGTAATTGATATTATCCAGTCAAAAATGCAATGTCAATGAAATTTATTTTATATACATATCTTTATTATTTAAATCGGAAAGGATTTAAAATAAAATCGTATGCCGCATAACACATTGGATCCGTTGCTAAGCGACATGATATCATTTGCTTCAAATACATTGATGGAAATCATATCGTCTGAATAATGTGATCTCCATGGAAGGTTTGGCAACATTTTAGTTAATTTAGCGATACTAACTTAAGGGGGCATAGGACCTTTAAACAGTCGAAATTCATTGAAAATAGATCTATCTTTACAATTTTTTAATTTCAACCAGGTGTATCCCAGATGTTCAAATTTTTTTCTCTAAACATATAGAAAACCTTTTTTACTACACAAATTTTACTGAAGTCATATAATTATATGTACATTTTATATTGTTTTTTAAAATTTATACAATTTTGACAGACATAATGGTGTATGTAGCAGCCGCGCGCAGGATATTTCAAATAATATTATACTTATGGACTTCAATTTGATAATAATATATTTATAACTATTACATCTTTAATTTGTACACACTTTTTAAAATTTTGAAATAAATTTAATATTTTTAAAATTTAAACAAAATGAAATTTTCATTTTCAGTGTTAAAAAACATGAAATAAACCTCTTCACAATTCTTTTTTTACTATTTATGGTGAATTTTTGAAGTACAAATTATATATATGGATGAAACAAGTAAGTCCAAAAAATTTGAAAGTGATTGGTTAAATATATTTTAAGATATGTTGCGCGCAAGTGTTAAAATCACATATCTGAGAAAAACAGCTTTATAATTTAAAAATGCTTCAATGTTACTTATTATCTTATTTTGTACCTTAAAATGCCTTTAGTTCATAATTAGCACCTTCCAATGTCTGTTATGTAAGAAAAATCAAAAATTTTCTTTCTTTTAGGGGCTACTTGAGCTCTATATGTTGCTTCGGAAAATCGAACAGACGTCTCGCGCAGTCGTTTCTTGTTAGTCAGATGAAGAACGTTTACTAAATTTTTACATATTTATGAGGAATTTTTATCTATAAATTATGTATATAGATGAAACAAGTAAGAGCAAAAAATTTGAAAGTGATTGGTTACATATATTTTAAAATATATTGCGCGCAAGTGTTAAAATCACATATCTGAGAAAAACAGTTTTAAAATTTAAAAATACTTCAATGTTACTTATTATCTTATTTTGTACCTTAAAATGCCTTTGGTTCATAATTAGCACCTTCCTATGTCTGTTATGTAAGAAAAATCAAAAATTTTCTGCCTTTTAGGGGCTACTTGAGCTCTATAGGTTGCTTCGGAAACTCGAACAGACGTTTCGTGCAGTCGTTTCTTGTTAGTCAGATGAAGAACGTTTACTAAATTTTTACTTATTTATGAGGATTTTTTATCTATAAATTATGTATATAGATGAAACAAGTAAGAGCAAAAAATTTGAAAGTGATTGGTTACATATATTTTAAAATATATTGCGCGCAAGAGTTAAAATCACATATCTGAGAAACCCGCTTTTAAGTTTAAAAATATATTCACAGTTATATTCAGAGTTATCGCAGTTCGGTTAATTAATGTTTGGCTGTAGTTTATAATACATCCTGCGTTATATCTAATGTAGCATCAAAATGCACCAGACGCATAAGTAATTCCTTCCTCTTCCTCTTGTCGTTGAAAATCAAATGTTTTCTGCCTTTTACGAGCTTTTCGAACTTCATATGTACTGCTAGAGGCTCGAAAATCTGCTTCGTGTATCCGTTTCTTATCACTCAGATGCAAAACATTTAGTAAATTTCTGTTTATACTCAAATTTAAAGCATTCATAATTTTTATTATACCGTTACCACCATCATTGAATGTTATACTGGCAATATTTGTTGCTATTTGTGCAATTTCTCTCCCAGTATTTATATTTTTCGGGCAATATTTCCATATGAGGGAGTTTAGAGACTCATTAGGATTTTGAGTTCTCCCTCCAAGACAGCGTTTCAATAGATTTGGGTCTGAAAGGTCTTTAAATATTGGTTTTACCAACTCCATGACAGATTTTGGGAGGGAGTTCTTATGCTTGAAGTTTGATACTGTGTTCGAGTATGCTGCATGGTTGTACTTACACCAAGTATTTGGTCCCTTAGGACAAAAAAAGTGTTGTGGGTCACTGTCAGAGGATACCATATGCATCCATACAGCCCATATGCTTTGTCGCATTTTAAACAAATCATTTTTGTTTCCACGAATTGCATTTCCATAGTAGGAAGTCAATTTTTGAATATTGGCTTCCGTCAGCCGGCCCTTTCCTCCAATTGTCTTTCCATCTGATAGCTTCTTTCCAGCCATCTGGGTTTTCAGCTTTCTCAAACGAGTTCCCATTCTTTTTTGAATGTGACCTGTGCATTCAAGTTTTTCAACCGCTATTTCATTTCCATATGGTTTGCTATTCGATATTTGTGAAAATGTTTTCGTATCACCATCACCAATATAAAATTTGTACCGAACACCATGGTCTTCAATTGATCTGTTGAATATGCGTAACATTCCATCACATTCCATTTTTCCGGCACTACCCGAATGGTTTTTTGAACACACTATTTTATGATTCTTTTTCCACTTTTCATACCGAGGGCCACTTTTCTTACTTCTATAGCTGTTGCAACCTTTACAAAAAGAAGACATTACTTCGGTTTCAATAACCTTCCCGCTTTCTGCTCCGATCAGTGTACACACACCTACAAGAGACGAATGTCCCCTAGTTTTCCAACTACCATCTCCACTTACAGTAATATCTTTCGATCCATTTGATAATTCTCTTTCGTCCTGGATAGCAGTTTTCATTGAAGATTTAGCTACAACAGATGTGGCATTTAAAATCCTGTGATTAATTTTATTATATGATTTCTGAGAAACAGGCGCTGGAAGACCCATAGTTAAACAAAAAGTAGATAAAGCCGATAAACCCTGTCCTATACATCGCATAGAAAACACAGCTCTTCTGTTCATTTCTGGAATATTTTTCTTAACACCAAGCATTTTTGTATTTTTCACAGACTTTAGTTCATCACAGCTATCACAATATACAAGAAATGTGTATGCTAAACCCATTGGAGATTTTTCAACTATATTTATTGTTCCATGACATATTTTACAGCACAAAACATTTGCAAGCTCCTTGAAAAGTACTGATATACCATTCTATATTCATGTTCTTCAGATGAAATATATGACTTATCAACTGAAAATTCATCTTTTGAGCTGAACAGTTTTTTACTTGAAGCACTTAGCTTAGGCGTAGAATCAACATTTTGCCTTTCGAACACTTTCGGATTGTTTTTGTTTTTAATTACATACATATTTCCTTGAAAACGCCTTCTTTTCGTTCTTTTACCAGAACGAGATTTAGTTGCCGGTGTATCCATTATTAGAAAGCAAAAAGCAATAAGTTTATATTAAAAAATTGCACCAGTCTTGTACGTTGAAGTTTACACAAATAAATATGCAAACGTGAAGAAGTTTGTAATGTATACTTATAAAATAGATTAACTGTATTTTAGTTCAAAGTTCTTATGCTTAAACAACATAAATGCAGAATATCAATCGTAAAAAGTAAGAAAATATAATGAAAAGAAATTGCGAAACTCAGAAGAAATTCTCCACGTTGTAAACAAGTTAACAGCGCTAGAATATAAACAAACTGGGCTGAGCAGTTCAGTAGAGGTGAGTAGTTGCCTTCCTACTGCTGTAGAAATAATTAAATAAATAATTAAGACATGGTGGTGGAAAAAGTATTAGATTTACGTGACACATCAGCAAACTGCAAACATAAACAAACAGTGATGTCCCTTTAAAAATGGCGGCGATGGCTGACATGAAAAAATTTCCAAAAGTGTATGTTGCATAACAGCTCATAACTTTCGAAATAATGCGAATTTTTGAATGCGGTTTTTTGCACAGTGTTCATAAATGTTCAAATATTCAGAATAAAATAAAATTGAAAAATCGATTTTTTGAAGGTTTAAAGGTCCTATGCCCCCTTAAAAAATCGCCAAATTTATTGCCAAGTGGGACTGTAAAACTGATAGTCCCATTTTGCGACAAATTGACGAAACATCATCACCATACTATTCCCTAACAAAACATAATTATTTTCATTTATTAAGCGCGATTTTATCAATTCCATGATATTTTTATGGACTCACAAATATTTTTATCAATTTCCTGATATTAAAAAAATTCGTTAAATGTGTTACTAAGTAGGATGAATGGATTGACCGATAAATGCTACCGAAGCATCATTTCAGTACTCTATTCTAAAAATTGCGTCATTTTTATAAATTTGGAAACATTTCCGCTAATTTTGTAAAGTTTAAGAAAAGTTACCAAGTTATTTAAAGATATTCCGCTAAATTCGTAGCTCTGCATTTGCAGATCTGAAGAATAAAATATCCTAATCACGTTTGTATATACTAAGTGAAAACACTAAAATTGTATTATAAGATACACCCGTTCTACTCTTTTTCTGCTTCAACAATCGGCTAAATGAATTTATTGGGTAAACACAATATATGAGTTTATTAGCTAAACACAATATATGAACTGGAAACCTCTTTGCTAAAATAAATGAAAGTGATATACGCAGTCCGCAATTTACATAATTAAAAGAACAATCAAACCGTTCATTTAAAAAATATATTTTTACATCCATTTATTATTCAATATTCATTTATTATTCAAAAAAATAATAATAATAAATATTACCAACACATTTAATGTCATTCCGTTGCCGAGAAACATGATATAAGATAGAATCTTCCTCATAAAATGCGAAACTTAATTGCCATTTTGATTTCTTTATACTTTTCATCGTTGAGTAAAAGCTTGTGAAAGATAAACCATGCAGGTAGATTTTTCCATTTAAATTCATGTTTCAAACAATTCGTGTTTTTCTATAGTGACTAATTAATGCAAAAATCCTGCACCAAACTCGAAAATAATGTTTTATTTCATTTTGACGTTTTAAACAAACGATTTTCATCCTTTTCGTTTGGATAAACCACGGAGTTGGAGAGTATAACTTCTAGGAAAAAGTTCCTTTTTTCATTAATATCTCAACAACCCCTGGTCTTAGAAACTCAAAATTTGGACTAAATTTATGAGATATTATTTCAAGGTTATCTACAAAATTTCATTAAATTCACTTCAGCCGTTTTTCCGTGATAATGAGACAAACGAAATTTCGTTTTTTACTAATATCTCGAGAACCACTGATCGTAGAAACTCAAAATATGGACTAAATTTTAAGTGGGACTATTTTTAGGTTACCCACCAAATTTGATCAAATTCAGTTCAGTCGTTCTCCCGTGATGATTGGACAAACAGACAGACAGACAGACAAACAGATAAACAAACAGATTTTCAATTTTATTTATATAGATTTTGTATGAAAGTTATAAAAATGAAAAAAAAAACACTTGCTGGGGAAGCTACATTTTAAGATTTTTTGAAAAAATTGATATTCAAAAAATTAAAATAATTGAAATTATTTTTATATATTCATAATTTGAACAATGTGTGTGTATGTATGTTAGTATGTATGTTAATGTGTGTGTATGTATGTTAGTATGTATGTTAGTGTGTGTGTATGTATGTTAGTATGTATGTTAGTGTCTGTATATGCGTGTATGTATGTATGTTATTGTGAGTATATATGTATATATGTTAGAGTGTGTAGATATGTGAATATGTGTATGTATGTGTACCTACGTATGGTAGTATTGTGTATGTATTTTAGTGTATGTGTTCGTGAGTATATGGAAACGAGATATCACGAACAATTAAAAACTAATTTGGTACAAATATGACATTCTGTAAATGCTGGAACTCTGTTGATTTTAAACGCTATCTAATGTTCAGATGGCCTCCTTCCCGCCTTTCGAAAGAAATTTCAAACAGCAATAATTTGAAATGCGGACCTTTAGTAATGATAAATAAAAATCATTTTATACGTAATTTTTTGTTAGAAAGCAAATTACATAAATGTCAAAACTCTAGCATAAACCGTTATCGAGTTTTTGCACGATGTTTGAATGACTTTTTGAAAATATCATTACGAAATCAGAGCTTAGATACTTAATAATTTCATGCGTAATATTTTATTAACAAGAAAGATCAATAATGCATAAAGTATTGATTATGAAACACTTTCCAACTAGAATGCAATTTTATTTAAACACCTCTAAATTGCGATGCATTCATGGCTGATATATTTTTAGTTACCACACTATTACAATAATCTATTTTACTTGGAAGCTTAAAATTTCACTAAAAACGACAATGCTATAAAATCACCTGTTTCTCTATGTAAAATCAATTAATATTTCATTCATATCACTTATATTCTAGATTCCAGAGTTAAATAATTATGCGTTAAAAAATTCAGTAATTCTTATACAACTCATCTTACAATCACTTGTTTACATTCTGCATCCATTTAAATTAGGCTTCGTTGTAGAAATAATCAAAGTTTAATGTTCATTTAAACTAAAAAATATTGTAAATCCGTTGGCACAGAATATAGATGCATAGAAAGTACGAAATAAAGCGGTTAGGATGCAACACTAAATATAAATTTAATAGACCTTCATACAGCACGATTTTTAAACTGGGAGAAAAAAAATTGGATGCCATATTTTATTTTGAAGTGGGTCACGTGATCTCTTCATATAATATGTGTGTAATTATTATTTTAATTTTTATATAAAAAACTACCAAACATATTTTTCTGAAATTCTTTTTATATATTTTATGTAGTAAGTTGAATATTTCCTAAAATTTTCGAAGCAATTTATGAATATTAACGTTGATAAAAAAATATTTGCAAAATTATGTCCCACAGGGTTCATTACATTTCATTTTTTCTACCCGGGTTCAACCTAAAACTAATTGGGTGATATTATACATTTACATTCCGATATGTCCCACAGACCGCTTCAACAATGTACTAAAATTTAATTTATATAAAATCATTTTTACGGCAGCCATCATGCGACCGGACAGACAGAAACACTTTTCAACTGTGTTGGAAAGTGTTAAAAATCGGACAATGTAAACTTTAGAATGTTATCATTAACCGTTCTAGCGAAATTGACCGTTTTTCAAACCAAATAATTTTATGCAAACAATTAAAATACAATAAGAATTATCAAATATTGTGTGTATATGCATGTTAATGTGTTTGTATGATAATGCACCACTTTTCACAATATTATGAAATACATTTGTTAACGTCATTTATGTAGATCTAGAACGTGCTAATTAAGAGGGAAGATACTTTTTGTAACAGTTTTGGATTTTGACGTCCAAGAGTTTTTCAATTGTCATTTATTTCTGTCGTAAAGTTTTTATTAAATATTTATTGCATTTCGATGATAATTTGGTACATAGGTATAAATAAGTGATTCTGTTTGGTTTAATAAGTCACCAAAAAGCCAAATTTCAATTTATATGATGCTAAATTAATACCAAAAACATTGTGCAGCGGATTTTATACACACTTTTTTATGAAAGGAGTAAAGTCATTGCATTATGTTGGGAAAGTCTTGTGCTGCCCACATCAGAATTTTTTTATTTACTACCCGCTCCCTTAACAACGGTGGGGGATAGAGTAATTTTGTTTGTCATATTTATATTCAATAGTATCAAAATTGTAAGCCAACGGCTCTACCGTGCTGAAAACACCGGTTCTTGTTAGATCACTGAAGTTAAGCAGCATCGGGCGCGGTTAGTACTTGGGTGGGTGACCACCTGGGAACACCGCGTACTGTTGGCTCATTGACTCGTACTGTTGACCGTAGTGGTCGAACGGTCAAGGCGAGCGTTTCCAGCGATTGATCAGCCGCCACGTTGTGGGTTCAAGTCCCACGTAAGACATGGATGTTTGTGTTGTTGGGTGCAATGTGTTCCCACCCCCAATGGTGCGCTGGGGCAACGTCTTTGACGGCTAAGAGGTTCACTGTTCTGGTCGATGTATAGGTGAAGATGAAAGAGTCAATGCCTGGCCACTGGAAAAAAAAGTATCAAAATTGTAGAAATCATCCTTATTATTAACAGTGGACGAAAATAAATGCTTTATTTATCCACCAGTTTTATCTAGTAGTATACATTTAACTTATCTGCAAAAGATTGTGATATTCTTTACAACTTGATTGCATTGGAGTCCCATTTGTGTCAAGAGTTTAAAGTTTATATAAAAGGAGTTTGTAGAGTCCACTTCGACGATAAGTATTTGCAATTTCGTCCCAGTAGCTTACGGTAGAGCGTCGGGTAGCCAGTTCGGAGATCCAAGGGTTGATTCTTAGTGGGGGCACCAAGGTTATTTATAATGGCTCCCGAACAAATCAACCCTGTCGGTTAGTACAAATATCTCTTTGATCTGAAAGTGACCCTTGTATGACTAGTATGGATTCAGTGGAGGATTAAGCACCGATTTCGAATTGAGAGGATAATGACAACGCTCCTAACTTTCCTGACCCTTAACTTTATACAATCTTGGAATACTGCAGTAGTAGTGGACTCGCTTTTAAAACCACATTTAAAATCTTTACTTTCGCAATATTTCCATATTCATGTCAAATACTTAAATCTAATTCCAAAAACAACATTTTCAATTCAACCATATGGAATAACCGTTGAAGATTCATTTTGTTTTACAAAATTCCTAATCCCATTTAATGTTTCCCCATAACTGATTTTCTTTTTTCTCCGACGTCTCTGTTTACGTCCTACACTTCCTTTCTTTTTGTTTTTCATTAAAATGAAAGTGTTTTCTCTACCAAAATAATCACTATTGTAATTAAAGTTGTAATTTACTGCATTTAACCCAGAAGGAAATAAAGTATTGTATCTTTCAAAATATCGATTCTCCCACCACAATCTCCTCTAAATCAATTACTAAATCCAATACCGATATCACTATCAAATCCACAAAGTGTCGTATTTCCAAAGTGGATTAAATGTAATTATTATCTCTATATTTATACACCTGACTTCGATGTAAATTGATTCTGATATTCAAACAATTCTTTGTCTGTCCGATGTATTTATTCCATGTTACACTTTAGGAATTTTATACTGTAAATACAGTTGAAAGCCTTACAAAACTTTTTAAAATTCCCGTTCATAGATGTTTGCCTTTGGGCATAATTTGCATCTAGCAAAACCATATTTTCTATATCTAAAATTATCAAAATCTTTGTAATGACATCCCAACACAATCGAACTTCTATTCATTTCATCTCTTGCATCCCCTATATCATTACTATTTTTCTTATTCAATTCAATACCTGACACATTTTTTACATTGTTTTTGCCTCCTCCCCCGATAGCACCATCGGGCCGAAAGTAATTGCAAATAGTGTTAACAACAGGGTTGCTGTTTGTTGGATGATCGACAATTTGTCGTACTTTTTTATGGTTCACTTCCTTTTTACGTATTCCTTCCTTTTTACATACTTCCTTTTTACATATTGGGGGAGTCACTGTCCTTCTTTAAGTTCAGATTTTATTTTTCTGAGAATCAAGATACATATAATTCATCACAATGATCGATATTTTCTGGATTACTGGATTATATGTAAGGATTTTATATCCACTTCAAGTATAGATTAAAAGATTCCACCCGCTTTCAGCACTTGAACCCCCTGATATCCCCGATCACATGGAAATCATTCACCTCTCCGGATAACTAATAATAATTACTATACGATCCTCTAACGAAACATAGTTTCTATGCCACCCTCTAACAAAATGCAATTAATTTACGACACTTTACACTCCCTAAAAAGACACGCCCCACAGTGAAACTTGTCATATTTTAATTCAAAAATATTATATTTATACTTTTCATAAAGCGATAGGGATTATAAAAGAAATTATACGTCATGTTCATACGGAATTTTTGTCAATTCCGCGACATTTTCGAAAATTAGCAAGTTGCTGATATTTCGCCAAAAATGTTACCAAAGTCGTCAAATATTTGCCAAATGTATCGTTAAGTGTAGCATGCAAACATATATAGGCTTGTAAAGAACCTTGCTGTCCCAACCGGGAATCGAACCGTGATCTCCGAACTGGCCAGCCGACTCTTTACCATTGAGCTATCGGAATGAAATTGCAAGCTCTTATCCTCGAAGTGGACTCTGCATTCTCCACCCTCTAATGTCAAATTGGTGGGCAACTGACTTACTACCTCCAGCTATTTTTATTTCAAGTTAGCCTCCTGCCACTACTATTTTTACCCCGATTTGTATCCTGCGTACTCATTATCATTTAAATTTGAAGGCCACTGAATCCATACTAGTCGTGCTAGAATCACTTTCAGATATCTTTTTTAAACCAATTTGGTTCTCCAAAGTTCGTTCAAAATAAAGTGACCTAAACTTTTGAGAAGATTCTGCTCTCAATTTTGATCAATGAATCCCTTTCATTGATTAAAATTCCATATTTTGTCATATTTCATTGACATATGACCATATATCATCATATTTGGTCATATTTCATTCTTATTAACTTATATAAACTTATTGTGTTTCGTCCATATTTTCTGTTTAAAAAAAAAAAAAAAAGCTATATTAACTGCTTTTATTTTCTCGGTTCTTTCTTTTTCTTTTGATCCTTTTTATTTGTATTTTTTCTTATTTTTCCTTCCTAAATTTTGTTCTAAATTTCTGATTTTGTTTCTCATGTGCCAAATTTTTTTCCCTTTTCATATATTTTCTATTTATGTATTTTCTAAATATTACTTTCAAAATTTTATTATTTTCTTTAATTTTAATCTATTTTTCATTATGGTATTATACCTCACTCTAAATTTTATTTTTCAATGATCTTTATATCTATATTCGCAATAACCCTTTTCCAATTTTTGAAAAATAAACGTACTTGTCAAGTTCAAATATAATGTAAAACTGTCTTTTTAATCACTCAATTTTTCATCAATTGTTATCTTTTTAGATCTAAATAAATGTTCGTTTGGCGGGATAGTAGACCTTGGGTGTCTCCTGAGTGCAGGAGGTATCCTTTCCCGGCCGTGCAGCTAGCTACTCTAAACCCACTATGTCAGTCGCACGGTCTGGGGTCCAGATCTCCGTCATTTTTGTATGAACCTACAGGGTTGATTTGTTCGGGCGCCATTGTAAAGAACCTTGCTTCTCCTAACCGGGAATAGAACCCATTATTTCCGAACTGGCCAGCCGAAGCTCTACTGTTGAACTATTGGGACGTCTAAGAATAAACAGTCCGACAATCGAAAAAGGCAAAGTGTGTTCCTTATATACTATTTTTTATATCTATATTTAAATTTAAATAAATAGGAATCCTTTGAAGTATATGAACTGAAATAATGGCTTTTTTCATCACTAAAATAACTTCTTGAAGTGCATCCTTATAAAGCACCAATATTAACATGGAGTGTTTGTATTATTTTGTTCAACTGTTTTGTTTGTAGAAGAAATAAATCTGTTCCAATATTTACTCGAGGTTTGATGTGTTTTTGCAGCTTGACTCCGTAGTAGAAGGCAAAATAAATATTTTATTCAATATTCAGCTTCGAAGTTATATAACGTAAGAGGATTGATTATAAGAGATATTTGAATGTAGATGAAATGGAATATATATTTGCGTCTTTAGATTTGTGGTGATGAAAATAATGTATTAGTTAGCAAGTAAAAGAAAGAATAAAGAGAGCAAGCACTGATTTCCTGGTGAGTTTTTTTAATTTATTGTCAACACCTTGATAATATTTCAAAAAGTTCAAATATATATTTTTTTACTGTCCCTACATTCACAGTATAATGAAAAGGGAAAGTATCTTGATGGGGTCAAGAATTCAAATTTGAGTTTTCGACAGAAGAGCACGTTTAAAGTTTTCATGAACTCGATTCTAGCGTTTTTGAAGTGATGTCTGTGTGTATGCATGTATATATGTAAGTTAGTGTGTGTACATGAGTCTGTGGAAGTGATACCTCAAGAAGTGTTTAGAAAATAATTTGGTACAATTATAGCAGTCAGCGAATACTAAATCCTATTAAATTTAAACGCGATGGTATGTTTGAAAGAAACCTTAATTTTCGTCAATTTGGCGACATTTAAAAATCTCGCCAAGTTGCGATATTCCGCCAATTTTGACACCAAAATTTTGCCAAGAGTTACCCAAAGATAGATAGATAAATTAACAGATAGATTAAGGTGTTTATATTATAAATTGATATAGGATAAGCGGTTTTTGCATGATGCTTACAGCTATTATACCTGGCGAGATTCATTATTAAGCAAACAGCAAGTGTTTAATAAAATAGTAAAAACATATCTGAAGTGCAAGTCTCCACTGCACTTACTCATACATTCACATTCCATAGTGTTTAGTGCTACTTTATCACAGGCTTTATTATTTAAGTTATTATAAGTCTAGTCTTACATATCTAAGTTTTTCTTGTAAAATATTTCGTAAAAATTCTTTAAAAAATATTTTGGCTTGTCCGTGTTGATATAGCGATTTTGATACCATTAACAATACTATTAACAGTAGTTCAAATTATATATTTCCCCTACCTTAAAATTCTAATAGGTTAAGTATAATTTGTGAAAATTGCTGAAAATTATATCTAGTTCAAGATTTTTACAGAAAGTATATACACACGAAATTTAATAGTAGTTAGTAGTTAATCTATATACTACTTATCACCTTCAATGCGTTCTGGGAATTATTGTTTTTATAATCAATAATGATATGAAAACCTCAAAATTCTAATAGGTTAATTTTAATTTGTGAAAATTGCTGAAAACTAATCTAGTTATAGATTTTTACAGATAGTATATACACACGAAATTTAATAGTAGTTAGTAGTTAACCTATATATTACTTATCACCCTTAATGTGATCCGGGAATTATTGTGTATGATTTGTTATAATAATGATATGAAAACTGTAAAATTCTAATAGGCTAAGTAAAATTTTTGAAAATTGCTAAAAATTATATCTAGTTAGTTTAAGATTTTAACAGAAAGTATATACACAAGATATTTAATAGTAGTTAACCTATTACCGTCAATGTGTTCCGGGAATTATTGTTATTATAGGCAATAATGATATGAAAACCTTAAAATTCTAATAGGTTAAGTTTAATTTGTGAAAATTGCTGAAAATTAATCTAGTTCTAGATTTTTACAGATAGTATATACACACGAAATTTAATAGTAGTTAGTAGTTAACCTATATATTACTTATCACCGTTAATGTGTTCCGGGAATTATTGTTTTTATAGACAATAATGATATGAAAACTGTAAAATTCTAATAGGTTAAGTATAATCTGTGAAAATTGCTGAAAATTGTATCTAGTTATTTTAAGATTTTTACAGAAAGTATATACACAAGAAATTTAATAGTAGTTAGATCAATCATTATTGATTTATCTTACACACACTTTGCACACACATACTGGGATGTACATGGGATTGGAGTGTATCAAGACGTGTGTGTCAAAATATAAAATTAAAAACTTTTAGGAAAAACAATACTAGCTTCATAAAACAGTATGGGGAAGTGAAAATATAAAAGATGCAAATGCATTATTATGCTTATAAGATAAAGAAAAACGAATTAAAAATGAGTTCTTTTAAATATATAAAAACATATTCTCAATCTTTCCGATTTGTAAATCCACTTTAAATATGTATCCTGATAAAGCTTCTGCAGTTCGAATGCCAGTTGGATAAGAATCGTATTTTGTTCGATTGGTTGTATTTTCTGAAGAAACAAATTTGATCCATTATCCATTCAAAGTTTGATGTGTTTTGTGCAATTTGTCTTCACGGTATGAAATAAAATGGCTATTTTATTCAATACTCCGCTTGAAGATACTGCCGCAGGAGAACACCGACTGCACGACTTGAAAACCGATGAAACAAAATACAGCTTTTCTTACACTTTGCAACATAATTGAAAAGTGCTTATGACTTTGGTCATTCTGTCTGTCTGTCTATCTGTCAGTTCGCACAATAACTGCCGTAAAAATGACTTTATCAAAATGAAATTTTAGTATACTGTTCAGACGGTCTGTGGAACATATGGGAATACCACCCAAGTGAATAATATCACCCAATTAGTTTTAGACTGAACCGGGTTGAAAGAATAAAATACATTGGACCTTATGGGACCTAATTTTTCAAACATTTTTTAAGCGAATTTAAAATTTACAAATTGCTTTGAAAATTTGCTTTAGGAAATATTCAAATTATTTCATGTAAAATATGACAAAAATTTCAGTAAAATATATTCCGTATTTTTTTAAATAAAAATTAAAATAATAATTACTACATCCATATTATATAAAGAGATCACGTGCACCACTTCAAAATTAAAAATGGCGTCCATTTTGTGCCAAATCGTGATTTTTAAAGTTCTTTTTTATTTATATTTAATGTTGTATCCGTCCTAAAAACGTTTTAATTTTGCTTAATTTCTGTGTATCTATATTTTAAAACAACGAAACTACAATATATTTGAGTTTAAATGATCATCCAACTTTGATTATTTCTACAACGAAGCCTAACTTTCACTTATGGAGAATGTAAACATATCAAGATGTAGGATGAGTTGTTTAAGAATTGCTGAATTTCTTTAACGGAAATTTATTTAGCTCTAGAGACTGCAATATAACCGACATGAATGAAAAATTCATTGATTTTACATAGAAAAGCAGACGATTTTACAGCAGACTTTTTCGATGACGTTTTAAGCATAGAGTTAAATTACTTTTACCGACAGGGTTTTAATTTGTTAAGCAAATGAAATTATTGTAGTTTTGTGATGAATGAAAGGAATGGAATGAAAGTATACTAATGAAATATTTACTACTTTTACATAGAGAGCCAGACGAGTTACATTTCAATGACGTCATTTGAATAAAGTTCATTTTTTTATGAAGTTTTAAGTTTTCAAATATAATAAATTATCGTAGTATTGTGATAATTTTGAAAACATTACCGCTGAATGTATCATATTTTGGAGATGTTTAAATAAAATTGCATTGTAGTTGGGAAGTGTTGAAGACCCAGACCGTCCGACTCGTCCAGAGGAGAAGTAGTTGGGAAGTGTGTCATAATCAATGCTTTATGCATGATTGGACTTTGTTGTTATTGTGTGCGTTCGTGCATATAAGGAAGGATTTTATTTTTGCAAAATTTACTAGTATATTAACGTGCTAGTGTTTAAGACATTTAAATACTGGGGAAAATAACCCCCTTAAAAATTAAATTGCTACTTTATTGTAATAAGTTTGATTTTGTTTAAAAATGTATGGTGTTAGCTCAGAAAATTGTTGTCTCTATTGAAAAGTAACCTAGTTATGTTTTGCCCTATAATCGAGTTTCAGGCTTTTATGCCCCCTCTTTCATTTTGTCCACGAAAAATAAAAAATTTGGCTCTGTTAAGTTCGATACAGAGGTTGATGCTATAAGGTCATGCACAAAGCCTTAGTCTTTTTCGCCACCTGCTTGAGGGTTCGAGGGCTGTTTGTGGGTCTGTTAAAATATTTTAATAAAACCCATAATCGCTTTTTAAGGAAGATGATAAAAAATCCGACCATTTGTAACGCGGGTCATAATTTATCCTAATACCATGTAGCCTGTAAAAAAGTGCAGTGGCAGATCTCGTTTTAGTCTAATCAAAAGCTTAGCTCAGCTCTCTCAGGTTTGCTAGGAAACTGGACAAGGAGCTTCATAAAACAGTACCAGTTTCGTCTGATGTACCGAAATTGGTACATTTGACTGTAACATTTTCGTTTACCTATTTTGTTATATTTTGTATATCAACTGTTTTATTCCATTCGTAATTACCATAGCAACAGAGCTGTGCTTTAAATATGGAAATCGTCTGCTGGTTATTCTTATTGTCGCACTATCGGAATTATTTTTACTAATGACTGATTTTTAAATTGAAATATACGCAAACGTTCTAAATAAAGCGGGATACAGTGATCGGAGATGAAATGATGTTCTATATATCGCAATTTCCATATTGACATAACTATAAAATGTGCTTCATTTTTATGCATTCATTTGAAACTGATTTTGATATTCAGAATTGGAAAATTCGAAATGGTTAACGATATTAAAATGTTTCTAAAACGATCAATACTTTTACACAAGTTTCTACACTATATTAATTTTTAATAAGTTGTATTATATAATATATTTGTATTATCATAACACTTATTATAAAACAAACATAAATTACACTATATTTGTTTTATAATAACACTTACTATAAAACCAATATAAATTACATGATATTTGTTTTATAATAACACTTATTATAAAACAAATATAGGTTACACGACAATTTCGTCGTGTAACCTATATTTGTTTATAGACAATTTCGTCGTTTGTGGTCCTATCGCGATGAAAGAAACTGCTTTTTAACACTTTACAACAAAGTTGAAAAGTGTTTATGACTTTGTTCATTCATTCTGTCTGTCTGTCTGTCCGATAGCACGATAACTGCCGTAAAAATGACTTAATCAAAATGAAATTTTAGTATGTTGTTCAGACGGTCTATAGGACCAATGGGAATATAAATGAATAATATCACCCAATTAGTTTTGGATTGAACCCGGGTTGAAAAAATGGAATACATTGAGCCCTATAGGACCTAATTTTTCAAGTATTTTTTAAGCGGATTTACAATTCACAAATTGCTTCGAAAATTTTAGGCAATATTCAAATTGTTCCATAAAATATATAAAAAAAAAATTCAGCGAAATATATTCAGTAGTTTTTTAAATAAAATTAAAATAATAATAACACCTCTTATATGAAGCGATCACGTGTCCATGATATGAAACGATCACATGACAAACTTCAAAATGATATATGGCATCCATCTTGTGTCAAAATCGTGATTTTTAAAGTTCTTTTTAATTCATATTGAGTGTTGTATCCGTCCTAAAACTACTTTATTTTTGCCTAAATTCTGTGCATCTACATACTGAAACAACACAATGACAATATTTCCAGTTTAAATGCTCATCTAAATTTGATTATTTCTACTATTAAGCCTATTTTTCACCCATGTAAAATGTAAACAGCAAAATATGTAGAATGAGTTGTATTAGAATCGCTGTAATTCTTTAACACAAAATCATTTAGTCCATGGAGTCTGCTTAGCTGAGATGAATGAAATATTCAGTGATTTTAGAAAGAGAAGGACGATATTTTTCGATGAAGTTTAACGCATAGAGTTTACTTGTAGCTCAGTGGTCTTAATTTTTAAATAAAATAAATTATTATAGTATTGTGATGAATGACATGAATGGGGGAATTATTTATGAATGAAATGTTGCTTTTATAGAGAGAGCCAGGCGTGTTATTTTTTATGACGTCATTTGAATGAATTTCAGTTGTTTTCGATGAAGTTTTCAAATATAATAAATTATCGTAGTATTATGATAATTCTAAAATGATTACCGAGGAATGTATCACATTTTAGAGATGTTTAAACCAGGCAATTTATATTTTAATGCCTTCATTTGAATGAAGTTAATTTTTTTCGATGAAGGTTTAAGGTTTCAAATATAATAAATTAATGTAGTATTGTGATAAGTTTTAAAATATTACCGACGAATGTATTGCATTTTAGACATGTTTAAATAAAATTGCAGTGAAGTTGGAAAGTGTTTCATAACCAATGCTTTAAGCATGATTGATCTTTCTTGTTATTAATATATCGAAGTTATATAATTTGCAAAAAAATAAATAAATAAATAAATAAATAACTAAATAAAAAGTTAAAACAAACCCATAAATTATCGAAGAGTATCACTGTCAGACATATCAACATTTTCCCATTCGAAATATACGAAAATAATGAAGTTTGACATCAATTTGTAACGATTAATCTAGTTCACTATTTTTTATTTGAACTTGTAATGCATCTATTATAGTCAAAAAACTACCGTTTTCGTATTAAAACTTCTTCAGTGTTTAAATTGAAACTATTTTTAACAGGAAATTAGCGTACATTAAACTATTAAGCACGAACATCATTTAAAAATATCTGATGTGGTCAGCTTTCCTTATATAATGCAATGAATTTATTACTTTTACAGTAGAAAAATAATGTATAAGATCCACGGTACTATGTTTTTATCGTTGAGTTGTACATTTGACGATTTTCCGGATGTCAACCAGTAAAACTATTTGAAAGTACCCAATTAAATTATATTTCGCAAAACACTAATTAAACAATTATCAATATTCACAGCATCCTCAAAACGCGATATATTCCATGTAATAAAATATTTTAATAATTAATTCATCAATTAGGCGCCATTTTTATTAATTTAGCGTCATTTTTACAATATTGACGATCTCCTTGTCAATCTACGGCGAAATATCGCCAAGATGGCTATGCGTTGCTAAATTTTTCGCCAAGTTCGCCAAATGCATCACTAAGTGTTACAGCCACATGGAGAGAAGAGAATATCTTATATTATATACTAGAAGTTGTTCCCGTTATATGACGGAAATCAGAATTGGCGAAACAGTACTTTTTATTGGGAGCCATTTTTATCAATTTGGCAACATTTTAAATGGTCACTAAGTTGGCGACGTCCCGTTAAAATTCTCGCCAAGCGTTATGGTAGGACGTACGGAGAAATTCGTTATTCCTTTAGTCTACTCTTATGTTCTTTCCAAGATATTGAACTTTCATCAATTAGTCGTCATTTGCATTGATTTAGCGTCAATTTTATAAATGAAAAGTGAACATATTTCACAATAGTTAGTGTATGTTATATTTTATGTGATTTTTTTGATAAATTTATTTGGAAAATCTGCAATATCTCGAGAACGGTTCATGCTAGTTTTCTAAAGTTTATGTCAATCGTTTTCTAATAAAAAATTACGTATGAAATGTCTACTTACGTAACTTTATGAAAAATTTGGTTTTTGATGATTTTTTTAAAAAGTTCACTTAAAATTTAGGGGTTTCAGAACATTCGATTGCGTTTAAAAATAATAGGCTTTCAGTATGCACCGGTTGCAGTTTTTGCACCAAATTTTGTTCAAAGCGCTCCATTTGTTCTTGAGATATCGTCTCCAAAGACTCACACACACACACACACACACACACACACAGAGAGAGACATCACCTCAAAAACGTTTGTTTCGTGTTCAGAGATGCTTAAAATGTGCTTGCTCTCCGCCGAAAATTCAAATTCGAATTTTCGACCCTCTCACTATACTTTTCTTATACATTATACTATGTATATAAGGAAAATTACAATGGGCCAAATTTGTATAAAGTTCATCACATGTTCTTTGGAAATTGAATTTCTGAAAGATTAAATAGCTATGAAGTTATTAAAAGATGTTACTTTTCTTTTGTAATTTAAAATAAATTGCTTCACATGGTAATTCTGTTATTCAATGAATGTAAAGGAACTAATAATATTTTTATTAAAAGTGTTTCCTTTAATTTAAAGACTGAGATATTATGATGCATGTTATATTACAGTTTACAGAAAATTACTTCAGAAATATTACGTCTAAGCTCTTAAATTTTGTATTATAGAGAAAGAAATGAAATTTAATCTTCGTTATTTTTGCCCCAAAAAGAGATTAAAAATACAACGTATTTCATTATTTTAACAGAATGTTTACTACACACATTTCCGAAAAAATATAGTATTTATTGTACAGGCAAATATATTTAATAAGATCTTAAAGTTAATACTTTCCTTATATACAATAATGTATAAGGAAAGGATTGTGACGGGGTAGAAAATTCGAATTCGAGTTTTCGACGGGAGAGCACGTTTCAAGCATCCTTGATCACGAATCAAACATTTTTGAAATGATGTTTGTGTGTGTGTGTATGTGTGTGTGTGTGTATATGTGTCAATGAGTCTGTGGAGACGATAACTGACGAACGAATGGGCGGACCGATTGGAACGAAATTTGGTACAAAAATTACAATCCGTAAACACTGGAAGCCGATTGTTTTTATACGCAATCGAATATTCAGAACCACCCTAAATTTTCATGTGAAATTTTGAAAAAATCGTCAAAAAATCGAGACCTCTAATAAAGATACGCACATAGACATTTCTTATGTAATTTTTCATTAGAAAATGATTAACATAAATTTTAGAACGCTAACATGAACCGTTCTCGAGACATTGCACATTTAAAAAAAAATATCAAAAAGTCATATAAAATAAAAAAAAATATTTCCTATTGAGAAACATGTTCACTTTTCATATGTAATACCATGCGATAAATATGGTGACATCATTCTCATGGATCTAGCTTTCCATTCATGAAAAAAGATACTTTGAGTAATACTTTTGTATTTGAGTGCCATTATTCATTTATCTGCAGTAAGAATAACTTATTTCTTCATCCATAACGCTTGGCGAGTTTTTGGCGACGAATTTGGTGGAATGTCGCTAACTTGACGACTTTTTAAATGTTGCTAAATTAAGGAAAAACTCGCCAAATGGATAAAAATGACACTAAATCAATGAAAATGACGACTCATTGACGAAAATTCAATATCTTGGAAAGAATATAAATATCTACTATAAAAATAATCTATTTTTTTATACTGTAAAAGTAGTCAATTTATTGCATTATATAAGGAAAGTCATGTGCTGCCCCCATCGGTTTTTTTTGTGAATACATTGAAATAAAAACCGAAATGCATCTGAGACGAAGTTAACTATTTTCCTCAAATGTGGACAAATGTGGTGTGTGGTTTTTCCTTAAATGTGGACATTAAGAATATCAATTAATTTAATTAACTAGAGAGTGGATCCAATCAAATGAAGGGGACTGGCCAGAAAAATCTCAACTAAGGGCCAAGCGGTAGAGAGGAAGTAGAATATTGTGCGAGACTTGGCTGACTTAAATATAGAAATTCAAATACGGAGAAAAGATGTAGTAGAGCGCTGAAGTTCAACAAATATATTTCTGACAAAAGATGGCATGTGCTTGTAGCCCAAGGGTTTCTGTGAATGTCCCAAGGGATATGATGCAATCATGAAGGTATGTGCAAAGTTCTCTGTAGACTTTACTTTAGGTCAAGATAGGAAGTAATAATCGAACACGTGGTCATCACATTGATAAAATTATTTTAAATAATAAATTATTTTTATATTCTCTGGGTTGCGACATTTGGCATAAATGTCATGAATAAGATTAAGGAATGTACTGTGAAAGCTATATAATTACTGAAGATCATAATAAATATGTAAAATCTTATTTGGATAGCTTATGACTTTCCCTACGTAATTTATGGACTTCACATCTTCAAAAGGAAATAATGACTCATAAGATCAACAGTTTAATGTTTTTACACATTGAATTAACTTATTATATTAACTTCTGGCGCATTTCTGGTTGTCAACATGTCAAACTATTTCGAAATGCCAAAATTAACTTATATTCTGGCTTGACAAAGAAATATGTAACTAACTGGGAATTAGAAATACTGCTTTCATCCTCTTAGCATTACAATCCATATAATTAAAAAATTTTAATTCCTCAATTTCGTGCCTTTTTTTTAAATTTGGCCCCAAGGTCGTCGAAGTTAAAACTGAATATTACAAACGTATAAATATTATAATAACATATATAACATATATAATACGTTCATAACATATTGGATGATACATACTATTTTGTAATGTTTTAGATAAATTTATTTGAAAAAACATTTATTTGAAAATTTCAAATTTTGAAATTTGAAATTCATTTGAAAATTTTAATTATTTGAAAATATCTCGAGAACAATTCATGCTAGATCACTAAGGTTTGCATAATTTTATCTAGAAAGTTAAATATGAAATGATTAATTCTTTTATCATTGTTGAAAGTGTCTTTTTTAAATGCCTTTTTCAGAAATACATTAGAAAATTGGGGCGTTTTTCGAATATAATCGAACCAAATTATATTCGTAATGCTTTATTCGTTGGTGAGATATAGCTTTTATAGACTCATAGACAAACATACCCACGCTAACATACATCCACAACATACACATCCTAACATACTTACGTAAGTGCACATTAATATAAATACACACATTTCGAAAACGTTCGATTCGAGTTCAGAGATGCTTGAAAGATCTCTTCCGCTGAAAACTCGAATTTCAATAACATACATACACACACTTCGAAAACGTTCGATTCGAGTTCAGAGATGTTTGAAAGATCTCTTCCGTTGAAAACTCGAATTTTCAATAACATACATAAACGCACTTCAAAAACTTTCGATTCGAGTTCAGAGATGCTTGAAAGATCTCTTCCAATGAAAACTCGAATTTTAATAACGTACATATACACACTTCGTAAACGTTCGATTCGAGCTCAGAGATGCTTGAAAGAACTCTTCAGTTGAAAACTCGAATACAGTTTTCGATCACGTCACACTACTTCCCTACACATTAAGCTATGTATGTAGGAAAAGTAATAAATAATTTAGTTAATAACGATGTATTAACCTACTCTAAATAAACAAACTTTATCTTTCAGTCACAGTAAGTATTTCGCTGCAGAGGCAGTGGTGGGTTTTTGCGAACATACACAAATTACACACAACGTAAAGTGTACGACATGAGCGCAAAGTATACGTATTGAGCGCGACTTATAAGTATTGAGTATACAAGTACTGGTTATACAATTTTTAGCAGCATGTAAAATTATACAAGTATTGATATCATGTGAAATTGCAATCG
The DNA here is from genome assembly GCA_951213105.1 of Amaurobius ferox. NCBI lineage: Eukaryota > Metazoa > Arthropoda > Arachnida > Araneae > Amaurobiidae > Amaurobius > Amaurobius ferox. The sequence goes on along the minus strand of OX578138.1, from coordinate 133,655,750 downwards.
ACAAAACTCTACTGAATATAAATACGGAAATATAAAAACTACTCGTTCGAGTCTGCAGGGTAAGTCAGGAGCTGTCCACAATCAATTTTTTTAATTCATTACCTCAACATAGGCGACATATTTTATGAATTAAGAATTTTCGTCAGCACAACATCGGTTAACACCGTAGAATCGCTAAGCCCCGCCAATGCACGGAAAACTTTTCCCTGAAACTAATATTGATCGCTTCTCAAACCTGAAATTATCGTTTTCAACTGGGATACCGCAGGCGTACTGGAAAACATCGTTGAAGTATTAGGATAGATGGGGTTTTTATGGGCTAAGTAAAATAAATGATTTTGCCGCGTGCTCGCTGAATTTAATTATTAAGAGGAATTAGTGCTCATTGGATGGAAATTTTAAAGCGGTATTTGTCCACGGAAGTTGGTTGAGCATGTTAGAAAAAAGATAACGGAGGATGAGTCGGATATGTAGAAAATATCGGAGTATGTGGCAATTTTGAAATAAGATATTACGATGCATTTCAACACATTTGACCTTGCAATTCATGTTTCGGCAATTTGATTTAAAATCAAGAGTAATAAATGTCTTTAAAAAGCTAAACCAAAGGTTTCCATTTGATTTGAAAATTTGCTAAAATTAAGTGCGAAATCCTTATATATATATATATATATATATATATATATATATATATATATATATATATATATATATATATATATATATATATATATATATATATTATATAACAAGTCAAAAATTGCTAGAACGTGAATACATGAACAAAGTGAAAAAGACCAACAGGAAATATATAAAAGGCCTAGAGGGATGGTAACCCCTAGTTCCCGGTTACAAGTCGACTTTTTACACCATAGGAAACACTTCCGGAGCCATATATTACCCGTGGTCATAATTCAGAACAACGTCAAAGTAGAAGACGCAAATCACACAAGAACGTGCATCCGTAGACAAAAAAGCCTCCATAAAGAAATAAAAGGTTTAAAAAAGAAATAGATTTGAATTAAAACCTCGAATTACAATAATAAATAAAATACCTGACCAATTCCAATCAACCTACCAAAGCACCATGACCTTCGATAAGACCACCATAAAATCCCGCTCAGCATCGTTGCCATTTATTACATGTAAACAATTGTGTTGCCAAAATCTTTTTGAAATGCATCCATAAATTATATATATATATAATTTATATATATATATATATATATATATAATTTATATATATATATATATATATAATTTATATATATATATATATATATATATATATATATATATATATATATATATATATATATATATATATATATATATTTGGTAAAAAACAGATCGCTAAAATCAAAACTCTTATACACCACATTATGCGGTATGCTCTTTCTTTAACTTATTATATAAGGTGGTGTTGAAAACCCAGACCACACGGCAGACCCGAAGGTTTACTGTAGCTAAGTGTGTGTTTTGATTTTAGCGATCTTTACAATAACATTAATATAAATGATGTGTTTAAAATAATGATAGAATTACACTATACACATAAATTACAATTTTTGATGTCGCTGGCTAGGTACACGACACTGGTGAAACTGGTCCTTTTCGAAAAAGTACTTAACTTACTAACAGTACTTAACTGGCCCTTTCGAAACAGTACGGAATAGGCTATTACAAGCAGATTAAAGGCATCCCTATGGGAGGAAGTCGTTCCTCGTTTCTAGCAGACATCTATCTAGATAAGTATGAAACAGGAACCCATATATTAAATGAAATGGTGTACATGCGATACGTGGATGATGCGATTTTATGTTGTAATGATACAGATTTCAAAATGGATTTTAGTTTTTATACACAGACTTTAAACATAATAGAAACTCCTAGCAATTCTGATGGAAGTTTAAATTATCTAGACTTATGTATAGTTAAAGTTAGTGATAAAACTTTTTTCAGAATTTTTGATAAAAGAAAAAATTTTCAATTTAAAATAAACTTCATTACACCTTGGTCAAGTAATTTACATAAAAATGTTTTTCGTAACATTATCATTAACCAATTGACTAGAAATAAACGTTTGAATACTAGGGAAAGTGATAAAAAGCATCAGGATACAGAGTTTATAAATGAAGCAGTAAAACACGGTTACCCCATGGGCTTTGTAATCAAAATACTTTCAGAATTCACAGGATTAACTGTAACTGAATGTAAATACAAATATTTAAACAGTTGAAACAGAGTCATAGGAAAGGGACGACTCACGAGAAGCAAGAATGAGTGGTGTTGAAATGGACTACAAGTTAAAAGTTTTACACATCGGACAATTTTGGTAAGAATTTTGGAATTAGTAGAGACGGGTTTTTTATAGGCTTGTTCATATGTTAGCACATTGAGTGACCTGGAAAGTTTTTTCATGTGTCTTTCATCTAGAAATTTTGATTTTTTGCTAAAGGTTTTTGCTGTTCGGTTGTTGATGGTAATAAGGTCATTCTATGAATAAGTATCTGCTTCCGGGAGTGTTGCCATGGCTTAAAGCATTGCATAACCGCAGAGTGGAGGTCACAACTCTCCCCGGCCATTTGTGATACTTTTCGTTTCTCACATTCATCTTTTGCTTTTCTGTGTATTAGGTATTCTTTTTAGAAAATATATTTGTAAATATGTATAAGGGCAGCATAGCGCCATGTTTGCATATTTTACGTATGAGTATTTTTTTCATGTAGCTATCTCAAACTTACTTTACATTTGTAAATTACTATATATATATATATATATATATATATATATATTATATATATATATATATATATATATATTATATATATATATATATATATATATATATATATATGTTTGCTATTATCATCTGCTCCATTATGTTGTAGCTCTTACTGTTGAATATCACCTTTTATCGTCTTTTCGCATTACTGTTATTCATTTTTCACGATTGGCAACATTAGTCTCTTTATTCAAGGCTCCAATGGATCAGACATATGTAGTGTTTTTTCAGGTATTCTTGTTGCCTATTATTTTTCAAACCTTATGCATGTTGTCCATTTTATAACTGTTGATAGATATAATTTATCACTGATATCAGAAACATGCATTTTGTGTTCATTTTTATGAAATACTTGGACTTGACAAAGAGTTTTATTGAAATGAACAATTCATTAGTTTAGGCCTAGGGCTTGTCCACGTGTAAAGCTTTAATGCTTGTATTTTATTTGATTTTATATTATCGATTCATTTCCATTGATTCGTATTGTTTGTCTTCAGCTTGATGACTAGAGATTTGCATTTTATTTTCCACTTGTTTGATGATTCTCTCTTTGCTACTTTTTATTTGTTAGGTATTTTTTAATATATATATATATATATATATATATATATATGGTATCAGGTATATATATATTTGTATTATATATACCTGAGACTGATCATTAATAGAAAATGTTCTGTATAGCAAAATGTGACATCAAAAGGACTATAGGGCAAGCTGTGGAATATTTTAAAAAGTGCATGATAAGTAAACATTATAAATATATATATATATCAGGAATTTTCCCTTCTACAAACTGTAAAGAACCTTGCTGCCCCAACGGGGAATCGAACCCTGGATCTCCGATCCGACCTGCCGACGCTCTACCGTTGAGCTGCTGAGACGAAATTGCAAGCTATTATTGTCAAAGTGGAATCTACAAAATCTGGAGACAGCTGCAAATTAGATTCACCAGACACATTTTATACAAAATCTGCTTTCGATTTAGAGCCAGCCCCTTCAGAAGAGTCAGAGTCAAGGAAATGCAGGTGTTTGTGAAACGATTGTCTTTGTCTGTAAGTGTGCGGCAATTTGTATTGTGTTATGGCATCTGAACAGGATCACCTTAATCTTTGTCGGGGCCCTAGGGCAAAAGTAAATTCTGAGAGGGTGGCCATAAAAGTTTTATATTAAAAACATATCCCCTGAAATTGTGTGTTTATTTGCAGGATATAAGAAAGAGCACAAGTTTCATGATAGCTGACAACTTTATAAAGCAGTCGCAAAGCAACTATGAGGTAAAACAACAACCATTAATTACCAACCGATTCATAAAACAGATGATTATATTTTCAAAACGATGACTTATTCGCAATTCACTTTGACTCCTATAGCCTCAACAACCCGACTGACATGACCAAACTACAATATAGCCTCTATAGACAGGTCTGCAAAAGGCACATAGCTCGTGAAGTTCTAAAATACCAATCTACAAAATTCGAGAAGTTTAAAGAAAAAGTCTCCAGGTTGGCAATATTTCGTCAAATTTGTCTCTAAGGTCACCGAATTTGTAATCAAGTGACCCAGACCTTCAAAAAGTAAAAATGGTTGGACGTAAATGTCATTTTTACTCGAGGACAGACAATATATCATGAAGAAGATTTTTCAGGTATTCGTGGCACAAATTAATTAATATCATTTATTTTTAATTTAGAAAAAGTTCTATACCGGGCCACGTGTTTTACCATGAGCCAAAATTCAACATAAGCATATAGATATCTGAAACTCTTTGACCTATAATATTTTCTGAAGCACAACTTCATATTTGAAAATTACACATTCAATAGCGAACCGTTAGGGGAGACAAGGTAGACATTGTCTACCCAATTATTTTCTAATAAAATAACTTTCATTATATAAAATACACAGCCTTCCAAAAGTGAAACACACGATGTAAATTCTCAAAATGTGAACTCAGCCGTCAATTTTATTGGGTTGAACTTACTGTTGTCGTCGATGGGGATATGTGAATACCAAATGATGTGTCCAAACAATTTTGCTCCTCAAATAATATTAAACATAGGCGCGTGGTGGAAATCGATTTATTTACGCCCAAGAGTCCCAAAGAACAATTTTCGAACTCGTATTAAAGTTGATTTTGGATTAGATTAACTTTGCTATAGCGAAAGAATGCATTTTGAGGACTCTCAAATCTGGCGTGCTGTTGGAAGGCTTGAGGCAGGACAGTCTATTAAAAAGTCGCCAATTTATTTTCTACAGATCATTTTGTTATTTCTCGTTTATGGAAGTAATTACAAACAGATGAGACAGTTATCCGGAGACCCGTTACAGGTTGTCCTAGGTCAATAAAATACTCTTATGACCAGTACATCGCATTTCTGTCTAAACACGCTCGCCGTGCGACCGCACCAACATTCTGAGCAATAACTATCACAACAGTAGGAAAATTGATATAGTGTCAGGCGAAGGCTACATGTCAAAGTCGCATTAGTGGCCAAACACAATCGTCAAGCAACCGCACCAGCTTTTCAAGAGGTGGCAACTACAGCAATAGGCAGGTTGATATCAGACAATAGTGTGAGACAAAGGCTACATGTCAAAGAACTGAATGCTCCTGTATCTCGGGTTTATGTTCCTTTGAACGTTAAGGCTAAAGAAGCACGATTAAATGGCTAATTTCAGCATGCGACTCGGACAGAAGCGGAATGGTCTACTGCACTCTTCACGGATGTATCGTGAGAATCTGCGTGAGACTCTACATGAGACTCTACACTGCATCAGTGGATTCATATTTTCTTTTAATGGGCGGTAATGCTCATCCAAACAGAGCAGGACTGGTGGACGAGTACCTCAAGCGCCGAGACATTGCTCGAATGCAGTGGCTAGCTTGTTCTCCGGACCTTAAGCCCATCAAAAATCATTCGGATGATATTGGAAGATTTTTTCCATTTTCTAATTTTTAACACTTTACAACAAAGTTGAAAAGTGTTTATGACTTTGTTCATTCTGTCTGTCTGTCTGTCTGTCTGTACGTTAGCATGATAACTGCCGCAAAAATGACTTAATCAAAATGAAATTTTAGTATGTTGTTGAGACGGTCTGTAGGACCTATGGGAATATAAATGAATAATAACACCCAATTAGTTTTGGGTTGAATCCGGGTTGAATAAATGAAATACATTGAGCCCTATGGGATCTAATTTTTCAAACATTTTTTAAGCGGATTTAAAATTCACAAATTGCTTCGAAAATTTTATTCAATATTCAAATTATTCCACAAAATATATAAAAAAAAATTCAGCGAAATATATACAGTAGTTTTTTAAATAAAATTAAAATACTAATTACACATCTTATATGAAGCGATCACGTGACCATGATATGAAAAGATCACGTGACCTACTTCAAAATGATATATGGCATCCATCTTGTCTCAAAATCGTGGTTTTTAAAGTTCTTTTTAATTCATATTGAGTGTTGTACCCGTCCTAAAACCACTTTATTTCTGCTTAAATTCTGTGCATCTACGTACTGAAACAACGCAATGACAATATATTTGAGTTTAAATGATTATCCAAATTTGATTATTTCAACAACGAAGCCTATTTTTCACTTATGTAAAATGTAAACAGCAAAATATGTAGAATGAGTTGTATTAGAATTGCTGTATTTCTTTAACACAAAATAATTTAACCCATGGAGTCTGCATGGCTGATATGAATGAAATATTAATTGATTTTATAAAGAGAAGGACGATATTTTTTGATGAAGTTTTAAGCATAGAGTTTAATTACTTGTAGCTCCATGGTCTTAATTTTTAAATAAAATAAATTATTATAGTATTGTGATGAAGGAAATGAATGGGAGAAAGTTATGAATGAAATGCTGTTTTTATAGAGAGATCCAGACGCGTTATTTTTTGTATGACGTCATTTGAATTAATTTCCGTTGTTTTCGATGAAGTTTTCAAAAATAATAAATTATCGTTGTATTATGATAGTGTTAAAAATATTACCGTGGAATGTATCGCATTTTAAAGATGTTAAAACCAGGCAATTTATATTTCAATGCCGTCATTTGAATGAAGTTCATTTTTTTTAATGAAGGTTTAAGTTTTCAAATATAATAAATTAATGTAGTATTGTGATAAGTTTTAAAATATTACCGAGGAATTTATTGCATTTTAGATTTTTTAAAGTAAAATTGCATTGAAGTTAGAAAGTGTTTCATAATCAATTCGTTAAGCATGATTGATCTTTCTTGTTATACCTGGTTTTATGTCTTCTCAAATTATTTTATCACGCTTCGACATCCTATGCATTCAATTTATATTATCTACTAGCCTTTAATGAGTGGCGATCTGTGAAGTTCTATATATATAGATACTTAGATAATCATTTTACCTGCCATATTTTGAACTGCTCCTTTCTTTATTCATATTACAGATCAAAATTCATTGTTTTACCTGTATGTCAGAATTCTTGTACTTCCTTCAGGAATGATAGAATGTAATTTATCAACACCCTCCATGAATTGAAAATAATTGCACAAAATCGTAGGATCCAAGAATATTTTAATTTAAGCATTGTTCCGGCTTTAAAATTTCAAATACAAGAGCAAGTTGTATTTTTTAGTAGCAAAATAATGTGAGTTGAGTATATTGGATTTTGTATCTTAACTGAATGGAAAGCATTGACAGATTCAATCGTAGGATCGATTGTTCCTAGCTGACGATATGAATTATCGTCAGATCTCGAAATCGGTCCACTAATACTGGTATATACCAATATGACTGGGATTGATGTTTTTGCGTCTCGAGTTTTGTAATGTAATACTGAGTTTTGGAGAATAACACCAAGAGTCGTGTTCAATAATATCCCAATTATTTTACTTTCCCTACGTACATAAGTTATTTGTGTATGTGTGTCTAAAAATGCGTATGGGTGTGAACTTCATAAACTTATTTTTTACACTCTTGCTATCAGTATCCAAAACAAAAAACAAGAAAGATCAACCATGCTTAAGTCATTGATTATGAAACACTTTCCAACTTCAATGCAATTTTATTTAAACATGTCTAAAATGCAATACATTCCTCGGTAATATTTTAAAACTTATCACAATACTACATTACTTTATTATATTTGAAAACTTAATCCTTCATCGAAAAAAATGAACTTCATTCAAATGACGGCATTGAAATATAAATTGCCTGGTTTAAACATCTCTAAAATGTAATACATTCCTCGGTAATAATTTTAGAATTATCATAATACTACAATAATTTATTATATTTGAAAACTTCATCGAAAACAAATGAAATTCATTCAAATGACGTCATAGAAAAAATAACACGCCTGGCTCCCTTGGTAAAAGCAGCATTTCATTCATAGATAATTTCCCATTCATGTCATTCATCACAATACTATAATAATTTATTTTATTTAAAAATTAAGACCATGGAGCTACAAGTAATTAAACTCTATGCATAAAACTTTATCGAAAAAAATCGTCCTTCTCTTTGTAAAATCAATGAATATTGCATTCATATCAGCTACGCATACTCCATGGACTAAATGATTTTGTATTAAAGAAATACAGCAATTCTAATACAACTGAATCTACATATTTTGCTGTTTACATTTTACATAGGTGAAAAATAGGCTTCGTTGTAGAAATAATCAAATTTGGATGAGCATTTAAACTCAAATATATTGTCATTGCGTTGTTTCAGTACGTAGATGCGCAGAATTTAAGCAGAAATAATGTGGTTTTAGGACGGATACAACACTCAATATGAATTAAAAAGAACTTTAAAAACCACGATTTTGAGACAAGATAGATGCCATATATCATTTTGAAGTAGGTCACGTGATCTTTTCATATCATGGTAACGTGATTGCTTCATATAAGAGGTGTTATTATTATTTTAATTTTTATTTAAAAAACTACTGAATATATTTCGCTGAATTTTTTTTTATATATTTTATGGAACAATTTAAATATTACCTAAAATTTTCGAAGCTATTTGTGAATTTTAAATCCGCTTAAAAATGCTTGAAAAATTAGGTCCCATAGGGCTCAATGTATTTCATTTTTTCAACCCGGGTTCAATCTAAAACTAATTGGGTTATATTATTCATTTATATTCCCATGGGTCCTACAGACCGTCTGAACAACATACTAAAATTTCTTTTTGATTAAGTAATTTTTACGGCAGTTATCGTGCTAACGGACAGACAGACAGACAGGCAGAATGAACAAAGTCATAAACACTTTTCTACTTTGTTGTAAAGTGTTAAAAAGTGTTCATAAATCTAGTTCCGTCATTTGTGCGTATTTAGAACGTTCTAATCATGGGAAAGATACGTTTTATATTAAATTTAAACAATGACAACCAAATATTTTCCAACTTAAATATTTTCCACACGAAATGATATTAATATCATGATTTAATTAAAATCACACGTTGTATAAGGGTTTTGAATCGTTGATATTGTTACGACGCCGTACGTGTGCGCTTAGGTTACAAGAAAAAGTCCAAATTTCTGGATAGCTAACACGTTTATTCACAAGCATAGCGTAAACAGGAGCAAAATACAGTTGAACAGCACTTAAATGCTCCACTGATTTCACAAAAAAACTGATACGATACCATTCTCAAAACATTTATAAAAGTCATTTCACAGAATAACGATTAATATTCTCAAAACATTGACGAAAGTCCCAGTTCAATGTATCTCGTATCTCGTCAACCGCGCTCCAAGTGAGTGATGGTTCCTTTGATAGGCTCTCTATAGACACTTCTAGAAATCTTTCATATCTCGTAGAATATTCGCTATTTCGAGGTATCTTACGAATCATAGAGAAATCGTCAAATTGCCGATAAATTACTAAATTTATTAACCTATTCCCGGACTTCAGCATCTGGAAACCCTACATGCACTTATGAGAAATCCCGTATGGGAGTTTTTCCGTCTGGTTCTCAAAAGAAAAGTCTCCAGTAAGGGAATATTACACGTTCGCAACAATATAAAAGACTGAAAATATATAATAATATTTTTTTTTCAAAATTGATTTCATTATAAAGTGTTGCAGAAGGCACGTGCCACACATTTGAAACTTTTATGATTTAGCTTATGTCAAACCAAAAATACGAGATCGCGGCCATTACACATAGTCGAAGTTTTATGCGCACTTTCGGTTCAATAGAAAAGCTCTGACGTTAAGAAAGATGAAACAGTTATTTTATTCAATATTTTGTCTTATAGTAAGAGGATTAGAAGACCAAGAAAATGTATAAATAACATAGTCCTATGCATAGTATCTAAATGGAGCAAGATTTATTTCTCGTTGGAAAAATATTTTTACTGATGCATGTTTGTTTAACCTCTAAGCCTTATACAGAGTTTCTAGGGAAATTCTTAAACACTCCCAAGCTGTAAGGAAAGGTGCATGAGTGTCCACGTTAGGTCTATTTACAGTAAAGTGGACTATGCCCTATTAAATAAAATTGAATACACGTATATATACAAATATATATGCAGACATCACCCTCCAAAACATTGAAAATTAGATCATTTTTTATAATTTTGCTGCGATAATTCATTTAAAACAAGAAATTTATGAAGTGACCTTCATACGTTAGCGCAAATGGTGTGCACACATTATTTTTGACGGAACAATTAAACATTTTTATTTTATTTTTCTTACTTATTTCGTAAAATTATACGAATTTTGGGGAAAACCAGAAATGCCATCTTCAGAATTAGAGATGGAAATTAGTAGTGAAATTAGTAGTGGAAATTAGTACCCTCAGCCCCATATGCAATTTTATGCTGAATCAATATTAGTAATCGTCCAAGCTATATCTATAGCAAATCTTAAGAAATGTTTGGAGAAAATGTGGTAAAAGAATAGGAAGCCAAATCCTTAGTAAACCCCTCAATCCCTCCCATATTTTTATGCAGAATTTATATCAGATATGATATATGATGTATCTATAGCGGAACCCGATAAATAGCTGTTTCAACGAAAATTTACAATCGAAAGTGTTGTGAGTAAATATTAATAAGGTATAAGCTGGCCGCCTCCCCCCCCCCCCCAATTATCCGTAGTACGAGCGCGAACTTACCGTAGCTGTAAATAAATACATTCCACATTAAGTACCAACTTTATAAATTAGCATTTATTAATAACACAAATTATGAGCAGTAATCAACTTACATAACAGCTTACTGAAATATTTATTACCTAAATGCTCAAAGAGAAGGCTACCGTGTGAGACATATTATATATGAATTATATTTAAGCAGGTACTTGGACCTATTCTATATAAGAATCGGCACATACCTTATGGACTTGTCCATCATCGCGTTGCACTGCACTTTCTGTTTCACAATCATAAATTGCACTTCTTTGCATACTTGTACTGACATATCTACGGTATGCAGACCTCTGATATGCTCTGGAATACTCTGGCGTACTATCTATCATACAGATACTACCTCTCTGCCATACTGCTCTAACTTCTCGGCTACAGTGATCCAACTCTCTCCTTGACATGTTCTTGCTTGCAGCAGCATTTTTTGGCCTCGGGTAAAGACATGCCGTGCTGAAGACCTCTTATTAACACTTTACAACATAGTTGAAAGTGTTTATGACTTTGTTCATTCTGTCTGTCTGTCTGTTCGTTAGCACGATAACTGCCAAATGGCTTTATCCAAAATGAAATTTTAGTATGTTTTTCATACGGTCTGTCGGACCTATGGGAATATAAATGAATACTGTCACCCAGTTAGTTTTTTTTTTAACCCAGGTTGAAAAAATGAAATACATTTAACCCTATGGGACCTAATGTTTCAAACATTTTTTAAGCGAATTTAAAATTCACAAATTGCTTCGAAAATTTTAGGAAATATTCAAATTATTCCATAAAATATATAAAAAAAAATTCAGTAAAATTTGTTAGGTAGTTCTTTAAATAAAAATTATTTAATACAGGGAGAAAAACAAGTTCAATTAAATTCTGACTCTCGTTATATCTAGATATAGATATATTTTATTATAAATAGATATATTATATAATAAATATCTTTCCAATAGTTTAATTATTATTTTCCTTATATACATAATGTATCAGGAAAGTATTGTGACAGGATCGAAAATTCGAAATCGAGTTTTCGACGGGAGAGCACGTTTCAAGCATCCCTGATCATGAATCAAACATTTTTGAAGTGATGTCTGTGTGTGTGTGTGTGTGTGTGTGTGTGTGTGTGAAAGTATGTGTGTGTGTGTGTGTGTGTGTGTCAGTGAGTCTGTGGAGACGATAACTGACGAACGAATGGACCGATTCGAACCAAATTTGGTACAAAAATCACAATCCGAAAACACTGGAAGCCTATTGTTTTTAAATGCAATAGAATGTTCAGAACCCCTCTAAATATTCGAATAAAATTTTGAAAAAATCGCAAAAGTTACGCAAATAGACATTTCTTATGTAATTTTTCATTAGAAAACGATTGACATAAATTTCAGAACGCTAACATGAACCGTTCTCGAGATCTTGTACATTTTTAAAAACAATTATTAAAAAGTCATATAAAATGAAAAAAAATATTTCCTATTGAGAAACATGTTCGCTTTTCATATGTAATACCATGCGATAAATTGCGTGACATCATTCTCGTAGATCTAGCTCGTTCCATTCATGAAAAAAGATACTTTGAGTAATACTTTTGTATTTGAACCCCAATAGTCATTTTTCTGTTGTAAGAACAACTTATTTCTTCGTCCATAACGCTTGGCGAAATTTTGGCGACAAATTTGGCGGAATGTCGCCAACTTGGTGACTTTTTGAAATGTTGCCAAATTAACGAAAATCTCGCCAAATGGATAAAAATGGCGCTAAATCAATGAAAATGACGACTCATTGTCGAAAATTCAATATCTTGGAAGGAATATTAGTATCTACTATAAGAAAAACCTATTTTTTTACTGTGAAAGTAGTAAATTCATTACATTATATAAGGAAAGTCATGTGTTGCCCACATCAGATTTTTTTATATATGAAAAAGGTTTGATATTTTAAAATAAATATGGTAGATAACAATTTTTCAAATTTTTAAATAAATTAGATTATTATAGTATTGTGATGAATGAAAAGATTGGAAAAATGTTTATGAATGAAATGCTGCTTTTATATAGAGGCGATTTATATTTCGATGACGTCATTTGAATAAAGTTCATTTGTTTTCGATGATGTTTTCAAATATAATAAATTATTGTAGTGTTATGATAATTTTTAAAATAATACCGAGGAATGTATCGCATTTTAGAGATGTTTAAACCAGACAATTTATATTTCAATGCCGTCATCTGAAAGAAGTTCATTTTCTTCGATGAAGTTTTCAAATATAATAAAGTAATGCAGTATTGTGATAATATTAAAAGTATTACCGAGGATTGTATCGCATTTTAAAGATGTTTGTATAAAATTGCATTGAAGTTTGAAAGTGTTTCATAATCAATGCTTTGTGCATGATTGATCTTTCTTGTTGTTATTGTCTTATATCTTAAATGTCATGTTGCATTGAAACTTGATTGGTTTCTCTGGATCTAATGAAATTCGTTGTAAGTCCCGGTCGTAAGCATTGTTTATACCCAAGTCACTCTCGTAATTTGGATTAAATGTATTTATTGGGGTCATAAACTTTCCTGAACCAGACTGTCGTAACTTGTTGGTACCTTTTGTTCAATGGCAAATACCAAAATTGAAGACGGTGCCTACTGGTCTCACAAGAAGTGACGTCACCAGAACCAGAAGAGGAAATCTTTTGTGAGTGCATTAACCCGTCTAGACTATAAAGCTAAATACATATCAGCCATTATTTAATTTCTGTATCAATCCTAAGAAATAGATGTGTCATGGCGAATTTTTAAGCAGAACTTAGTAAAGAAACCTAAAGTACAAATTGTTAGTGAACCACCCTACCTACTCCAGAATTAATTGCTGAATCCATATCGGTTATCACCTAAACCGTATTTACAGCCAATCTTAGAAACATATCTATCAAATGAAATGAAAAATTTAAACCGGAAATGGAAAAATAACATAAAGTGGGAATCCTCAGTGACTTCTCCACCTAGAGACCCCCTCCAGATTTTGATCCTGAATCCATATCAGTCATCATCGTCTAAGCTCTATCTATAGCAGATACTGAGAAATTGACGTTTCAAGAAAATATTTTTACCCCCTCCCTCCAAAAAAAAAAGAGAAAAACAATTAGTATAGCAGAAAATCGCTACCAATAATATGTAATATATTTTACTTAAATGGAAAAGAAATCAAACATGAATCATACATGTTCTTTGCTTGCGTTTATGTAAGGAGAAGGAGATCAGAACCATTATGTACTTAAGGTTTTACGTGGATTTTGGATTTACTTTGAACGCATTTCCAATAGAAAATGGGTTATATAAATGCTTTTATTAATATTATCTTTTGAAGAAAGAGGATTATGGGATCAAGCAAATGTATAAAAGAAAGGCGTTTGTGTATCCAAAAATTATGGCTATCAAACTGCAGTGTCTTCTAATCATATTTTACGTGATCCTAAAAAAGTATGTGCTGCATTTTGCTGTTGAAAAATTAAATAACGTATTGACTTACTATTTAAGATGCAAAATATGTGTAATTGCATTATTGTGTGTAATTCCATAGGATTTGGATACGTTTGACATTACAAATACCTTGCTTTTCCCAAATTATGAACTATCAAATGCACCCGACGTTACTCGTGGTAAAAATAAGTGCAAGTTCTGGTCGTTTTCTGAATGATATTGATTTTCAAAATATTCTAATAGGAAATTTAATTTAATTCCCCTAAAAATAAGCATAATTAAGAGGAGATTGGTTCAAACTCGACTCTTTCATACAAGAATCCATTTCTAAGCAGCTTGTGCTTATATTTTACTTATTTATTTATTATTCTTTTATTTGCAAATTTTACAAGAAAAAAATTTGAGAAAATTGTATCATTGTTGCAAATGATCACAATTATAGCATGTTATCCTTCATTTTAAAGGTCTTTAAAAATATTTTGATTGATATAAAGTTTGATAATGTTCCACCGGGGAATAACTTGCCCTCTCAAGGAGGAGGTCATAACGTCACAAATACAAAAATTGCATTGATGCTATTTTTCAACATAATTATTGAAACTATTAAGTTTAGGGATCCTTCAGTATAACCGCTTTTACGTATGATTATGTCAAATTTTGTCCTGTGCTGCCATGTTAAAGAAATGTAGCATTTCGAATATATTTCGAAGTTTTTGTTCGAATTTAAAAACATTCTATCCAGTTCTAAATTTTTTGTTAACAAAGTCGAACGTAAAGTTTCGTGACAATGCATTATTAATTTTGGCAACTATTGTGTGCAGAAGAAATCGACACAGACACACGGATATTATTCCAAAAATAGTCAAAACGCGTTCACGAGGTTCTAATATATATAGTAGTAAAGAGAAAGTAAAAATCTTCATTCTTGCTTTACAAATTCATCTTTACAGGCAAATTTCGAAGTTTGGTAAATATAGGACAAAGTGAAGACCTTAAAATGGTAGAAGATATATATAACTGCATCATTGTTATCCTGTATCAACAATTGATTCATCGCAATAGAAAATATACACGAATTCTAAAAATATTTGCTAAAAAAAACGCATTTCACAAGATATTGAAAATATTAGTCATTCCCTTAATCTAATATCCCAAGGCAGTAAGTGACACAACTCAATCGAAATGATAATACAGTTAATTTAGAAAATTTATATTTATGTTAATGTTTTTAACACTTTACAACAAAGTTGAAAAGTGTTTATGACTTTGTTCATTCTGTCTGTCTGTCTGTCTGTCTGTCTGTCTGTCCGTTAGCACGATAACTGCCGTAAAAATGACTTAATCAAAATGAAATTTTAGTATGTTGTTCAGACGGTCTGTAGGACCTATGGGAATATAAATGAATAATATCACACAATTAGTTTTGGATTGAACCCGGGTTGAAAAAATGAAATACATTGAGCCCTATGGGACCTAATTTTTCTAACATTTTTTAAGCGGATTTAAAATTCACAAATTGCTTCGAAAATTTTAGGTAATAGTCAAATTGTTCCATAAAATATAAAAAAAAAATTCAGCTAAATATATTCAGTAGTTTTTTAAATAAAAATTAAAATAATAATTACACATCTTATATGAAACGATCACATGACCATGAGATGAAACGATCACATGACCCACTTCAAAATGAGATATGGCATCCATCTTGTTTCAAATTCGGGATTTTTTAAAGTTCTTTTTAATTCATATTGAGTGTTGTATCCATCCTAAAACTACTTTATTTCTGCTTAAATTCTGTGCATCTACATACTAAAACAACACAATGACAATATATTTGAGTTCAAATTCTCATTCAAATTTGATTATTTCTACAATTAAGCCTATTTTTCACCTATGTAAAATGTAAACAGCAAAATATGTAGAATGAGTTGTATTAGAATTACTGTATTTCTTTAACACAAAATAATTCAGTCCATGGAGTCTGCATGGCTGATATGAATGAAATATTAATTGATTTTATAAACAGAAGGACGATATTTTTCGATGAAGTTTTAAGCATAAAGTTTATGAATTGTAGCTCCATGGTCTTAAGTTTTAAATAAAATAAGTTATTATAGTATTGTGATGAATGAAATGGAGAAAGTTATGAATGAAATCCTGCTTTTATAGAGAGAACCAGGCGTGTTATTTTTTCTATGACGTCATTTGAATTAATTTCAGTTGTTTTCGATGAAGTTTTCAAATATAATAAATTATCGTAGTATTATGATAGATTTAAAAATATTACCGTGAAATGTATTGAATTTTAGAGATATTTAAACCACGCAATTTATATTTCAATGCCGTCTTTTGAATGAAGTTCATTTTTTTCAATGAAGGTCTAAGTTTTCAAATATAATAAATCAATGTAGTATCGTGATAAGTTTTAAAATATTACCGAGGAATGTATTGCATTTTCGACTTTTTTAAATAAAATTGCATTGAAGTTGGAAAGTGTTTCATAATCAATGCTTTAAGCATGATTGATCTTTCTTGTTATTATTTAAATCGTATAAATAAAGCAAAAACCATCAGTCAAATAGAATAAACATATTTGAATGAATTATGGTTATAAGTAACACGATATAGTTGAAATAAAGTCTCGAGAAATAATCGTCTACATAATTATGTTTTCTATTGAAGGATAAATTGTGCGCTTTTTAACATTTTACAATATAGTTAAAAAGTGTTTATGACTTTTTAACACATTTCAACATAGTTGAAGTGTTTATGACTTTGTTCATTATGTCTGTCTGTGTGTCCGTTAGTACGATAATTGCCGTAAAAATAACTTTATCAAAATGAAATTTTAGTATGTTGTTCAGACGGTCTGTGGGACCTACGGGAATATAAATGAATAATATCACCCAATTAGTTTTGGATTGAACCCGGGTTGAAAAAATGAAATATATTGAACTCTATGGGACCTAACTTTTCAAACATTTTAAAGCGAATTTAAGGTTCACAAATTGTTTCGAAAGTTTTAAGAAATATTCAAATTATTATATAATATATATAAAAAAAATTTCAGAAAAATATATTCAGTAGTTTTTTAAATAAAAATTTAAATAAAAATTGCACCCATTATCAAAAGATCAAGTGACCATTGTAAGAATAAATCACTTGACCCACTTCAAACTAAAATATGGCATCCATCTTGTCAAAATCGTGATTTTTAAAGTTCTTTTTTAATTTATATTATGTTGTATCCGTCCTAAAACCGCTTCATTTTTGCTTAATTTCTGTGCATCTGTATTCTGAAACAAGGCAATTTGAATATATTTGATATGATCATCAAACTTATTTCTACAACGACGCTTAATTTTCATATAGAGAAGCAGACGCTTTTATAGCAGACTGTCCCGGTGAAGTTTTAAGCACAGAGTAAAATTATTTCTACCTCCGTGATTTTAAGTTTTTAAGTAAAATAAATTATTGTAGTATTGTGATGAATGAATGGAATAGAATAAATGTTTAGGATTGAAATTTTTACGGCTTTTTCATTGAGAGCCAGGCAATGTATATTTCAATGACATCATTTGAATAAAGTTCATTTTTTTCGATAAAATTTTCAAATATAATAAATTATTGTAGTATTGTGATAATTTTAAAAATATTACCGCTGAATGTATCGCATTTTAGAGATGGTTAAATAAAATTGCATTGTAGTTGGAAAGTGTTGCATAATCAATGCTTTATGCTTGATTGATTGTTCATGTTATTGATATCTCGACAACTTCTATTTCTAAAATCTCGAAGGTGCCATCCACGGTCCGATAGTGTATATTTATACTAAATTAAAAACAAAATCACTCAAAAACTATGTATTTGTATACGAAATAGACAAGCAAATATCCAAGCAAATTTTCCATCACATATATATAGATTAAATCAGCATATTTAAGAAGATACTAAAAAGCAATGTAAGGTTGATATAGGAATCTCTGCATAGCCACGTAACTTTGCTATCAATGAAATAAAGTTTATTAGTTAATGTCTTCAAATGGAAGGACTTTTCGCTGTAATTTTACTTTTCTTACAATACATGGTAATGTATAGAGAAAGTGTTGGAATCATGTCGAAAATCCCTCGAGTTTTCGACGGATCTGCGCGTTTTGAGACCTCTAGAATACGATAAAACTATTTTTAGCGTGACGTTTGTATGAGTGTCTGTCTGTCTGTGTGTTTGTATGTCTGTGCAATCTATGTATACACTTTAACTCAAAAACTTATGGACAGAATTTCATAAAATTTGGTAGGTAAGTCATTTCCGTATGACCCTGTTGTTGATTAGTTTTTGGTACGATTCGTAAAAAGAGAACCCGTGCGAAATGGCCCGTAAAAATTTCATAAATCCACTTTAGCTTAAATACTAATTGACAAAATTTCATAAAATTTGGTGGATAAGTTTCTTGTAAGATACTCTGGGGCTGATTAGATTTTGGTATTATTTGGAAAAGAACAACCTGTTTGTTTTTACAAAATGGTCCTCAAAATTCGCAAAATCTAAGAAAAAGCTACGTATGTTCAAATATATCAATTAAATGTTTGTTTTATACGTAATTTTTGATGAGGAAAATAATAAGAACAACTCTATTACTCTAGGACTAACCATTCTCGAGATATTTGAGATTTTTAGCATTTAGTTATGCCACTTTTAGAAAAATGTCTAACAACCAAATAAAAACTGAAATTGAATTTTAAAAATTCAAATTTAGTGTTATTTTGTGCAATTTAACTCAATTTAAAGAATTTGTGGCGATTGTGCGTCGCCGGGCCCCGAAACAGGGACCCTTTGCTTCGTAGATACGCTTTCCTCAGTGATTATAATGTCGTAGACCGACATTATAATCACTGAGCAAAAGCTAGCTTTACCTCCGTTCTTATAATTCAGGTACAGGTTCCAAGCATCTTTGATCAGATGTCTTTGCTGCAGAACACTCCCTCACATGATGAAGCCCCGGTCTAATTTCGGCGAGGAGGGGGACCGCTGAGAAAACCCCGCGTGTCCCCCCGAAATGCAGTTGAGGTGCTAAAATGGGCCGGGAGGCGTGTCGCCTCGGGCGTGACGGTCAGTCGTGGTCAACCAGAAAGGGAGTGTCAAGGCTTCTGACTCCGTAAGGTGCTGCCATCTCGTGTTGAGAGGTGAGATCGTTGGAGAGGAAGGTTTTTTGTTTCAAACGTCCAGTCATAATTGTGGCGGAAAGGGAGTCGCCGGGCCCCGAACCAGGGACCCTTTGCTTCGTAGACCGACATTACAATCACTGAGCAAAAGCTAGCTTCACCTCCGTTCTTATAATTCGGGTACAGGTTTCAAGCATCTTTGATCAGATGTCTTTGCTGCCGAACACTCCCTCACCTGATGAAGCCCCGGTCTAATTTCGGCGAGGAGGGGGACCGCTGAAAAAACCCCGCGTGTCCCCCCGAAATGCAGTTGAGGTGCTAAAATGGGCCGGGAGGCGTGTCGCCTCGGGCGTGACGGTCAGTCGTGGTCAACCAGAAAGGGAGTGTCAAGGCTTCTGACTCCGTAAGGTGCTGCCATCTCGTGTTGAGAGGTGAGATCGTTGGAGAGGAAGGTTTTTTGTTTCAAACGTCCAGTCATAATTGTGGCGGAAAGGGAGTCGCCGGGCCCCGAACCAGGGACCCTTTGCTTACAAGAACGACATTATAATTACTGAGCAAAAGCTAGCTTCGGCTCTGCTCTCATAATTCGGGTACAAGTTCCAAGCATCTTTGATCAGATGGTCTTTGCTGCCAAACACTATTGTGGCTATTGTGCGTCGCCGGGCCCCGAACCAGGGACCCTTTGCTTCGTAGACCGACATTACAATCACTGAGCAAAAGCTAGCTTCACCTCCGTTCTTATCATTCGGATACAGGTTCCAAGCATCTTTGATCAGATGTCTTTGCTGCCGAAAATTATTAAAGAAATAAAAAAAATGAATTTGAGTCTGCAGGGAAAGTCATGTGCTTCCCACATCAGATTTTTTTCAATGTAGAACTAAACTGAATAGCATATCCTTGAAATTCAAACATATGCGAGTTGTCTTTAATATTTTTATTTTTAATTTAAAATGTCTCAATCTACCCCAATACATATATATTTTGGAGATGTTTCATATAATTGCAGAGGGCCATTTGAACTGTTACAGCTTGAAAATTAAAAATTTTAATTTACTGCAAATAATCATTTTATTAAAGTAAAATACAGGGTGGTTAAAATTAAAGTGTCTCTGTTCAGATCACCGTAGAAAAAGATCCAGTGGTCATAAGAACGCCAAATCTGCGTGGTATGCATTTAAGAACACGGGGAAACGTATGACGCATAAAAAATAGTTTCAATAGTTGCGACACATTTTACAGAAAGTCGAGTAATCAGTTGTGCATTTCCATCTTTATGGCCAACCAGTTCACCAGATCTGAACCCTTGTCACTTTTGGCTATGATGTTACCGAAAAAGCATGGTTTATCGGGGATATATTCGCAACCATACAGATTTGAAGGACAGCATCATCTTGCACACGCGCAACATCACAACAGATTAGTTATGTGTAGCTCTCGAACACGCTGTTACACGGTAACTGTTCTTGCTTCTTCAACACGGTGGGCACATTGAACACTGCCAATGACTACAGCCTTTTCGTCTTCAGCGTTCCATGTCTAACATGTTCTAGATAAATTAATTAAACTGACATTTGGGTCTTTATGACTATTGCTGGTATCTATCGCATACTCATACAGTAAGACTCCAACATTTGATTTTTCCCCACATCGCCAAATCAGCGATGAAGGCTAAACCGGCAGGCATATAAGGGTTGCCAGAGTAACAGAGCGGGAGCACAGAAGAGAGAGAGAAGATAGATATAGTTTGGAAGGTGGAAAGCAAGGCGCATCCTGCGTCATGAACATTTTAAAGAGCTAACCAGTGAATTAAATGTTTAAGTGTTTGTTATGGTATGTGCTTTCGTCTAAATAAATGTGTTTTGTGAGAAGTGCGGATGTTTTAATTACAGTTGGCCTTTTGTCGAGTGCTTCTATTCAAGTGTAATGAAATGGAAGTTTGCGAGGTTAGAGTTCCAAAAAGAAATGGCGCACTAAAGAAGAACCTCGAAAGTTTACTCATACCATTTATAATTCGTAATTAATATGCATCAAGGCTGCGAAGCCTTTTTATTGAATTATATTTTTTATTAGGGATTGTTTGCAGCTGCATGTCTTTCCCTGTCGGTCATTTTTGGAACTATTTTTATTTTGCTTCATTCGTTTCTCTATGTTCTGAAATGCATACCACGCAAATTTGGCGTTCTTATGAACATTTTTTTTTTTTCTCTACAGTGATATGAACAGGGATACTTTATTTTTAACCACCCGGTACATTTTACAATTTAGGCTAAAACTACTATAATGAAATAAACTTTAGAATGAAAGAAAGAAATGATGTGTGAAAAGTATACCAAACCTTCTCCTTTTTTTTGCTAATCTAAATTTGAATGTACAAATGTTAAATTGAAAAAAAAAATAAACCTTTAAACGAACTATCACTCTCTACTTCACTAATGTCTATATTTAATATAAAAATAATGCTTGAATTTCACATTTCATTAATGGATTTATGATTAAAATATAAACTTTTAAAGAAGTTCAAACAGCTAGCCAACAGTGGATTACAAAATAAAATGAAGAAATTAATCTATTTTACGGGAGGAAAATGTCTCGCAAAAAATCGCTCCATCACAATATTCTCCCCTTTTAAAAAAAAAAAAAATTCTAAAAATAAAATTAAATTATATTTATGAAATACTCAGCATATTTCTGCTAAAAGCTACTACATCGCATAATTTAATACGGGAACTTAATTTATTTTTTTACGGAAATTTTTATGCGGGTAAAAAATATATTATGAAGCAATGAAGGAATGTGAATAAGTAATTGACTTTAATACTCAAAAGTAAAAAGCTGAAAGTTTTCGTGTTGCAATATCTTTTATGGGATGTGTGTATCATTTTACATATGGTTTTTTAAGACATAAAGAAGCTTTTAAAAAGACAATACTAAGCAGTATATGGGGAGTCGGTTTTCAAAGAGGTGTATTATTATAAGCTTGAAAAATCCCATTGATGCATTTCGACAGCATGCTCTCTACATTATCTAACGATAACTGTGCCCCATGAAACAGCATATTATAACAGGATTTTCAGATGAAGTTTACTTTCATGTTTGATGTTTACTATCATATTTGATGTTTACTTTCATGTTGGATGTTTACTATAATATCTGATATTTACTTTCATGTTTGATGTCTACTTGAATACTTGATGTTTACTTTCATGTTTTACAGATGACTTTTGTTGGTGAAAATGGTCCAATTAAAGTTTTATGAGCCATGAAGCAAAACCTACACAGATAGACGTCTAAATACATATAACTCTATACAAATCCATCTAATCTATGTAATATATGTGTAATGTCTTTTTGGCTTCAAAAACCCTCCAAAAAGCTTCAGCGGTTAACTAGAATGCTAAATCCTTATGTGCTTATGGTAATGATCACGGAGCAGACACCAACGGAGCAAAACCATATCCAAATTTTCTTCGTAAATGGATTTTTTTAGAAGTATTTCCACTCTTTAGAAGCCTCCTTTGGTGACTTAGACGGCTGCAATTTTACATACTTATATACTACAGGAAAGAGGCATCATTTGGCAACATTTAATAAAGTCGCCAAGTTGGCGACATTCCGCTGAATTTGGCGCTAAAATCTCGACAAGCGTTATGAACGGAGAAATAAGTTATTCTTATAGCAGATAAATAACTATTGACGTTCAAATGCAAAAGTATTACTCAACTATATTTTGTCATGAATGGGACGAGCTGGATCCACGAGAGTGATGTCACTCAATTTATCGCATGGTATTACATATGAAAAGTGAACATGTTTCTCAACAGTTAATATATTTTTTTTAATTTATGGGAATTTTTTGATAAATTTATTTAAAAAATGTGCAATATCTCGAGATCGGTTTATGCTAACGTTATAAAGTTTATGTCAATCGTTTCCTAAGGAAAAATTACATTAGAAATGTCTATTTGCGTAACTTTAATAAAGGTTTTGATTTTTTGATGATTTTTTCAAAATTTCACTCGACAATTTAGGGTGATTCTGAACATTCGATTACGTTTAAAAACAATAGGCTTCCAGTATTTACGGATTGTAATTTTTGTAAAAAATTTCGTTCGAATCGGTTCATTTCTTCATCAGTTATCGTCTCCACAGACTCACTGACACACACACACACACATACTTTCACACACACACACATACTTTCACACACACACACACAGACATCTCCCGACATCACCTCAAAAATATTGGATTCGCGATCAGGGATGCTTGAAACGTGCTCTCCTGTCGAAAACTCGAATTCGAATTTTCGACCCCGTCACAATACTTTCCTTATACATTGTGTATATAAGGAAAGTCAAAATTAACGAAATAGTGACGGAGGAAAGGAAAATGGGCCATTTGATAAATGCATGGCCCCCAGACAATTTTCCACTTTGCTATTGGTCAGAAATGGACCTGATTATGCAGGCCCGATAAGATTAAACCCGCAATGCTAGCAGAAATTTTGCCATAGTATTGCTTTATAAAATTTTTTAGAACATCTATTTATTAAAATCTACTAAAGATAAGATTTAGATTATGACTAATTTGTGCATTTCATTTTCACATACTTATCGACCACTGGGCAATACCTAAATGAGATACGTTTCAAATTAAGGTGATTATTTACGACTTTAAGCACCATACATTTAACGAAACGAAGCTTATTAATAAGAAAATGCCATTTAATGTTTGAGAGTGTTAGTTTCCCTATCTATGACAGATTAATTAAAGAAAATAACTTCTAATGAATCTAGAAATAAAGGCATTACATACGATTATGAGCTTCATGTTTTTGTGGACTATCTTATCCATAATGCGAACAATTATTCAACGCGCTCCATAGTTTCCACAGGCCCCACATATTTTCTAGAAAAAGTTCTGGCTTCGTTTTATAGACTATTTTTGTTAATCGCATTTTTCTGTTAATTCTACTCAAACCTACATGAACTGTCATTATAGTTTCGATTTTGTCTCCAATTGCACGCTTCATAAGTTTGATGCTGTTTCTACCTTCCTTTATATCCTTATTCATTCTGCTATTGATATTATTGGTAAAGAACTGCAATGTAATAAAATTTCAAATTCTTCCAGCGACGCAATCATTTCCGCAAAATACTTTGCTTTCTGTAAAGGAAAATATTTACAAACGTATGGTGCTCCTATGAGTGTAGTCATTTAACTAACATTTTGATCCAGGCTGTGATGCAAGAACTTGGGAATAAGGTTTTGCCTTCTTTTTATATTTAAACCTGTTACTTTCCTAATATACATAATCTATAAAGAAAGTATTGTGACGGGGTCGAAAATTTGAATTCGAGATTTCGACGGGAGAGCACGTTTCAAGCATCCCTGATCACGAATCAAACATTTTTGAAGTGATGTCTGTGTGTGTGTGTGTGTGTGTGAAAGTGTGCGCCTGTGTGTGTGTGTGTGTGAAAGGCGTGTGTGAAAGTGTGCGTGTGTGTGTGTGTGTGTGTCAGTGAGTCTTAGGAGACGATACCTGACGAACGAATAGATCGATTCGAACGAAATTTGGTACAAAAATCATAATCCGTAAACACTGGAAGCCTATAGTTTTTATACGCAATCGAATGTTCAGAAATCCCCTACATTTTCGAGTGAAATTTTGAAAAAATCATCAAAAAATCAAAACCGCTAATAAAGTTAAGCAAATAGACATTTCTTATGTAATTTTTCATTAAAAAACGATTGACATAAATTTTAGAACGCTAACATGAACCGTTCTCGAGATATTGCACATTTTTCAAAAAAATTATCAAAAAGTTATATAAAGTAAGAAAAATATATATCTTATTGAGAAACATGTTCACTTTTCATATGTAATACCATGCGATAAATTGGGTGACATTATTCTAGTGGATCTAGCTCGTTCCATTCATGAGAAAAGATACTTTGTGTAATACTTTTATATTTGAACACTAATAGTCATTTATCTGCTGTAAGAATAACTTATTTCTCCGTCCATAACCCTTGGCGAGATTTTGACGACGAATTTAGCGGAATGTCGCCAACTTGGCGACATTTTTAATTGTTGCCAAATTAACAAAAATCTCGCCAAATTGATAAAAATGACGCTAAATAAATGAAAATCACGACTAATTGAAGAAAATTCAATATCTAGAAAAGAATATAAGTATCTACTATAAGAATACAATTTTTTTTAACTGTAAAAGTAGTAAGTAAATTCATTGCATAATAGAAGGAAAGTCATGCGTTGCCCACATCAGATGTTTTCATGGTTTCAATACATACATGATGCCTTCATTGTGTGGAATCTTAGCTTAATCGATCTTAATCCCCTTCTAAATAGTGTTAATGATTTTTACTCTCTCGTTAATATTACGTGTGAACATTAGTGTGGGAGTTCTTTTCCTTTTCTTAATGTTTTAGCCTCATGCAATGAGCGCCGAAGCCTGAAAAAACAATTTCTGGCGATAGAAAACCGGAGACCAAAAATTTTAAATAAGTTTATGCTATATATTTTTAACTAGGTTTCGAATCAAACAAAGTATACAGTAAATTTCTGACAATATGTCACGTTTCGGACTTCAGTGTTGCCAGAATATTAGATATCGAACTAAAATAGAGAAAACAATGGGAAAAATGAACTTGAAACAAAACTGTAGACGATAAATTTAGTTGCCTACAGCCTTACACAGACTGAATTGTATTGTACATTAAGTAAAAAACATTTATATTGATTTTTAAATTGTAGAGTAAACTTTAATTAACATAAATCTGTATATAAAAGCATTTAGGCTGTTGCAGTAAATGTACAGCCGAAATGCACAGCTGCTTTCATAGCCCATTTTAACAAGGCCTTTAATGTCTGTACCTCGATTGATTGTTTAAGTGACGACATTAAATTTATCTTTATCTCTGGGTGTGACGTTGTAAATTCCTCTGAGATTATTTGTCAAATTTTCTTTGATATTCGTTCTAAACGTATCTATCCCAAATCGGATCTTGCCTCCACAACTGACGCTTTTCCTTTCAAATTTATTCTCCTTTACTATCCGAGAATATTTCTCCCTCTGATTCAGTTTTGTCGTGAATTTAATTCTTAACATGTTTTACAGTTTTCCCTTTGTTTAGCCGTATTCGTACCGATAAATTTAAAATTAACTTTTCAAATCAGATCGGTGTGTGCTTTGCAGATCTTATTTCCCTTTTACAGTAGATACAAATTTTATATTAGTAGTACTAAAATTGCTGTAGGTAATAAATTGTCCAAACATGCTCGTGATATCAAAAATAAAAATAAAAATTCACCGCTTTATCCCAAACTGTTATTAATGATCATTTGGTCCTTATCTTTGATAAAACTTTTCCTTTAATTTGTTGCAACAATCCCCGTATATTTTGCTATTAAAATCTTTTATTTATTTATCTGTATCAAAATTCCCTTTATAATTTTGACCCTTTTTAAACACTCCCTCTTATTCTGGATTCCATTGACATGAAACCATGATTACTTCCGTATATACATAATGTATAAGGAAAGTATTGTGATGAAGTCGAAAATTCGAATTCGAGTTTTCGATGGGAGACCACGTTTCAACCATCCCTGATCACGAATCAAATATTTTTGAGGTGATGGCTGTGTGTGTGTGTGTGTGTGTATGTGTGTCAGTGAGCCTGTGGAGACAATAACTGACGAATGAATGGACAATTCGAACGAAATTTGGTACAAAAATCACAATCCGTGAACACTGGATGCCTATTGTTTTTATACGCAATCGAATGTTCAGAACCCCCTAAATTTTCGAGTGAAACTTAGAAAAAATCATTAAAAAATCAAAACCATAAATAAAGTTACGCAAATAGACTTTTCTTAAGTAATTCGTCATTAGAAAACGATTTACACAAATTTTAGAGCGCTAGCATGAACCATTCTCAAGATATTGTACATTTTTTAAAAAAATTATCAAAAAATCATGTAAAATAAAAAAAAGTATTACCTATTGAGAAATATGTTCACTTTCCATATGTAATATCATGCGTTAATTTTGGTGACATCATTCTAGTGGATCTAGCTCGTTCCATTCATGAAAAAAGATACTTTGAGTAATACTTTTGTATTTGAACGCCAATAGTCATTTATCTGTTGTAAGAATAACTTATTTCTCCATCCATAACGCTTGGCGAGATTTTGGCGACGAATTTAGTGGAATGTCGTCAACTTGGCGACTTGCTTAAATGTTGCTAAATTAACGAAAAAGTCGCCAAATGGATAAAAATGAGGCTAAATCAATGAAAATAATGATTCATTGACGAAAATTCAATATCTTGGAAAGAATATATCTACTCTAAGAATAACCTATTGTTTTTACTGTAAAAATAGTCAATTCATTGCATTATATAAGGAAAGTCATGTGTTGTCGACATCAGATTTTTTTTCTGTTAAATATCTTATATCCGTTAATATCTTTTAAATATCTTATTTTATTCTTTTTTCCATTTTGCATTTTATACTTTTATATTTACTGTGTCATATATCCATTTTATGTTTAATCGCTTTACATGTAGTTCGGTTCTTTTGTTGGTCGGTTATTAATAATATGCAAATTTTGAACATGAGTTCGGTGAATATAAAATCCGTAATGTTCTTGTGTCTTGTCATAAGTCTCTGATGAGGGCCATTAGCGTTCGAAAGCTCTCAGGCTCATTTAAATGTAATATTCCGTCTTTTAAGTTGAAATAAACGTTTTTATTTATTTCTAAGTCTGTTTATATATGAGAATTGGATGTGCCGCCTTATTGCAATTAGTATCTGGTTCCGTACATATTTGCTTTTAAATATCTTAATTATATTTTATTCGGGTACTACTTTTATTGATTGTTGAGTCTGTCTCTAGCTTTATGGCCCTGGGGCATTGAATTATTTCTCCAAAAGTTAATACATTGCCACCATACCTTCTGAAACATATTTTGTGTTCACTCTAAAAAAATCTGATGTGGATGGCACATGACTTCTTTATATAATGCAATGAGTTTACTCCTTTTACAGTAAAAAAAAATAATGTATAAGATTCACGGTACTGTGTTTTTAACGTTGAATTGCACATTTGATAATTTTCCGGATGACAACATGTAAAATTATTTCAAAGTACCCAATTAACTTATATTTCATGCAACTATAAATAAACAACTATCAATATTGATAGCATCCTTAATACGCGATATAGTCCATATATTAAAATATTTTAATAAATAATTCATCAATTTGGCGTCATTTTCACTAATTTAGCGTAATTTTTGCAATTTTGACGAAATTTTCACCAATATGGGGCGAAATATCGCCAAGTTGGCGATATATTGCTAGATTATTTGGTAGATGCCAAGTTCGCCAAATGCATTACCAAGTGTTACAACAAACTGAGAGAAGAGCTTATATTATATACTAGCAGCATACCCGTTCTACGTACGGAGTATATAATATAAAGAAACTTGAAATTCATAATCATGCCCAAATTCTTATAGTATACTAAATGACATGTTTAATCAAAATATTTTGTTAAAATATTTAATATAATGCTCCTAAAAAGAAGTTTAAGAATCTCTGTTCTCGCTATATAAAATTATCTTCATGGACATATCTGAAGAATGAAACATCTTGGATCCCTTATGTAAGCAAATATTAAAAAAAATATGGAATTGAATCAATATATGCAAAATAAAAGCGTTAAAATTGTATGGGACCCGTACTAATTATATACGCGTATATTAGAAAATATAACCTGTATTAGTAGATTACATGTTTAAATTGAAAATACAAATAAACCCGTAATCTTTAAATCTGAAGACAGTCATTTATTCCAATACATGTCAAAATTAAAGTGCTAAAATTATATGGGAAGATACACACGTACTACTTATAATGTCCGATTATTAGTAGAAGATTACCCGTTTTGCAATATGAGTCACAAATGTTTTTTGGTAAAATACAACAGACGACGTAATAAATTGAATATATAATTAATCCCCTTAATCTTCATACCAGAAGACTGTACTGTATTCCAATATATATGCCAATATATGTCAAAATATATGCCAATATATACCTGTACTACTTATATTCTCGTAGGTTAGAAGATATACCCGTGCATTCCTAGAAGATTACTCGTACAACGTACAATATGCGTGTGTCAGCAATTTTTGCCGCAATAAAACAATCGCGTAATAACTTAAAAATATCAATAATCCCTGAATCAATAATTCCGGAAAATATCAATAATAATAATGTTTATACCTGAAGAGTATAATTGATATTATCCAGTCCAAAATGAAATGGCAATGAAATTTATTTTATATACATATCTTCATTATTCAAATCGGAAAGGATTTAATAAAAATCGTCTGCCGCATAAACACATTGGATTTAAATCCGTTGCTAAGCGACATGATAACATTTGCTTCAAATAAATTGGTAGAAAAAATATCGTCTAAATAGTTATATTTCTATGGGACATTTGGCGACAGTTTCGTCAAATTAGCGACATTTTAAAAAATCGCCAAATTTATCGCCAAGTGGGACTGTAGAACTGACAGTTCCACTTTGCGACAAATTGACGAAATATCATCACAATACTATCCCCTAACAAAAAACAATTAATATCATTTATGTAGCGCAATTTTATCAATTTCAAGATATTTTTATAGATTTGAAAACATTTTTATCAATTTGGTGACATTTTAAAAATTCGCTAAATGTATTACTAAGTAGGATGGTTGGTCTGACAGATAAATGCTAACCAAACATCATTTCAGTACTCTCTTCTAACAAAACAAAAAAATATTTCATTGATATGTAGAAGACCCAAGCCACACGACCAACCCGAAGGTTTATGGCAGCTGTTTGTGTGTCGTTTATATCAATTTGGCGACATTTCCGTCAATTTGGCAAAGTTTAAGAAAAGTTGTCAAATTAGCGATATCCCTCCAAATTCGTAGCTTTGAATTTGCAGATCTGAATGAAACATTCTTATCCCGTTTCAATATACTAAATGAAAACACTACAATTGTATTAGAAGATATACCCGCTCTACTCTTTTTCTGTTTCAACAATCGGCTATATGAATTTATTGGCTAAACACAATATATGAGTTTAGTAGCTAAATACGATATAAGCTTGAAAACTCTTTGCCAAAATAAATGAAATTGATGTACGCAGTCAGCAATTAATATAATTAAAAGAAAAATCAAACCGTCCATTCATAAGATATACTTTTATATCCATTTATCCATTTATTTATTATTTAAATCGAAAAAAAATAATAAAAACATTAACAAACACATTTAATTTAATTGCGATGCCGAGCAACATGATATATCCTCCTAAAATGTTAAAATTTATTAACCACTAACAGCACACCCGTTATTCGTACGGAGTGTATAATTTAAAGAAACTTAAAGTTCGCAATCATGTGCAAATTCTGTTAAAATATTAAATTTATTGCTCCTAAAGAGAAGTTTAAGAATATATGTTCTCACTATGCAAAATTATCTTCACGATCAGATCTGAAGAATAAAACATCCTGCCCCCTTTTGTAAGCAAATTTACAGAAGAAAAAATAGGAATTGAATGAATATATGCAACCCCGTACTAATTATATTGTCGCAGATCAAAAAATATGCCAATGTGTTAGTAGAAAATTACCCGTATTACAATATGCGTCTCAAAAATATTTGCCAAAATAAAAGAGATGACGTAATAAATTGAAAACATCAATAATATCCGTACTCTTTATACCAGAAGGTCGTAATTGATTCCAATATATGCCAATATATATCAAAACATATGTCAATATACCTGTACTACTTATATTCTCGTAGATTAAAAGATATACACGTGTATTTGTAGAAGATTCGTACAACATACAATATATGAGTTTAAACAATTTTTGTCATAATAAAATAATTGCATAATAACTTGAAAATATCAATAATCCTTGAATCAATAATCCCCGAAAATATAAATAATAATAATTTTTAAACCTGAAGACCGTAATTGATATTATCCAGTCAAAAATGCTATAAGAAAAATCAAATCGTTCTTTTCTAAAATATATTTTTATATCCATTTATTTATTATTCAAATCGAAAAAATAATTATTAAAATTAACAGACAGATTTAATTTAATTGCGTTTCTGAGTAACATGATATAAGATAGAATCTTATAACATGTTAAATATGTCATGTCTTATAACATAAACTGCGAAATTAAATAACGATTTTGATTTCTCTATACTTCTCATTGTTCCGTAAAAGCTTGTTTTAAATAAACCATGAACCATGGTGATAGATTTCCCCTTTAAATCATGTTTCAAACAATTCATGTTTTCAGAAAGTGACTAATTAACGCAAAAAATCTCCCATCAAACTCAGAGATTAAATTTTAATTCACTTTCAAACGATTTTCAAGCTTTTCGTTTGGATAAACCACGGAGTTAGGGAGTAGAACTCCTAGGAAAAAGTTCCGTTTTTCATTAATATCTCAACAACCCCAGGTCTTAGAAACTCGAAACTTGGACAAAAGTTATGGGGGGATATTTCAAGGCTATTCACCAAATTTCATTAAATTCGGTTCAGCCGTTTTTCCGTGATGATGAGACAAACGAAAATTTCGTTTTTTACTAATATCTCGAGAACCACTGGTCGTAGGAACTCAAAACACAGATATAATTTTAAGTGGGGCTATTTCTGGGCTACCCACAAAATTTCATCAAATTCGGTTCAGCCGTTCTCCCGTGATGGTGTGACAAACAGACAGACAGACAGACAGACAGACATACAGACAGACAGACAGACAGACAGACAGACAGATTTTCATTTTTATTTATATAGACTAGAAGGCATACCCCTCATATGACGGAAATCAGAGTTTCCGAAACATTACTTCTTATTGGAGCCATTTTTATCAATTTGGCAACATTTTAAATAGTCACTAAGTTGACGACGTCCTGCTGGTATTCGCGCCAAACATTACGGACGGATTGAGAAATAGATTATTTTTATAGTCTACTCTTATACTCTTTCCAAGATATTGAACTTTCATCAATTAATCGTCATTTCATAGATTTAACTTCGGTTTCATCAATTTGGCGAATTTTTATCAATTAGGTGACATTTTCGTCAATTTGGCAACATTTGAAAAGTCAGCAAGTTGGAGATATTGCAAGAAATTCGTCACCAAAATTTTGCCAAACGTTACGTACGTTAAAATATATTTTTTTAATAGTTATTTCTTGCATTTTCTTATAATATATTGAATTTTCATCAATTCATTGTCATTTTCATTCATTTGGCGTCATTTTTATCAACTTTGCGACATTTTTGTTAATTTGACAACATTTAAAAAAGTCGCCAAGTTGGCGACATTCTGCCAAATTCGTCTCCCAAATCTCATCTAGCATTATGGTAGGAGAAAAAAGTTATTCTTATCGCAGATAATTGACTATTTAATGTATCCAAAGTAATTTCTCATGAATGGAACGAGCTAGATTAACGAGAATGATATCACCAAACTTATCGCATGTTATTACGTATGAAAAGTGAAGATATCTCACCATAGTTAATTTTGCTTTTAATTTACGTAATTTTTTGATAAATTTATTTGAAAAATGTGCAATATCTCGAGAACGGTTCATTCTAGCGTTCCAAAGTTATTGCTAATCATTTTCTAATGAAAAATGACATACGAATTGAGTATCTGCGTAACTTTATTAAAGGTTTTGCTTGTTTGATGATTTCTTAAAATTTCATTCAAAAATTTAGGAATGTTTTAAACATCTAATTACATTTGCATTCGAGGCTTCCAGTAGTCACGGATTGAAATGTTTGTGTCAGATTTTATTCGAATCGCTCCATTCGTTCTTGAGATATCGTCTCCACAGACTCACTGACACACACACACGCACACACATACACATAAATACACACACTTACTCACACACGCAGACATCATCTCAAAAGCTATTGATTTGTGTTCAGTTATGCTTGAAACGTGCTCTGCCGTCGAAAACTCGAATTCAAATTTTCGACCCCATCACAGTACTTGCCTTATATATTATACTATATAAGGAAAGTATATAAGGGAAAAGTATATAAGGGGAAGTATATAAGGAGTATATAAGGAAACTGAAAATGGGACCATATCTATTTATCTGATTTGTATAAAAATAGGGCAACAAGGTAACGTAAATAGTTTGCACTCCCTATTTTCAGCATAAAAGATGGCTATTTATTGAATGAAATTGGGAATCTGATTGCACAAACACATGCACTTAGGCCGATATTAATTAAAGAATTGCTCTTGAGATGATGTGCTCGATATGAATTAATGAATCGAGAACTCGAATTCCAGTTTTGAATCTACGTAATACACTACTGAGGCATGTACTACGCCTTGTAAGGGAGTGTACACTGCTTTCCAAAAGTTGAGCAGGCAATAACAGATTTCAAGTACTGAACGCATCCGTGGATTTTATTGGCTGAAGCCGTTGTTGTCGATGGGGATATGCGGATGTCAAATGATGTGTCCAATAACTATTTGCTCCACAAACAATATACAAATACATGCGGCATGAAAACGAGTCGTTTGCGCTTAAACGTTTCAATGCTCAAAATTTTTCGAAGAGCTTGAGAGATGATTTTGAATAAGATTAATTTTGCTATGACATAAAGAATATGTTTGGAATTTTCTCAATACTGGCGTGCTGTATGAGACTCGAGGCAAAACAGTCCAATAAGGAAATCGGGAATTTCCTTTCTGTAGACAATTCTGTTATTTCTCTGTTTTGGAAAAAATTTCACACATCTGGGATAACACCTACGCCTGTTCCAGGTCGTCTTAAGGTTGTAACATCGTTTGATGACCAATACATTGCATCACTGTTCAAACGCAATCGCAGAGCGACCGCACAAGCAATTGTTACCACAGCAGTGGGGAAATCGAGAACTACAAGACGAGGACAAGACGAAGACTGCAAGTCAAAAGACTCCATTTATGGGTATACGAGTTTGTGTCCCTTTCAGCACTAAGGCCAAATATAATCCTGATTAAAGTCAGCATACGGCTTGGACAGAAGCGCAATGTCCTGATGAGGTATAATGGCTCGACTTATAAGGATATGAAGAGAACGAGAAATATGCAACTAACACAAAAACATCGTTGAACAATACGCCTTTATACGTGATAGTGTGGGCTGGATTTTCTTTGGGAAATCGAACCGACTTGCACGTGTTTTCAGGGGATACTGGAAGCAAGGTTCACTGGGGTACAGTACTGGGGTATAGTACTGGTACAGTTCACTTGGGAAAGGTAAAGAGATTTAGTCCTTGAACTCTTTGTGTGACTCTATGTCACAACAGTGGATCTAGATTTTGTTATGAACGGCAGCCAACGTTCTTTAAGAGTTGCCTGGTGAACGGGCACCTTTAATCTTGAATCGCCGCAGGAGAGGAGCCGACCCATTGGGTTTAAAGCTTGAACAGGCACCTTGAAATCGAAGGTATTTCTCGTATGCAGTGGTCAGCGATTTCGCTGAATCTCAATCTCATAGAAAATCTTTGGAATGCCCTTGGAAGAATTTTCTCTGGCTGTGTATACCCTCCAACTACTCTCCATGAGAAATACTCTTCTACAAGACTGGCAGTTATTGCCCTCTACAGCAGTGGGTAACTTGAATGAAGGAATGAAACGTCAATGTTAAGCTTGTTTCAAATTCAAAACAGGTCACATTCCATATTAAGGCTTGTTTGATTTGTTTGTATAGCATACAAATATCTTTTCGCATGTATTTAAGGTATATAAAATGTACCTAAATATATATATTCTTAGTTTTATTATTATACTCATGAATATATTATTCTACTGACTATCTTTTCAGGAAATTTGGTGGTCAAGCAACACAGAATATTTTGACTTATATCGTATTTACTGCTACGTATTTAACTTTTTATAGGCACTGTAATAAGCGAAATTGTATTTATACAGCATAGTAAATTTCACTTTTTTAACTAATTATTACTCTGTATACTAATTATTTATCGTGTTTTTGTATTTCCAAAAACCTTCGTAGCCTCATAGTGGCGTTTAAAACAGTCTTGCATACCTGTAGAACATAATAGTGGATAAAGAAGGGCACAATTTAACAATGACGCATTTTCGATTACTTGCTCTGGGGGATAAGAAAAGAGGCGGAGGTAAAATATGCCTTTTCAGACCCTACGAAAGCCTCTCATGGACCTAAAAATCTAATTTTTTGATTAATTCAACGATTTTCGCTAAGCAATATTGCTAAACAAAACAAAACTTGTTAAAAAAAATATTGCAACTTAAATATTTTTTTTCAATTACTACTTTCTCTGTCTTCGAAAGGCTTAAATTCTAGCTGTTTTCTAAAATCTTATATAAGCAGAAATTTTCAATTCATTTTTATTCCTTTTTAAAATACAATATTAATTTAAATACTGCTGAAATTAATTCATCGAATATTAAAACTTTTCAAGAGAAATAAAAACACCGTTTCAAACAAAATGTCCCCATTTTATTTTTATTTTTTTTTTAAAAAGAGCACAACAATTTATAATTACTTATTTCTAGGTAAGAACATTCAGCATATATTTTTATTAAAGAAGCTACATCGCATAATTTAATATTCGAAGATAATTTATTTTTGATGAAACTTTTTTACGAAGAAGAAAAAAAAATGTAAAAAAAAAATATGACGCGAGTCAAAGCAAGGAGAATAAGTAATTGAATATAATGCGAAAATATTAAAGTGCATTCTGTCAGCTGTAGCATTGTAGCAGCGGTGATGGGTAGCGTCGTTTTACATACGGTTTTCAAAAAGAAAAATATCTAAAGGGAACTGATACTGAATTCCAAAAGCACTCAAACTGATCGATTTTCAAAGTGGTATGAAGTTACAAACATCAAAGATAATATTAATAGATCCAGACAGCTATATTTTGTTGCCAAACACAATTATTTCCGCTTTTCCTACAAGACGTTGTAATGTATAGGGAAAACATTGGAATTGTGTCCATAAGCAGAACTCGAGTTTTCGAAAGAACTACACATTTTAGGCAGTGTTTTTTTGTTTATGTGCGCGCTCAATGTTTGTATCCATTCCAGCTTAAAATTTATGCGACAAAATGTTACAAAATTTGGTATACTCCTTGGGTTACCCTAGATTTCCGAAACTAGAACCTGTGTATATATATAGTTATTTATTAATTTTATTTATTTTATTTTATTTTTTGCGAAAGGTACCCCACCCCCCAAAAAAAGTCAAAATCATTACTCTTCGATGGACCATTTTTGAGAAATGAATATGTTTGGAATTTTGAGAAGCTGACGATATTTTCCAGAGAAGTTAAAGAACTATCCGAGAAAATTTCTTAAAATTCGGTAGCTAATTTACCTTCTGATTACCTCGATGGTTATTAGATTTTGGTACGACTAGAAAAAATAGACACTTTTCATTCTAATTAAAATAAGAAGTATAATATTTTATGTAAAATATTACATTCAAAATGCGCATTTTAAAAATATAAAATATTTCGTGACTCTCAGAGAAAATCAGAGTTTGATAGTCGGTAGCTTAAAAAACAGACGCAGAGAAATGCACCATTACAGCGATAAACTGCAAGAGAAAGTAACCCTCCTTTTCGCCAAGCACAGTCTCCGATCCCACAGGAACTTCAATGGCCGCTCTTGCGCCAGTCTGTATATACAGAAACCTTAGCCTCTATATAAAAGCAGCATTTCATTCATAAACATTTTCCATTCCTTTCATTCATCACAATACTATAAGAACTAGTTTTTGTTTGACAAAATGGCTCGAAACCTTTCAAAATCTGAAATCAAAGTGTGTCAGTCTCCATTACACTAATACGAACCGTTTTGGGGATATTTAAACTTTTTGGAAATTCGAGGGTATGGCAACCTTTAAAAATTCATTAAAATACCTAAAAAACAGGAATATGCATTAAAATTGCAAATTGGATATAATATCAATTAAGTATATGTATCAATTTGAGCAATTAAACTTAAATTATTGAGTTTTGAATTTGAATCAGTAGGGAAAATCATTTGTTGCCCGCAGCAGAGAATTTTGCTGGTTATATACAGGTTGGTTCAAATTAAAGCAGCCCTGTTTGGAACGCTCTAGAGAGGCAACTCTTGGACATCTATTCCATACCATGCGAAAATGATCGGTGAATTACAATGTGTAGTTCCATAAATGGTCGATAGGTGAAAATGTGGCGCTGATATCATTTGCAGATAATGAATTTAGAACATGGCACTATCAACAGACAACATCATGTGAAGTGGTAGTATGTGGATTTATTAATACACTCTATACACACACAAACCCTTGATCACGCACGTGGATTATACAGTAGCTCGTAGCGAACTAATGGAGTTGCGAGCAGAACAACATTTGCATATCATGCACGTGAAAAGGCCTCGTATGAGTGTATAAAAAGCCGTGCAAACCCTGTTGGAGCATTACTCGACGAAGCACGGAAGTGAAAATTGAATCTTACACACGGCGCAAAGACACGGCATCACAATGCCATCGCTGTAATACCTACTTTCATAGCAGAAATACACGAACCATGACACAAAAATGTCTGCGCTGTGCAGGATCTCATCCCATCCGGGATTGCAAGGCTATGTACTTCCGCTGCTGAAACTGCAGCGGCGATCATGCAGCTAACTGGCGCGGTTGCTCTAGAAATTCGGGAAACATTTCCAAAATCAAGAGCTGTAGGGTCTCCCAATCAGGCAAGATAGGCGCCCCCCTATAATACCAAAGTGGGAAAAGTCAATCTGCTCAATATTCATGTGTAACCAACAGTTTTTTATATTCCGCTATGGTCACTGGAAAACCCAAAGAACAAAGTCTTCCAAAACCAAATTCCGTGGTCCCAGAGGTCGCAGAAAATTGAGCAACCAAAATTGCACACACTACGGTGCTTTCGACTCTAATTAATATAAGAGAACCCCAAATTAGGGAAATTTTTCTTAAGGTTTTTAAAGAAGCTTTACCGGAACTCGAAACTGCGACTTTGAGTATCCAGATGATCTGGATCATCTACGAGCGCTATGACAGGCTCGCTGGGTAGGTTTAACTTGCAGACTCTCAACATCGGTATTTGGAACGCTGTTGGTTTGTAAATGGCTCCTAGGACAAAATCCACGAGGCGCGTGATTTTGTTACTAATAACTACTTTGACATTTTCTACATAAGAGAATCTCATCTCCCACCTGGCAATACCCTATAGATTGGTAACTCTTTGATTTACTTTTCGTACAGAGCACCGAACCCTACTCGGCGTTATCTAAGTGGAGGGGACTGTACTGTACGTCAAAAATATTATACCCCACCACAGCATTCGCATTCCGTGCGTTTCACACTTGGAGGAAACCGTCGTCAAAATTAATATTCCAAATTTGGCCCCATTTATCATTGCTTCAGTTTACATACTTCCTATTAAAACTTCCCCTTTCCCCACAGGTGAACTGGAAGCGCTAATTAGACTAAGTAGTATTATGATCATTGCTGGTGACCTCAATTCTCGCCATACTTCATGGGATAATTCTTTGAATAAGTATGGAAATGCTCTAAATCGACTGGCATAGCGAGCCAACCTCAGGGTTGTAGCTTCACAAACCCCAACTCACTATTCCATAAGGCACACCCAAAGTATTCTTGACTTATACATATTTCGACAAATACCTTATAATTATGTGATCAGAACAATTGAAGAACTTGACTCTGATCATTTACCTGTGGAATTGACCCTTAATTTTCAAAAAAATTTCTTTAGACCAACCGGTGGAGCTACGTATAAATTGGAATAACTTCCGTTATTTACTTATTCAAACTAGCATCCCTCTATTCAAAATTACCAGCACGGACGATATTGAAAATAACGTCCAAAAAGGACTCATTTAGTACTTGAGGCAACGGATGCTGCATCAACTCCTAAAACAACCCCTCCTAGTTATCACTTGCTCTCGAGTGATATCAAGAACAAAATTAAGCAGCGTAACCGTCAACGGAAAGATTGGCAGCGCACTAAATATCCGGCTTGTGGCGCAGTTACAATAGACTAAGAAACGAGATCAAGGCTCTCATTAGTGCACACAACCAGCAACGCTGGAAAACACACATTGCGGATCTTAACACTATGATGGCAGCTTCTGGCGAAAATCTAAACAATTGAAAAATATTAGAGCACATATACCGCCCATTAACGACCGACACGGACTCACCCAGACTGAGGAGGAGAAAGCTAATGCTATTGCAGACAGCTTGGAACTCTAGTTTTCCCCACACATGGATCCTAACTTCAGCCATCTATACCCACAATATGAAACACAGCTGACCAATACAACTGCACTACATGCTCAAACGAAAAATTGCCTCCAATGGACATCACTGGCAGAAGACTTATCTATTATACGCAAGTTCAAAATTAAGAAATCTCCTGATATTGATCGGGTTATCAACCGCATCATTAAAAAACTTCCCCATTCATATGTCTGATGGATCGCCGCTCTAGTAAACAGAATACTAGAGCACCGCTATTTCCCCCAAAACTGGAAAACTGTCACTGTCCCTCTTCTAAAACCAAATAAGGATTGGATGATAACTCTCTTCCCAAGAGTTATCATCCAATATTAGTCCAATCTCCAGCTTCTCTAAAATTTACGAACTTGTGTTGTTCAAGAGATTAGATAGTTTCTGCAGATCTCACCAAATTCTTATTCCTGACCAACACGGCTTCCGATCTTCTTATTCCACACAGACCCAACTTATGCGTGTAGTTGAAATTATACACACCAACTCCAGCAACCGGCAGTACACTGGTATTGTGTTCTTCGATATTATGAAGGTCTTTGGCAAGTGCTGGATCCCGGGATTGATTACCAAGTTGGTGCGGCTTGGTTTATCAACCTAATTACTCACTGTCATCAACTCTTATCTCAATAATCGTTCTTTCTGTATGCGAGTTGGCACTTCCCTCTCCTCACCCCGACCGATCAAGGCAGGACTTATGCAGGGAGGAAATATCAGCCCCCCTGCATTTCAACCTATGCATAAGCGACATACCTTATATTCCACAGGTGAAACTCTGCATTTTTGCAAATGACACTGCGATCATTGTCCGCGCTGACTCTTATCTCAACACTATCAACACACTACAAAACTATATCACACATATCTTTGAGCGCTGGCTCGTAATCTAATGCTGTTCTTTTTAAACCTCACTACAAAGCAGTCTTTCATAACTTTGAAATCAAAATCTTTAATGAATATATTCCATTCAACCACGCTGTAAAGTACTTGGGCGTCACACTGGACGCTTACATGACTTTTAGCACCCATATTTATTTCAAACCCAATCTGACAACAAAATTATTAGATCCCTTAACCCCCTGTTCTGTCGGGGGATCACCCCTTTCCCTGAAGAACAATCTTCTCCTCTACAAACAAACCATCGCACCTATGATTTTGTATGCCTGTCCCGTTAAGGGCCCAGCTTCAAAATCCCATATTGGGAAACTGCAAGTTATCCAAAATAGATTTTATCAAATGATAACCAATTTTTCTTGGTTTATCCAAAACGAGGTTGGCATTGAAGAACATATTAGGTTAATCACCCAAAAATTATACATTAATAATTTTGAGAATACCTGCATGGAAGATGTCGATCTAAATTATAACCTACAACCAGTGAACAGGAAACGTAGGCCAAGGCGCACCATCTCTGACCTCAAAAGAACCTACGAGGCCACAGCTAAGAGAGCTCGGCTGCCTGACCTGCTTGTACAGCTTACAACAGTGTAACTCAAAGTTCGGACTTGAGATGATAATGTTGTCTTTACATCATTTATGATCTCACCATTTAACCTCGTGACCTTTGAATAGTATATGGTTACGATAACTCCGCGACTATCACACTTGGAACCCATCTTCTTTCAGGTATCTCGCTCCCAGGATACTCTCTTTTCTCCAAATTATTCTTTTGCCTATTTTTCAACAACGATTGTCCATCGTCCAAGGTACTTTTGACTGCAGCCTAAGCCAACAAAAGACTGCAAATTCTCATCAAGCATGCATCCAGATAAAGGAATGCTTCACATCCATCAATAACTCCAAACTACGTATAAGATCTCTAGTTTCAATGTGGGGATACTTGAGTTTTCTCACATGTGCCCCGAGAAGAAAAATGGATACCTTGGATAATCGACGAACGCCATAGTTGACTCGCTGTCGGAACGTGCGTTGCTGTTAATGATTGTTTTACCGAAACGGCAAAAACACTGCTAAAACACTGGACTTTTACAAGGGACAGAAAATATTGGGTATGGGTCCACTAACAGTCTGTGCTTTACGACGAATGGTTCATCGGTTTGAGGAGACAGGCAGCTGTACAGCTCGAGCAAGACGAAAACAACGATTACCGTAGGTGGCTGAAGATGCTGCAACCGCTGTCGTTGAGCAGTCCAATGAGAATGCAGCAGGAACGTGTACAGAAGGTCGTTTGCACTTTATGGAAGCGGTTTTGATAATAAATTTTTATGCATAAAGGGCGTATTTCTTGCTGCGATTTGCTTGACTATAGCTTCAGCTCGAATTTTCCATGAAAGTAAACTTAGCACCGTCATGTCAATTTCATCCCACTCCTCTTGGGTCGTTTTCCAAAGTCCGTTCAGTGTTGTTCTTGGATGCCGTTATCCCAAGGATCGTTTGGTGATTTCAGGTGATTTTACAGGTATTTCATTAAATGTGATACATTTTATTCTTGTTTCTGATTCTTTCTTTCCTAAATATGCGGTTGCTGACTTTGACGTGTGACTAGATGCTTTGTCCATGTGAAGCTCAACTTTATTGATGTCCATTCCGTATAAGGCTAGAATTTCTTCATCAAAATTGTTTCTAAAATTTTCTGCTGATAGTAGAGTGAATTAATTTTAGCTTTTCATGAGACTTTTTTGAGTTTTAATTCACCATTGTAACATAATCCTGCAACAATCATGAATCTCTTTGGGGACTTTTCTGTACATTGATGAAGCCATTTCCTGCGGTCATTTTCGCCAGTTGAGCAATAGGAAATTGCTTTTTTTTATTACAGTCACTTAAATACACCCATGCCTCATCGAGTATTACCACAAATTTTCATTTATCAGCGACTAGATGTTTTTCACATAATTTTCTACAATTTGCTTTCCTTTTCACAATATGATTTGGCAAAAGCAGAAAAACTTTAGATTTAAACATCTTTTTAAACTTCAAATCTTTATGAATGATTTTACTTAAAGTGCCAGAAGACATTCCTAGTTTCTATGAAATAGATCTTTGAGTCGATGGATTTTCTTTTACGATCAGTGACTTCTCTTTCTTGATATTTACTCGCGTTCGAACAGTCTTAGAATGCGATTTTGCTGCCATTTTTTTCATTTTTACTTTCAGCTAGACGCTTTTTACTTTCAAATTTATTATATTAAAAATAACTTTCTTTGACATGCAATAACTTCGAGTTTTACACCGCTTTACAATTTGTTGATACGAATACTTTTTTACTTTCTATCCACAGCATTTAAAACTTACTGAAACACCATACAATGTCAACAAAAGTCTAAATTTTCTGGATCTAACAATATACCAACAACCAGGTGGTTCTACTGGTTTCTGTTTGTACGATAAACGCAACGACTTCCACTTCAAAATCAATTATATCATAAATTGGAACTCATGTATGCACAAAAATGTTTTTAGAAATATTATACTGGGGCAATTAATGCGTAGTCAGAGAATAAACAGTAAAAAGGAAGATAGATATTTATGCGACTTTCGTTTCCTACAAAACACCATCTCACAAGGTTTTCCTAAGTGTTTTTTATGTAACATTATCTACAAATTTTATAAAATAACCGTAACCGATTGTTATTGATTATACTTAAATAGAACTGATGGCAATATACAAACTGGATAGTCACAGGTAAAGCATAATGATATCTGATATGGGATCTCTTGAATAGGGTCTATTGTGTAATACGGTATGGAAGATTTATTTCATCTGGTACAATACGGTATACAAGATGTACATCTACATGTATGATGACTGTCATTGAGGTAAATGGTTTTAAAGATAGAATTTGTTATTATTGTCATATTAAATGTCAATATTTAAAGTCTTCTTTAAGTAAAAGCTATGTAGTTTTGCTCATTTATACTAGTGAACATATTTCAAACATTTACTGTTAGTTATTTTTGATATGGCTGGATCTCAACAATTCTCTCATATATTTGTTTGTGTATAATGTCTGGTCTTCATCTTAAAACTTGATACATTCGTATTCTATTTTGCAATGCACCGGCTCTCCGGGAGTGTTGTCGCGACGCAAAGTATGCTTAACCGGGGTGAGGGGGTCACAACATCCCGGCCATCTTTTGGTACATTGCTTCCATCCATACCTCTTTTCATTTTGAAAATATTTTTAATTCTCTTTTTAGTGCAGCTTTGCGCCTTTTAAGTGTGATTTCTGATAAATTTATAATATTATATTTCACGGTATTTTCATTTTATATATATATATATATATATATATATGTATATATATATATATATATATATATATATATATATATATATATATATATATATATATATATATATATATATACATATATATATATATTGATAATTATACAGTAACATTATATTGATAATTTATACAGTAACAACAATGCTTATTGTTCAAAGTCAAAATCTATTTTATATCATTTAGCAGATGAAGGTTCGCATACTATGCATAACAGGACCGCAGAACGATAACACGAAGTTATATACAGGTCATTGTGGTCTAAAGGACTAGTTGCTCATCCAGTGATGGTCTTCATATTACCTTTGGACTTTTCTTTTTTAAACGGTCTTGTGATAATTGTTATTGTCACTCCGGGGGTTTGCTTCTGCCAGGGCTGGCGTCCCAGGAGTGCAATGCCGCGGCATTTATGACAAGCTTGTTGACAACTGGGGTGTCAGGTCACAACCCCTTACCGCCATTAAGTAAGCTTCTCGCTAAGCCTTCCTTCTTTTTTCAATTCAAAAATTCTTTTTATACTATTTATATTTATATATATATATATATACAGACCTGAGGAGGAATTTAATTCTGACTAATCATCGAGCTTGGGCCGTGAATTTGCTTCTATGGTGATGTTAATATTTCTTGAATTTTTTATTATTACATATTTCTAATATATATACATATATATATATATATATATATATATATATATAATATCTTAAGA
Source organism: Amaurobius ferox (assembly GCA_951213105.1). NCBI lineage: Eukaryota > Metazoa > Arthropoda > Arachnida > Araneae > Amaurobiidae > Amaurobius > Amaurobius ferox. The sequence goes on along the minus strand of OX578138.1, from coordinate 133,610,776 downwards.
TAGCAACATAAATTAAATACAGAATTAAAATACTAGCAATATAATAAAGAGAGGCGGAATGCTGCACTTTCTATAAGCTTGCCATATATATAACCAAATGTGCCAAAACAGGAACAGGATGTCCCTGTTTTTTAGCCTCTTTAATAAATAATTTGTTCATTTCTATTATATTCATATGATCATAATTAAGGCCTTTATTTCTTGTTAAATGGTTTATGATGATGTTACTAAATACGCTGTTTGGGGGTGATTTAATTAACTTTAAACATTTCGGATAGAAGCTGAAATCGATATTACCAGTCGCATCCAAATATCCAACACACATGTCATCAACATAGCTTACGTAAAAAGGTCGTTAAGCAAATGTGTACCCATTTTATATTTATTTAAATATATATCAGCTAGTATAGAAGAACATCCACCCCCCATGGGTATTCCGAATATTTGCTTGTAGTAAGTTATACCATTAAAAAGAACAGTTTCAAAAAGTACCAACTGTACCAAAGATTTATTACCTGTCATCGCAATGCAAGATTGCAAATAATATCTTTCATATTCTTCGATCAAAATATTATATAAATCCCTTAAATCAACATTGTTAAACAAATCAGTAAAGTCATAATTTTTAATTGTAATCTATCAGGAATGTGTTTTAAAACATCAATTGCATCATAATTACTAGAAACGATAAAATATCGACGTGATTTCATTTTTATTACAATAGGTTTCAGTATCTTCAAAAGTTTTTCATTAACTATAGTCAAATAAGTTTTGTATCCTACTGTAACGGGTTTAAATTTGATAGGACTTTTATGCAACTTTGGTATCATTACCAAATATGGAAATGCGGTTTATGTTCATTTAATACTTATTTTTTTGTATAATGCTTTAATTTTATTTTCAATCATTATTTTGGGTTGTTTTAGTTCCTGATATATTTTGACATTTTTATAGCTATTATTTAAATTATTAACATATAGTGACTTGCATTTAAAAGCATAATTAGACTGTATCCTATCGATATATGTAATCACACATTTAGTTTCTAATTTCTTCGATTAATTGTTTTTTAATTTCATGTTTAAGCCTTTTTCCATAGTTTTTATTGTAATATTGGTAGAAACCTTGAATTATAGAGTTTCGCCATTCAGTAAATACGTCAAGAGGCATGCTGTATTTCACAGCAATCTTATAGATAAAAGCATCCAGTTCTCTATTAAATGAACTGTATATTTCCTTAAATTCTTGTATTCTGAACTTCTTGTATTCGGAAAGATTTCAAAATAGAAATCAACTACGTCGTAAAACGGAATACTAATCTACATAAAATCGTAGTTCGTAACATCATCATAAACCATTTAACAAGAAATAAACGCCTTTATTCTGATGAAATGAATAGAATAGAAATGGACAAATTATTTATTAAAGAGGCTAAAAAACAGGGACATCCTTTTCCTTTTTGGCACATTAGATATCAGTTTTTTATAAAAACTGGAAGGACATATTTTATGAGGAATTGGTGTTAAATCATATCAAAAAGTGAAACATTATATAACGGTTCTGAACGATGGGAAATTTGTGTAGCAAACAACTGGAATGTAGATGTACTCAGTGGGACGACTTGCGAATGAACGGAATTGGTGTTTATTCAGATCAAAAAATAAAGCACTATATAAATGTTCTGAATGATTGAGATTCGGCAATAAAAAACTGGAGTGGGGTAAATTTACACAGTGGGACAACTTACGGAAATAGATTGTATGGTAATGTTATGTTTCCAAAATGTTTTATATTGTATATATTGTGTTATGAGTGTTTGTAATTGAAAGTGTTCAAGTACAGGGTATGGAGGTTTCTGGTGATGTGTCTGTTCGGTTTTTTCATTTGATGAACGTTGGTTATACTATTAAATTTTAGTGCAGTTTATGTGCTGCACCAAGAAAGTGCTGGCCTCCGAGAGGATTTCCATGGATTAAAGGCATGCTGTAACCTGGTAACCTGGGAATAGGGGTCACAAACACGCTTTGCCATTATGTACTTTTCTTGTTTTGATTATTCTCTCTCTCTCTCTCTCTCTCTGTATATATATATATATATATATATATATATTTGAAATCAAAAAAGAGGATAAAGATCAATGGAGGGGTAACCAAATACAATGAATACAATGGCAGAGGAGGATTGCGACTCCTCAATCCCGTTTAAAGCCGCTTTTCCAGCCCGGGCAAACGCTCACGGAACCAATACATTGCAAAGGATTTAGCTCGGAAAATTTAGTTCGGAATTTAATATTTGAAATGTTACAAAATGAATAATTTTTACTTTTTGTATAGAAAATAATATTGTATAAAAAAATATTGCTTTGTCAAAAAAAAAATTCAACGGATAAGCACGTTTTATGATTTCCTGAGTCTATTTCTAACCCTTTTAGAAATATGTCATTTGTACTCCGTGTCACAGCGAGTGTTAGTCAGTTGGAAGCAAAACCTCCCGACCCGCGAATCAAGTTACGGTGTTGGCAATCGGAGCTAAGCATGGAGCGGAGCTAAGCAGGGAGAGCAGCAAAGCAGGGAGGGGAGCTAGGCAGAGAGCGGAGCAAAGCAGGGAGCAGAGCTAAGCAGGGAGAGCCGTTAAGCATGGAGCAGAGCTAAGCAGAAAGAGCAGCTAAGCAGGGAGCGAAGATCCCTAGTATTATATACGAAATATTTAACCAAATAGTTAAGCAGGGAGAGCAGCTAAGCAGGGAGCGAATATCCCTAATATTATACGAAATATTTAACTAAATAGCCATTTTAGCAAATGAATAAAACTCAGATAGATAGAATTCAGAAATTTTCGTACTATTATATCCTATGATAACAATGATAGTTTTTAGAATAAAACCGGTTGCACATGGTAAGTAAAGGATTGATAATCTGAACTACGCTATGTGTATTTATGGTATCACAACACATTATTTAACACAAATAAACCAAATAGAACTATAAAGCAGGGATCAGAGCTAAGCAGGGAGAGCCGTTAAGCATGGAGCAGAGCTAAGCAGAAAGAGCAGCTAAGCAGGGAGCGAAGATCCCTAGTATTATATACGAAATATTTAACCAAATAGTTAAGCAGGGAGAGCAGCTAAGCAGGGAGCGAATATCCCTAATATTATACGAAATATTTAACTAAATAGCCATTTTAGCAAATGAATAAAACTCAGATAGATAGAATTCAGAAATTTTCGTACTATTATATCCTATGATAACAATGATAGTTTTTAGAATAAAACCGGTTGCACATGGTAAGTAAAGGATTGATAATCTGAACTACGCTATGTGTATTTATGGTATCACAACACATTATTTAACACAAATAAACCAAATAGAACTATATATATATTAATAAACTATTGCCAACTTCAAAAGAATAACTAAATTTGAAAATGATACATTATTTTTTTCACAAAGTTAATGATTGTGATATAAGTAGAACTAAACACTATTAACTATGAATGCATGAGAAAGTCGAGTGGAGCTAAACACTCCTGATATTTAATTTTAGCTTATATTTTAAAATAGAGTTTCTTCTATTTCTCCAATATTTGCTTTAATATTCTTTAATATTCGATTATTAAAATTATTCTCAATTGAATGTCAAAAATAAAAAAAGCGCTATAGCCCTTTTCTTCAGGACTGAAAAGAAAGGTGATCTCATTGATTCAGTCGATGTTCTTATATAAATAAGCTTGAGGTCGAGCTTCGTATTTATTTTAAAGGCTTCTTTGTGGCTTCGAAATCCGTTGACAAGTTTATATTTGTATTTATGCTGTGTATACAAAGCTTTTATGTTGAGACAAATTTAATTTTTTTTCCTGTTATGCAAATTTTAAGTATAATTTTAGGATAAAACGAATGTAAATAAGTCCAGTGAAACAAATAACAACAGAGCGAAATAGTTGTAACTGAAAGAAATGCCGTGAGCTTCAAATGAAATATTGTCCTATCTTACCTAATATTTGATATTATAAATTCAGAAAAAGGACGATTATTATTTATTCTAAAAATATTCCTCTAAAAAAACGCAAATCAAATAAAAATGTTTACGTTATTTTTTTTCTGTTGCACAGGAGTTTTATATTTTAGGTCTGCAAAACATGATTTTGACACACCCGAAGCAAATAATTGCATTATTTGCTTCAGGTATGTCAAAAATCGGGCATTATTTGCTACTTCAAGCATGGCAAAATGGGGCATTATTTGATTTTGGCAAGTTTTGCTTGCATTATTTGCTTCCGGCATGTCAATTATTTTCTGTTATGCAAATTTTATGCATAATTATAGGATAAGACGAGTGTAAATTAATTCAGTGAAACAAATAATTGCTTCGAGCATGTTTTGCTAGCATTATTTATTTCGGGTGTGTCAATTCTTTGCGGTTATGCAAATTTTTTACGAATGTAATTTATCCCAGTGAAATAATAATTACAGAGTGAAGCACTTGTAACTGCAAGAAATGCAGTGAAATGTTGAAATGTCGTCTTATCATACCTGTCTTATCACACCATCGTCTTCAAATGAAATGTTGTCTTATCATACCTGGTGTTTGATATTAAAAATTCAGAAAAGGACAATTATTATTTATTTTAAAAATGTTCCGCTATGAAAACGCATATCAAATAAAAATGTTCATATTATTTATTTTCTGTCCCCGGGAGTTTTATGTTTTTCGTCTGCAGAACATTATTTTGACATGCCCGAAGCAAATAATTGCATTTCTGTTAAAGAAATAAAGTCGTAAAACTATCCGTAGGTAAAGAAAATAAATCCAGGCGGATTTCAAATTTCCTACATTTTACTGTGTTTCTCTGTTTTTTATTCGGGCTGCTTTACGTTAGAGGAATTCACGAAATTACGGAAAAATTCAAAACATGTTTCTTACCTGAGAGTTTAAAAAGGAATAAAAAGAAGAAAATATCGAATTTCATGTAAGCACTTAGTTGATTGAAAAGGCATTCGAAAATTCTTTCCCGACATCATTTATTTCTTTCACTCCGAAAAATCCTGCACGGCTTTCCTTAAATATATTTTGAAAGAAAGAACAAGATATTTGAACGTGCATTGAAGAGATTAGTTGGCTTTAAGACTATCGATTCAAAGTTTATGTTGACATTACAGAGTGAGTTGAGGGATAAAACAAGAAAGATCAATCATGCTTAAAGCATTGATTATGAAACACTTTCCAAATTCAATGCATTTTTATTTAAACATGTCTAAAATGCAATTATTCCTCGGTAATATTTTAAAACTTATCATAATACTGCATTCATTTATTATATTTGAATACGTAAAACTTCATCGAAAAAAATTAACTTCATTCAAATGACGGCATTGAAATTGCCTGGCTTAAACATCTCTAAAATGTGATACATTCCTCGGTAATTATTTTAGAATTATCATAATACTACTATAATTTTCTATAACTACTATTACTTTCAAAATCACGATTTTGAGACAAGATGGATGCCATATACCATTTTGAAGTGGATCACGTGATCTTTTCATATCGTGGTCACGTGATCGCTTCATATAAGAGGTATTATTATTATTTTGATTTTTATTTCAAAAACTACTGGATATATTTCGCTGAAATTTCTTTTATATATTTTATGGAACAATTTGAATATTACCTAAAATTTTCGAAGCAATTTGTGAAATTTAAATCCGCTTAAAAATGTTTGAAAAACTAGATCTCATAGGGCTCAATGTATTTAATTTTTTCAACCCGAGTTCAATCCAAAACTAATTGAGTGATATTATTCATTTATATTCCAATAGGTTCTACAGACTGTCTGAACAACATACTAAAATTTCATTTTGATTAAGTCCTTTTTACGGAAGTTTTCGTGCTAACGGACAGACAGACAGACAGACAGACAGAATGAACAATGTCATAAACGCATTTCAACTTTGTTGTAAAGTGCTAAACAGCGTTTTGATAATTCATTTCGTTCATCGGAGCGGATATTTAATTGTGCAGTTTCAAAGTATTTAAAAGAAAATAGAATCTTATAAATAAAACTGATGTGGGCAGCGCATGACTTTCCTTATATAATCCAATGTATTTACTAAATTTACAGTAAAAACAAAATAGGTTATTCTTATAGTAAATACTTATATTTTTTCCAAGGTATTCAATTTTCGTCAAATAGTCGTTATTTTCATTGATTTAGCGTCATGTTTACACATTTGACGAGATATTCTTTGATTTGGTAACTTTTAAAAAAGTCGCCAAGTTGGAGACATTCCGCCAAAATCTCGCAAATCGTTATAAACGAAGAAATAATTTATTCTTATAGCAGATAAATGACTATTGGCGTTCAAATACAAAAGAATTACTCAAAGAATCTTTTTTTATGAATGGAACGAGCTAGATCCACGAGAATGATGTCACGATATATATCGCATGGCATTACATATGATATGTGAACATGTTTCTCAATAGAATTTTTTTTTATATATAATTTTTTGATAATTGTTTTGAAAAAGATGCAATGTCTCGAGAACCGTTCATGCTAGCGTTCTAAAATTTATGTTAATCGCTTTTTAAAGAAAAATTAAAAAAGAAATTTTAATTTGCGTAACTTTATTAGAGGTTTTGATTTCTTGATGATTTTTTCAAAATTTCACTCAAAAATTTAGGGGGCTCTGAACATCTGATTGCGTATAAAAACAATAGGCTTCCAGTATACAGGGATTGTAATTTTTGTACCAAATTCCATTCGAATCGATCCATTCGTTCGTCAGTTATCGTCTCCAAACACACACACACACACACACACACACACTCACACTCTCTCTCTCTCACACACACACACACTCTCGCTCTCTCTCTCACACACACACACACAGACACCACCTCAAAAATGTTCGATTCACGATCAGGAATGCTTGAAACGTGCTCTAACGTCGAAAACTTCAATTCGAATTTTCGACCCCATCACAATACTTTCCTTATACATCTCGATATTTTGAAGATTTTTTCAAAATTTCACTCGAAAATTTAGGGGAGTTCTGAACATTCGATTCTGTTTAAAAAGAATCTGCTTCCAGTATTCCTGGATTGGAATTTTTGGTCCAAATTTCATTCGAATAGTTCCATTTGTTCGTGAGGCATCGTTTTCACAGAGTCACTGACATACACACACACACACAGATACACACACAAACACATCACCTCAAAAATGTTTGATTCGTGATCAGGGATGCATGAAAAGTGCTCTCCCGTCGAAAACTCGAATTATAATTTTCGACTCCGTCACAAAACTTTCCTTATACATTATGCTATGTATATAAAGAAAGTAACAAGAAAGATCAATCATGCATAAATCATTGATTATGAAATATATTCCAACTGAAATGCAATTTAATTTAAACGGATCAAAAATGGAATGTATTCAGCACCAATATTTTTTAAATTATCACAGTACTACAATAATTTTTTAAACTTGGAAACGTAAAACTTCATCAAAAAAGTCAATGCTATAAATTGTCTGTTCCTCTATGTAAAATCAATGAATAATTCATTCATATCACTTATATTCAAGACTCCAGAGCTAAATAATTTTGCGTGAAAAAAATCCAACAATTCGTTTACAACTCACCTTACAATTGCTTGAATTGTTTACACTCTACATGTATTAGGCTGCGCTGTAGATATAATCAGAACTTAGTGATCATTTAAAATAAAAATAGCGTAAATGCTTAAGCACAAAATTTAGATACACAGATAAAACGCAAAGGTAATGCTGTTTTGTGACGAGCGCAACACTAAATATAAATTTTTAAAATCCTTAAATATCAAGATCTTTTCACTCGAAAAAAATGGATGGCATAATTTATTTTGCAATAATTCACATGATTTCTTCATATATCATGGGTGTAATTATTATTTCAATTTTTACTTTCCTTATATACATAATGTATAAGGAAAGTATTGTGACGGGGTCGAAAATTCGAATTCGAGTTTTCGACGGGGAGCACGTTTCAAGCATCCCTGATCACGAATCAAACATTTTTGAAGTGATGTCTCTGTGTGTGTGTGTGTGAAAGTATGTGTGTGTGTGTGTGTGTGTGTGTGTCTCAGTGGGTCTGTGGAGACGATAACTGATGAATGAATGGACCTATTTGAACCAAATTTGGTACAAAAATCACAATATGTAAACACTGGAAGCCTATTGTTTTTATGCGCAATCGAATGTTCAGAACCCCCCTAAATTTTCGAATGAAATTTTGAAAAAATCATCAAAAAATCAAAACCACTAATAAAGTTACGCAAATAGACATTTCTTATGTAATTTTTCATTAAAAAACGATTGACATAAATTTTAGAACGCTAACACGAGCCGTTTTTGAGATATTGTACATTTTTCAAATAAAATATCTAAAAGTTATATAAAAAAAAAATTCCTATTGATAAACATGTTCACTTTTCATATGTAATACCATGCGATAAATTGGGTGACATCATTCTCGTGGATCTAGCTCGTTCTATTCATGAAAAAAGATACTCTGAGTAACACTTTTGTATTGGGACGCCAATAGTCATTTATCAACTGTAAGAATAACTTATTTCTTAGTGCATAACGCTTGGCGAGATTTTGGCGACGAATTTGGCGGAATGTCGTCAACTTGGCGACTTTTTGAAATGTTGCCAAATTAACGAAAATCTCGCCAAATGGATTAAAATGACGCTAAATCAATGAAAATGACGACTAATTGTCGAAAATTCAATGTCTTGGAAAGAATATTCGTATCTACTATAAGAAAAACCTATTTTTTTACTGTAAAAGTAGTAAATTCATTACATTATATAAGGAAAGTCATGTGTTGCCCACATCAGATTTTTATTTAAAAAGTTACATAATTTGCTGACATTTTTTTCCCTCATTTTATGTGATAATTTGAATATTTTCTAAAATTTTCGAAGCAAGTTTTGAACTTAAACGTTGCTTAAATGTTTGAAAATTGTAGGTCCAATAAGGTATTAAATAATAATAATTAAATATTATTAAATAATAAACTTGTTCTAATTTTAATAACTAATTTAATTTTTCCATTTCTGCATTTATATATTATAAACACACGCACACACACACACACACACACACATATATATATATATTAAAATAACAAAAACGAAAGTGCAAAAGTGCAAATCAGTAAACACAATATCAAACCGCGGGCAATATAATAACGTGTATTTAATAGCAGAAAGTAAAAAGTAACGAGGAAGGGCTAGAAAAGTAGAGCACGGAAAGGCCAGGAAAAAGGAACATAATTTAAAGAATAATATATCTGCCAGGAACGTCTTCAGGTGCACATTCTAGACAGATATACTAAAAGCCGTTGTTTCTATGATTACATAAAAACAGGTGGTTAAAATTTTATACAATCTGTGCCCAACAACGGAATAAACGAGATTAACAGGAAAAGATCAAAGAGGACGAAATTCAAATTAAAAACATAAAATAATATATATATATATATATATATATATATATATATATATATATATATATATATATATATATATATATATATATATATATATATATATATATATATATATATATATATATATATATATATATGTATATATATGTATATATATATATATATATATGTATATATATATATATATATATATATATATATATATATATATATATATATATATATATATATATATAAATATATATGTATATATATATATATATATATATATATATATATATATATATATATATATATATATATATATATATATACCGGGCGATCCAGAAGTCCCAAGACTTTTGAAAACTGAATAATTAGTGAACTATGTACAGCTGCGGAAAAAACTGTCTGTTAATCAAGCATCGTTCATCGTAGTGAAAATTGAAAGATAGGATCCATTCGAGTAGGAATAACATCCTCTATAAATTAATGTGCGTAAAATTTGCATAAGGGGCCATCTTCATATCTAAACGCACGCAAACTTTGAAATTTTCAATAACAACACCCAAGTCTGAAGCAATATTTCGAATATAACACTAAAAATAAACCTCGGCTATAAGTTTCAAGTTATTTGGATGAAGCGTTTCCGAATTATAAGTATGTAAAGTTTTGAGCTCCTAATGTTAATTAGTTTCCTAGGCCTCCATTCATATTTTCTGTAATAATTATTTTCTCACGCTGATTATTTGTGTGACATTACTTCTAAACAACCCAAACACATTTACGTGATTTTTATTTTTGTGGAAATAATTGTTTGTATGAAATATTAATTATGGAATCATTAATAAAAAAAATATGAATGCAAAGCTGGACATGTTTTGATAAAAATCGATTCACAAAGACTTTTTATATCTTTATGTAAAATTCCAGGTGTTTCCTCCCTCTAGTTCTTTCGAAATGTTTAAATATTCAGCATCACGATGATTTTAGGGGTCGTATATTAGTTTAAAAAATGACTAATTTGAAAAAGTTATATAAATTGTAAGTTAATCTTTATTTAAGAAAACGGGCATTTATTTTTACCCAGTTTTAATAAAAACTTTGTATAAACAGTGTTGTATAGATGCAACCTAATCAACGTAATTCTGCTACTGTATTGAAGAGTGAAAACTTGTATTGTTATAAATGGGATCTACTTATGTTACTGTCGATTAATAGTTCCGGAACTACTGCGAGTTGAAATCGCCCACAAAATGTGATAATTTATAATAAAAATATTTATATAAAACAATAACAAATTATAAAATTATGTGATACTAAACACCAAAACACGTAGCTTTACATCAAAATACGAATTTGTATAATTCCGGTTTAGTATGATAATTATTACAACAACCTAAGAACCTCATATTCAAAGGTAAAATGATTCTATAATTTTATTCTCATTTTTTTTTCACTTATTTAACTGTATTACAAAGCAGAGTTATTACACCTAATAACATAAATGTTCTCCCTAACCCTTAATATTCGTGCTTTATTTGAGGGTCACATAATCCTACCCATTACAGGCCCACTGCCTTAGTAACACACACACACATAAGACCACACCACACCCAGCCATGAATGCCTCTCACCCTCTCATGCAGGAATCGAACCTGCTACCATAAGGTAAGCCAGCTGCTGTGAGGTAAACCATAATGCTGAATGTCATTAGGATAGTTCAATAATTTACAACAGTGCTGTGGTCAATCAACGAAATATCGCCCTTCAAATTCCGGTTTTCACTATGGAGCTGATCCCCGAAAATTGCACATTCCCGAATATTGGATATCTTCGGATTTAAAGATAAAAACGTCGTGAAAATTTAAATTTGGACTAATTTGGGGGTCTAGAACTGGTGGGTGACGTCAAAATTGGGGGTTGCCATTGAAAATTTCAAAGTTTGTGCGCGTTTAGATATGAAGACGGCCCCTTATGCAAATTTTACGCACATTAATTTGTAGAGGATGTTATTCCTAATCGGATGGTATCCTTCAATTTTCTCTACGATGAACGATGCTCTATTGACAGAGGGTGGGGCGTTTTTTTCTTCCGCAACTGTACAATAGAAAGATGCGGTTTTCACAGAAATGTTTAAAAACATGTGGGATTGTATTTACCATAATGGACAAAAAATGTTTTAATAGTCACATTTTAGACCAAGAGGTGGCGCGAAATAGTTTTGCAATGGTATAGTGCAGTTCGTCCAGACGAAATGATCAGCGTTTGAATGTTACAACTTTTCAATGTGACGCCCATCATTTATAAGTACAGTCGTCAGACGATGAATAACATCGAGCACAGCATCAAAGGTCATTTTAAAGGGTATCCCTGAAACATAGTGTCGTATAGCATCTTTCAGTTGCACCAATGACGTAGGCTGATCTCTGTACACCCATGACTTCAAGTAGCGCTATAACCAAAAGTCACAAAGTGTAAGATCTGGAGACCTTGGAAGCCATTCGTGCAGAAAAAGCGACTGAGGACACGGTTCTCTCTAAATGTCGACCTCATGATTGTCTTCAGAGGAGCAGCGATGTGCGGAGGCGCTCCATCCTGCATGAATGTTATGGAATGGAGCGCTCGCTTTTCTTTCAAGTGAGGGATGACTTTATACTTTAAAAGGGCCTGACTCTCACCTGTCACAGAAACTGTTTGAAATGTACCCCAGTTGCTTTCCTTGAATCCTTGGCCTGGATGTTCCGCAATGAACTCATTTGCTTATATAACGCACGGTATAGATACTTTCGGAATTGTACAATATCGCCACCTGTTGGTCAAAAATGTAACTATTCTAATATTTTTTGTCATTATGGTAAATAAAATTCCTCACGTTTTTAGGCATTGCAGTGAAAACCGCATCTTTCAATTGCACATCATTCACTAATTATTCAATTTTCAAAAATCTTGGCACTTCTGGATCACCCGGTATATGTATATATATATATATATATATATATATATATATATATATATATATATATATATATATATATATATATATATATATATATATATATATATAGTTTGCAAAAAGTGCAACACCATGAAGAAATTACGCGATTGATCTGAAACTTACAGTAAATGCAAATTAGGGTGTGTTACTCAAATGGCTAGAATTTCAGAGTCACCAAGTATACGTGGGGGCTGAGTAGCGCTCTCTGAACTGCTGTTTTAGTCGTATAAATAGAGAGCTGTAGCGGGAAATTGAAAATTGTCAATTATTGTCTGCCAGCGGAAAATGTTTTATGAGAAGTCACTATGTTCCTACGACGACAGAGGGCGCCATATGTGCAAGTTAAGGAGTTTGAACGGGGACGAATGATTTGTTTTCTTGAAAGGGGTTTTTCTTATCCTGCAATAGCAGCTCGTATGGAACGCAATTCTACGACAGTGATGATATATATATATATATATATATATATATATAATGGTGTCTATAGTTAAATACTATCGCCATTGTCAGAAACTGGCTATTCTATCGTTTTTAATTCGAATTGTATGGCTGTCCTAATGAGAATGCAATTTCGCACTAACCGCCATTTTTTGTGTAGTTTCAATTGATTGTTCTTTATCTTTTATCTTCAGCTAATTATTATTGCATTTTCTCATTTTTGCCGTGTTTTCTTTTTATTTTTATTTATATTTATATACTTTTAATTGTGAATTTTGTCTCCTAATATTCTTCTCATCCCCCTTTCCATTGTAGTGATATGTTACCTTCTATCATTATATTTAGTCTTGGTCTATAGTTACTCATTTGTAACAGATATGCTAGAGATGGGTTTTTTTGTACATGCAGTAGTTTATGCATAATTTTCGATTAAAATATTTCTATTTTATTTATATATATATATATATATATATGTATATATATATATATAACTTTTTTTATATATATTCTAACTAAATTTAAATATGTACGACTTGAAGCGTAATGCATTCTTATTGTTCTTCCCAATTCAATTGACTGATGGTAGACACAATTTAGAAAATTTACGCATTATATGCAATATTTTATTTGTGTTTACTGAACAATTTATTTTGAAAAAAAAACCTATTAAAGAAACTGTATTTTCTTCATATCGTTTCAATTCTTTTTTTAAATACCTTGAAAAACCTAATGGTTTTTCAAAAACTCACAAATTGAAATTAATTATTCAATTATTTATAAACTATATATAATTGATACAGCTCCATCTAAATGCAAATTATCGTTGTTTTCCAAATTTGGAGCATTTAATTTATGTATGCACTAAGTGACAGTGAAAATGAGATGCCAATAAGGAGTGGGCAGAAAGTAAAGAAAATCGGCAAGCAGAGAGAGAGACAGCAACGAACAATAAGTGATGTTTACTGCAACATGATACACCTATACCCTGAGCGATAACCCTGCCTGTTCAGTGGGTTGTAGGACCACCGCGGACGGTGATACAGGCAGCAACACGTCTAGGTACAGAGTCAATGAACGTGCGGATGGTGATCTGAGGGATGGCTGTTCATTCCCTGTCAACAATTTGCCAGAGTTTGTCTTCTAAACGCGACGGCGGCAGCTCACGCTAGCGACGGTCCCAGACGTGTTCGATTTGTGAGAGATCAGAGGAGACTGGTGGCCAGGGAATCACCTCGGTACATTGTAGGGCATGTTGGCTGATGCGTACCGTGTATGGTCGGGCGTTATCCTGCTATTAAATGACATTGAGCACCCCCTGAAGGAAGGGTCACCGGCCGCAGTATGTCATCTACGTATCGGTGGGCCGTCATAGTGCCCTCAATATGGACCATAAGTGACCTGCTATCATAGGCGATGGCGCCCCAAACCATGATAACGCATTGTAGCGCGGTGTGGGGTTCCACAGATGCGGTCGGATTCGACATGTCCCCACTTCGACGACAGACTCGTACACGGCGACTGTCATTGCTAAAACAAAAGCGTTACTCATCTGAGAACACAACCCTGTTCCTTTCCGCTGTCCACGAGGCTCTATTCAGAAACCATTGCAAACGGAGGCATCTGTGGTCTTGCGTCAATTGCATTCTTCTTAACGGGAGCCAGAAGTACAGATCCCCGGCGATCAATCGGCGGATAATGGTCCTGGTCGATATGTCAGAATTAAGGGTGTGTTGTACGTGCTGCAAAAGGGGTGGGGCGGAATTGGCCTGCGGAGCCGCCAACGAGTGCGTCGGTCCACGTCTACTGACGTCACTTTGGCCGTATCGGCACCCCTCAAACACGCCACATTCCCTTGTTCCAACTATCTTCGCCGCAGTCGGTGTACCGTGGACGCGTGCTGTCCGCTGAGATTTGACATATGGACCAAACTGCCCTTCTGAATCTAATCAAAATAGCCCTCGTGAAATCGTCTGTCTGATAGAACTACCTTGGTTGGCAGCGACCTGGCATTCTCTTCTACTGCGTTTCCCCTGAGGCAAAAAAAATTGCAAAATGATTTCACTGGCAGACAGAGCGGCGCGAATATTGCTGATTCTGCAAGTTCCTTCACTTATATCTCACTCAACATGAGCAGGACAGCTGCGCATTTCGCATCATCTAAATAACTCGGTGAGCTGCGTCTAAACTGCAATTTGCATTTTTTTCTGCCCACTCCTTCTTGGTGTCCCATTTTCACTGTCACGTAGTGTATTTTATATCTTATTAAGCAATAGAAAATATAATTGTAAAAAATTCGCTTTAGATGTATATAGATTTTTGATGCGTGTAATATAAAACTTCATATTGTATTTACGCAAAATCGTCATTATATAAAATCTGACAGTAATTGCTGCATTGGTGTTAAAGGAATTCTTTCATTCGGTGTTAGGCAGCGACGAATAAAACGAATATGTAACAGGAACTTGTTACAACACTTCGTTATTGTACAACTGGAGGATATTGTATACAATAATTTTCAGCAAGATAGTGCTCCTCCCATCACCCGTTGGTTTTTAGATACTCGCGGTCATTTAGGCCAACCTATCCCAGAATCCTGAATGAAACATCGAGGTCCAATGGAATGGCAACATCAATTTAGTGGCGAATTGTACGGCATGGCTAATTGTACGCCGCCTAACCATTAGAATTGGAGGAATAATTAAAATAAAATGTTCTGCATTTAACAAATAATTTTAACAGTTTTCCTGGAAAATACGAGTTAAATGCATGCATCTGGGGACTACAGTAACAGTTTATCATTGCCTTCATAGGCTACGACTGCGGGGGTGCTAGGGTGCTCGAGCATCCCCCGGGGAAAATGAGGGGTGCGCAGCACCCCTAAAATGCTATCATTAACCAATTTTTTAATTTAAGAATGATTTTGTAGAACGAAAATTTTCTCCTTCAAAGTCACATTAATAGTAGAGAAAGGGGCGTTCTGCCGCAGCGGCGGAGCAATGCGGAGCGCGGAGCAAAAATAGCCGCCATCTTGAATTCCGTAATCCTGGACGGGGGTGTAAAAGGGGGGGAAATGAAAAAAAAGGTGGGGGTAAAAATTTTGGAGAAACTTTTTTTGTCGGGTGGCAACGATTTTGTAGTCTTGTACGAGGGGTTGAGGGGGAAATAAATTTTTGCAATGAGATTTTTCTAAGTATGGAAGAAACTTTTTTAGGGATGGCAACACCTCCGCCTCTGCGACAGAGGCGGAGCAGTGCCATCAGCGCCCCCTAGCGGCAGAAAGTGGAACTATCGGGGATGGAACTTATATTTTTCTGTTTCGGTTGCCATAGCAACACCCGTATAGGAGAAAATTTTTTCAGGTTGGCAACACCTCCGCCACTGCGACAGAGGTGGAGCAGTACCATCAGCGCCTCCTAGCGACGAAAAGTGGAACTATCAAGGATGGAACTTATTTTTCTGTTTCGGTTGCCATAGCAACACCCGTACGAAAGAAACTTTTTTGGGGGTGGCAACACCAACAGAGGCTCAGCGATGCTCAGCGCCCCCTAGCGGCGGAAAGTGGAATTAAAATTGGGATTTTTCTGATAGTTGGGATTTTTTTTTCTTTTTTTAAATGAATGAAAGGTGTTAATGAGGATAATGAAATAAAGTAATTAAGGTCTATGTTATTGCATGCTAGGAGCGTACCAAGGACATGGTAAAGGTGTACCAAAGGGATATGCTGAAGGCATGCCAAGGTCATGTCAATATCCCTCCGCTATATCACGGTTACGAAGTGAACTGCGAGAATCTTGTAGGGTGAGATACTTGAAAATCTTGTATGATGAGGGGTATGCCAAGAGGATCGAACATGAATTTTAAGAAAGTGTCACTTTTAGCGTTTTTTTCACAAAAAGTTTCAAAAACATTAAACAACAACAAAAATGTACGTTTTTAAAATAAATTGTGGTTTTTAGATTGTTTGAATTCTCTATGGGAAATAACATGGGTTTTCGCACTTTTGTGTATTTTTTGTAAAAAAAATGTGCGTTTTTGCAAAAGTGTTAGCAAAAAAGCGTTTTTTGAAAAATGTGACATTTTGCGATTTTTTTTCAAAATGCCGTTTTCTCTATGGGAATTAACATAGGTTTTCGCACTTTTACATTTTTTTTTAAAAAAATGTGCGTTTTTGCAAAAGTGTTACCAAAAATGCGTTTTTTGAAAAATGTGACATTTTGCGATTTTTTTCAAAAACACACTTTTTACTTGTAAAAACTAAGAAAAACACGTTTTAAAAGTAGCAGAATCGCGTGAATTGGTGTTTTAAAGTAGCAGAATCGCGTGAATCGGGTGTATGGGAATCTCGGGGGTTTAAGGGGTGTGTTTCCTCAACCATTTCGGCCTTCGATTTCAAAATTTAAAAAATAAATATTTTAAATAATCGTGAAAGTGTGCTTATGTCCAAAATACCTGAGTGTTATGAATCTCGCAAGTTAATTAAAGGATGTTAATTAAATTAATTGATTAAGTATTGAATGTCTGTATACCAGGAGCATGTCAAATAGTAATGTTATGAATCCCACATCCATTTTAGTCTGAAAATCCAGAAAAACCTCATAGAATATACCTATTTTAAAATAAGTATTAAAAAAAAGGGCTAGTGTATCAGTTTATACGCATAGTGTGTGTCTTATTTCTCTAAATCCCGTCATTTTTAAAAATAAAAGTACATGTCAGAACCCTCCACGCCTAACTCTCATAAAAATGATTTACCTGTGAGTGCCCCCGCCCAACACTTTTGTGCGGACGGAGGGGAGATGTTTAACACATTCTCGGCACTAGGAGAATACGTAGTGGACGTTGGCACGTGTTATATTACTGAATAAGAAATTGCTTAGCCCGAAATACAAGCGAGCCTGTATTCAGGAGATATATAGTCGAAAATGTCTATCCTCTGATTTTTAACGTTTGAAATAGCAAAATACACGCTAATTTCTTTACAACGAATAACATATATTTCTTGTATGCATACCAGTTCTAAGTGAAATTCAACACATATAGCTTTCTGAGGGAGGGAGAAACGGCTAATATGGTGATACATATGACACACGCGCTCAGCACAAATCGATGGAAATAAATGCTAAGATAGTTTTTAAAGATGAGACTTTGAAATTTTTCTCGATAAATAAGGTATTTGAGGTTATTTAACGTGTGAATGATCGATACATGCCAATAAAATGAGGAACTAGGCCAAGTTTACAAGTATAGGACTTTAAAGTTTTGATGTTTTAGGGGTAGAACTTGAATTTATAATTAAACATGATTTATACTAACTACTGCAAAGGCAGAAATGCATAGCGAAAGGGGTTATGTGTGTATATATATATATATATATATATATATATATATATATAATGCATATGACCAACACCCACCGGTGGAATGCAGATCTATGATAGTATTTTTAGGAGAAGACATGGGATTCTTAAGTAAATGGAGTATTTAGAGACATTTAAAGAGATATAAACATGAGATAAGGTAACATCCATAATACACACAACTAATATAGGACAGCGAAAGGAAAACTTTAGTATTGTTTAGAGACCGAACTTCAAATTTTTAAGTAAATGTAGGTGTTTGGAAAATTTTTAATGAACTATGTGCGATACACATGTCTCCGATCACAGTGGTGGAAAAGTGATATCGGAGCAGTTTTTAAAGATGTGACTTTAACTTTTTCAATTAAGTGAAGAATCTGCTAAATATTAGAGGGTGCTGACGCTTACCGAGGGTTTTATGTATAATACATATAAGCAGCATATAACATTAGGAAGGGGATATTAGAAAAATTTTTTAAAGATAGGACTTTAGATTTTGGAACTAAATGAGATATCAAGAAACATTTAAAGGGGATGAAAACATCTAATGAGGCGGAATGGGGGTGTACTTACCCAAGATACCCAGCACTGAAATTATTCACTAAGATAAATTTTTTTTTTAAAGTAAAGACTTTAGAAGTTTCACATAAAAGGCAATGTATACTAGTTTTTAAAGAAATGAAAACGCCCAGCGAGATGACTTAGAATGAATACAACGCCGATATATATAACAGTGAAAAGAAAACTTAAATATTGTTTAAAGACTGCACTTCAAATTTCAAAGTAAATGTACATACCCAGAAACTTTTAATAGACTAGTATAATACACATACTCGATATAACAGTTAAATGACGAACTAAGAATAATTTATAAGTATGTAACTTTGGATTTTTTTAGTTAAATAGGGATTTCAGCTAATTTTTAGAGGGATAGAAAGGTATACTAAAGGGTGTACAACGAATTTTTAGAAGGAACTGAGGGAATTTTCTAGCTAAATAGGGATTTCCACTACTTTTTAAAGGGACATAAAGACATACTAAAGGGTATACAGTAAAATTCTAGAGGGGACTTTGAGAATTTTTTAGCTAAATAGGGATTTCTACTAACTTTTAAGGAATAGAAACACGTACTGAAGAGTATAGAGCGTAATCATTACTAACACCTAGTGCTAAAATGAGGAATTAGAGTAATATTTAGGGGATGGGACTTTAGATT
The DNA here is from genome assembly GCA_951213105.1 of Amaurobius ferox. Lineage (NCBI taxonomy): Eukaryota > Metazoa > Arthropoda > Arachnida > Araneae > Amaurobiidae > Amaurobius > Amaurobius ferox. The sequence goes on along the minus strand of OX578138.1, from coordinate 133,591,294 downwards.
TTTAAGTAAATGTTATGTTTAAAAACTTTTAAAGTAGCGTAAATACCTACTAAGATGACATATGCGATACACATAGCCAATACATAATATTAAATAGAGAAAAGCTAAGATGGCTTTTTAGAATAACACCTAAAATTTTTTCTAACTAAGCGCAATATATCAACACTTAAAGCGGACGAATACGAAGATTCAGACGGCATGTGTGATACACATCGCAGGCACATAATAGTTAAATGATAATTTTAGTAAGTTTTTAAGGATAGAACTCCGAATTTTTTGGGTAAATGAGATGTTTAAGAACATTTAAAGAGTCAAAAACACCTAATAAGGCGGTATGAGATGATTTCATCATCCTCAGATAACAGCGAAATGGGGATACTACAAATATTTTAAAGGGGAAACCTTAAAATTTCTAAGTAAATAACCTTTAAAGAGGCGAAAAATATATAGTGAAGTTGTGTAGATAATACAGATCATCGACATTCTAAAACAGACATGTCTATACAAGATAAAAAATGTTGTACTTTAATATAAACATACATTATTCTATGTAGCAATGTAATACATACCCCAAGATTTATATAAAGTAATCGCGAATCCATTATACCAATCCCATCAGAAATCAGCTAAAATAATAAAATTACCAAGCTGAATAATATATCTAGGTAGTAAAACCCCAACAAAATACATTAAATTGATAAAAATCTTAACTAAATAAAATAATGAAGCTGTAACATACTATAAAAATACTAAGTTTAATAAAATAATAGAATAAAATCATATTAAAGCAAGTACTTACATGTTCAATCCGACTCAAAAATGCTGCATTAGGTGTAGGCCGATGAATAATGACAGATATAACATCTCCAGCTTTACCAACTTAAACCGACATATTCGCAGAGCAACTTGAAACGCGTCTTGACAGCGCGAAATCCACAGCAGAAGTGATAAAATCGATACTTAAACGACACCCCCTACACGACAAGGTCACATCAAGGTCATATCATGGTTACTGTTAAACTATGGTATAAAATAGAATCACATGTTAAAAAATAATAGATTTTAGTAAAATAATTAAAGAAAATCCCTTTGTGATTATGAATGGCCTGTCGATTTTTACCGTGTGTATGTGTGTGTGTGTGTGTGTGTACACACACACACACACAGTCGTGTGTGCACACTGTGTGTGTGACAGATACACACACACACAGTCGTCACGCTAAAAATGTTTTTTTCCGTATTCTAGAGGTCCCGAAACGTAAAGATCCGTCAAAAACTCGAGTTGCGATTTTCGGCATGATTCCAATAATTTCTCTATACATTAAAATGTATTGCAGGGAAAGTAATAAAACAGCGAACAAAATTGTCCTAAGATAAGAAAAATCTAGTTTGGGCAGCATATGACTTTTTCGACTGAATTCAAGTACTTTCCTTATTTCAATGCGAAATAACGACCTATAGCACAATGTTTTCAACGTTGAACGCTACTTGAAAGTAAATTTGAATGTGACATCCATGTACAAAGATATTTAGCGTTTTTACTTTCCCTGCAATACATGGTAATGTATAGGGAAAGTATTGGAATCATACCGAAAATCATAGCTCGAGTTTTCGACGGATCTACACGTTTCGAGACCTCTAGAATACGAAAAGACTATTTTTAGCGTGACGTCTGTGTGTGTGTCTGTGTGTCTGTGTGTCTGTCTGTGTGTCTGTCTGTCTGTCTGTGCAGATTTTGTATCCACTCTAATTAAAAACTAATGGACCGAATTTCACAATATTTGGTAGGTAAGTCACTTGGGGACGAGTCTGGTGCTGATTAGTTTTGGGTACGATGCGGGATAAAAGAACCCGCCTTTTTTTGCGAAATGGCCCGCAAAAGTTTTATCCACTCTAACTAAAAAACTAATGGACCGAATTTCACAAAATTCTGTAGATGAGTCACTTGTGGGTCACCCTGGTGCAGATTAGATTTTGGTACGATTCAGAAAAAAATAACCCGCCTTTTTTCGTAAAATGAACCGCAAAAATCGTTAAAATCTAAACTAAAGAACTACGTATGCTCAAATATATCCATTAAATGCTTGCTTAATACGTAATTTTCAACGAAGAAAAGAATAAGTTCAACCCCATTACACTAGGACTAGCCGTTCTCGAGATACTTTAGCTTTTCTTATTTTCTCTACGCCACCTTTGAAAATAAGTCCCGTTACCGAATGAGAAAGAAAATTGAATTAAAAGTGAAAGAAATTTAATTAAAATAAAGAGAATGTGGATATAAGTCTGCAGGGGAAGTCATGTGCTGCCCACATCAGATTTTTACTTTCCCTGCAATACATGGTAATGTATATGAAAAGTATTGGAATCATACCGAAAATCACAACTCGAGTTTTCCACGGATATATACGTTTCGATACCTCTAGAATATGAAAAAAATATTTTTAGCGTGATGTCTGTGTGCTTGTCTGTGTGTCTGTATGTCTGTCCGTCTGTCTGTGCAGATTTTGTATCTACTCTAACTAAAAAAGTAATTGACCGAATATCATAGAATTAGGTAGGTAAGTTAATTGTGGGCGAATCTGGTGCTGATTAGTTTTGAGTACGATTCGAGGTAAAAGAATCTGCCTTTTTTGCGAAATGTGCCGCACAAGCTTGTATCCACTCTAGCTGAAAAACTAATGGACCGAATTTCACAAAATTAGGTAGATGAGTCACTTGTAGGACTCTCTAGTGCTGATTAGATTTTGGTATGATTAAATAAAAAATAACCTGCCTTTTTTTGCAAAATGGCCCGCAAAAATTGTCAAAATCTAAACTAAAAAGCTACGTATGCTCAAATATATCCCTTAAATGCTTGTTTAATACGTAATTTTTAATGAAGAAAAGAATAAGACAAACCCCATAAAACTAGGACTAGCCGTTCTCGAGATATATTAGTTTTTTTCGTATTTTGACCACGCCACCTTTGAAAATAATTCCAGTATCAAATGAGAACGAAAATAGAATTAAAAGTGAATTAAATTTATTTAAAATAAAGAGAACATGGATATCAGTCTGCAGGGAAGGTCATGTGCTGCCCACATCAGAACTTTTTCTTTTGCAACAAGATCACCCACAAGTAACACACCTATAAAATTTTATGAAATTTTGTCGATTAGTTTTGTTCAAAAAAGAACGAGATTCAAAATGTGATTATATACACTTTTAGGGCTTTTAAAGAGCTACAAATTCTTGTTCTTCATCGTCCCCCTACGCACGCACGCAAATACCCACATACACACACACACACACACAGAGAGAGAGAATAATACACACACAACACATAATACACACACACAGCACATAACCATGCTGGAAATCGCAACTCGAGTTTTCGACGGATCTACACGTTTCTAGACCTCTAGAAGACGAAAAAACAATTTTCAGCGTGACGTCTGTGTGTGTGTGTATGTGTGTCTGTCTGTGCAATGTATGTATCCACTCTAACTGAAAAACTAAAGGATCGAATTTCATAAAATTTGGTAGGTAAGACCCTTGGGTGTGGCCCTGGTGCTGATTAGTTTTCGGTTCAATTCGGAAAAAAAGAACCCGCCTTTTTTTGCGAAATGGTCCTCAAAAATCTCATGTATTCTCTCTAGCTGGGATACAAATAGACCAAATTTCACAAAATTTGTAAAATAAATCACATGTGGGATACTCTGGTGCTGATTAGATTTTGTTATGATTCGGAAAAGAACAACCTGCCTTTTTTACGAAATGGCCCGCAAAAATCGACAATATCTAAGAAAAAAGACTACGTATGCTCAAATGTATCAATTAAATGCTTAATTTATACGCAATTTTTGACGAGGAAAATAATAAAAACAACTATATTACTCTAGGACTAACCGTACTCGAGATATTTGAGATTTTTCGCATTTTTTATGTCGTCTTTGGAAAAATCTCCAATTACCAAATAAAACCAGAAATTGAATTAAAAATGCAAATTTAGTGTCATTTTGTGCAATTAAACTCAATTTAATGAGTTCTTAAAGAAATAAAGAAAAAATGAATTTGAGTCTGCAGGGAAAGTCATGTGCTGCCCACATCAGATTTTTAGTTTACCTGCAATACATGGTAATGTATAGGGAAAGTATTGGAATCATACCGAAAATCACAACTCGAGTTTTCGACGGATCTACACGTTTCGAGACCTCTAGAATACGAAAAACTATTTTTAGCGTGACGTCTGTGTGTGTGTGTCTGTGCATCTGTGTGTCTGTCTGTGTATCTGTATGGCTGTGTGTGCAGATTTTGTATCCAGTCTAACTAAAACAGTAATTGACCGAATTTCATAGAATGGTAAGTTACTTGTGAGCGAATCTGGTAAGTTACTTGTGAGCGAATCTGGTAAGTTACTTGTGAGCGAATCTGGTGCTGATTAGTTTTGGTTACGATTCGAGGTAAAAGAATCTGGCTTTTTTTGCGAAATGTCCCGCACAAGCTTTTAGCCACTCTAGCTGAAAATCTAATGGACCGAATTTCACAAAACTCGTTAGATAAGTCACTTTTGAGACATCCTGCTGCTGATTAGATTTTGGTATGATTCGAAAAAAAATAACCTGCCTTTTTTTGCAGAATGGCCCGCAAAAATCGTCAAAATCTAAAATAAAAACTACGTATGCTCAAATATATCCATTAAATGCTTGTTTAATACGCAATTTTTAACGAAAAAATGAATAAGAACAACCCCATTACACTAGGACTAGCTGCTCTTGAGATATTTTAGTTTCTTGGAATTTTCTCTACGCCACCTTTAAAAATAAGTCCAGTTATCAAATGAGAACGAAAATTGAATTAAAAGTGAATTAAATTTAATTAAAATAAAGAGAACGTGAATATAAGCCTGCGCGAAAAGTCATGTGTTGCCCACATCAGATTTTTTTGAGTGACAACATGTAAAATTATTTTAATGTACTTGAGTAACTTATATTTCGCAAAATCTATCTTGATAATTGGAAATATTGCTAACATCTGCTAAGAAATATAATCCATTATATTAAAAATATATTATTTATGTTATATTATTTATCTTGCGTTTAACAATGAGAAATTTTTTGCTCTTCTTTCAGCAATTTATTGTTACGATATGAAATAAGTTTATATAAACTCATGATTGAGACACAATTCGAACACGATATGCATTAACATTTATATCTATGAGTGTAAGTGATGAAGCAAGTACTTCACACTGACACTTCCGTGCGGTGTATATGATGTTTTATCTTCGAAATTACGGTTAGTTTAGTTTCACAAGTAATGAATAAGAAGAAAAAACCAGCTGCAGTTGACGGCGTCTTTGCCATCAGCAGACGAAGAGCTTCATTTTATTCTTCCCTTTGGTAAGATATTTTGGAAGAAAGTTCGTGTACGTTAATGGAGGATTTTATTTTTAACGTGTATCTGTATCGTGTTAGATGAATGAGACTGGCCGACTAAGTGATAAATTTGCTGCCAAACTGGTATTGGTAGAAACTTGAAACTTTGCATACACGTGGGACTTGACCTGTAAATAGCGAGAAAATTCTATATTTTTCGGTTTTTGTTCGAAAACTGTAAAAATTTTGAATTTTTTGTTCCAATACTCCTTTAGCTGAACCCGAAATTGTCTAGACAAACAAAATTAATTTTACACTCTCTTGCACATACACAATATTTTAAAGACAGGAGCCGTGAAGAGATCTCGACTGAAACGCAACACGTACTTGCAAACCTCGGGTCAAATTAAAGGTGGGGCTTTTCGTTTTACGTGGTGGTGCATTTTTTGAAATTAAACCACCAGTTGCAATTTTTAAAGCATTAGGCAATTTTCTTTAACAGTTACCTCTGATATAACATTGCGATGAGATTTAAACCAGAAATATCAGTATATGTTGACAGTATATGTTTACGCTATTTGAATATGTTTACGCTATTTGTTGACAGTATATGTTTACGCTATCAGTATATGTTCACGCTATTTGAAATAATAACTACGTGGACCTAGAAATGTTTAATATAAAATTGATAACATTATGATGGGATTTAAACCAGCAAGATCAGTATACGTTGTCATATGAAGAGCTAACTTTTACGTTATTGGAAATAATAATTATATTGACCCTAATACTATTTGATGCATCTTACCCAAATTTTTGCAAGTTTATTTTGTGGTATATTACATTTATTATTTATAAATGTTGCATTTAATCATCATGACAGCAGAAGGATGTTATTATTGCTTAAAATAGATGTTTATTTAAAAGGGTATAATGTTTAAAACAGTTTTTTTGCACTTTATACTTGTATTATTCTTTTTACTTATTTTTATCTTTGAACTTTTATCTTCCTTTGTACTCCATTTTTGTACTTCTCAAAATTTAGATTGATGTAGAGAGAGTGTTGCCAGCCTCGCAGCATATCCTGGTCATCCAGGATGAACTGCTGGTGAAAGTGCCAGAAGCTGCGGAGGCCAAAGATGGCTCCAGATTATATTGAAAGCACCACAGGTACCCATTTTATCATTCGTGAGGACAGTCAATTATAATCATGAATTTGACTCTAAAGCCGATCAATAATTCCTCAAGTCACCTGTCATCATATCAGACGTTTGCATTGATATATATGAAGTATACAGTGTATATGAAAATGTTTTCACAGATCATTGGTAAAAAAATCTGATGTGGACAACACATAACTTCCTTATATCACACAATGAATTTACTATTTTTACAATAAAAAATAGGTTTTTCTTATAGTAGCTATTTACAGTATTTCCAAGAAATTGAATTTTCGTCAATTAGTCATCATTTTCACTGATTTAGTGTCATTTTTATCCATTTGGCGAGATTTCCGTTAATTTGGCAACATATAAAAAAGTCGCCAAGTTGGCGACATTCTGCCAAATTTGGCGCCAAAATCTAGCCAAGCGTTATGGATGGAGAAATAAGTTATTCTTATAGCACATAAATGACTATTGACGTTCAAATACAAAAGTATTACTCAAACTATCTTTTCTCATGACTAAAACGAGCTAGATCCACGAGAATGATGTCACCCAATTTGTCGCATGATATTACATATGAAAAGTGAACATGTTTTTCAACAGTTAATATACTTTTTTTTAATTTATTGGATTTTTTGATAAAATTATTTTAAAAATCTGCAATATCTCGAGAACGGTTCATGCTAGGGTTCTAGAGTTTATGTCAATCGTTTTCTAAGGAAAAATTACATTAAAATGTTTATTTTCGTAACTTTATTAAAGGTTCTGATTTTTTGATGATTTTTTCAAAATTTCACTCGACAATTTAGGGGGGGGGATTCTGAACATTCGATTACGTTTAAAAAAACAATAGGCTTCCAGTATTCACGAATTGTGATTTTTGTGCCAAATTTCGTTCGAATCTGTCCATTTGTTCGTCAGTTATCGTCTCCACAGACCCACTGACACACACACACACACAGACATCACCTCAAAAATATTTCATTCGTGATCAGGGATGCTTGAAACGGTCTCTCCCGTCGAAAACTCGAATTCGATTTTTGGACCCCGTCACAATACTTTCCTTATACATTATGTATATCAGGAAAGTAAAAACGATTTTTATTCAGTACGAGCAGTATACCTGTTCGTATGGAATATATAATTTAAAGAAGCTTAAAATTCAGACTTATGTGCACCTTCCTATAGTATTCTAAATGACACTGTTATTCAAAATCTTCTAATAAAATATTTAATTTAATTCTACTAAAAAGAACTGCTATACAAAATTAACTTCATAGGCAGATCTGATGAATAAAATACCTTGGTTCCGTTTGTAATCTCATTTATAATTTATATTCCTACAAAACCTCTGAGATTATCAAAAAAACGAAACTTAATTTTGTAAAATTATTTAATTACGCGTCATTTTCACCAATTTAGCGTCATTTCATCGATTTGGCGCCATTTTCTTTAATTTAGTGATATTTTGATCGATTTTGCAATATTTTAAGAAGTCACCCAATTGTGTAGCCATGTGAGACAGTTACACTGACAGACAAAGCCTACCGAAACATCATTATAATTACTCTCATCTAACAAAATACAGTTAATTTCACTGATTTATGGTAATTTTATTAATTTGGCAACATTTTTAGCAATTTGGCGGCATTTGAAAAAGTCGTGAAATTAGTAGCCAAGTGGGATGGTCTACCGAAACATAATTACAATACTATCTCTTAAGAGCAATTTCAATGATTTAGCGTTACGTTTATCGATTTGAGGGCATTTTCATTCATTCGGCAATATGTAAGAAAAAGTATCCAAGTTGGCGATATCCCGTTGAATTCATAAATCTGAATTCTCAGCTCTGAAGAATAAAACATCCTGATCCCATTTGTATATCCCACAATGAAAACTATAAAATGATATTAAAAATACACCCGTACTACTCAATATATGACATTATTGGCTAAATACAATATATGGGTTTAAAAACTATATGCCAAAATAAAACAGATGATATAAGACATTGAAAATATCAACAATTTCCGTCATTTTTTAACACGAATTCCGTAAGTCGTTATAGTTGTTGAGACCCAGACCGTCCGACCTACCAGAAAGGTGTATGATAACTGTTTGGACGGCCGGGAATGGCCACCCAATTTGGACCGGAACCCAGTGGGGGAGGCATCCACAGGAACCGTACCCTCCATTCCCTACCACCAACCTCTCGGAAGGACACGAATTCTGTAAGTAATATAATTCACTCAAAAATTCAATATGGTTCATTTATAAGATATATAAGTAAATTATTAGTTAAATTAATATTCATTTATGTATTACTTGAATGGGAAAAAACATTAATAAAAATCGTCTGCCGTATAAACATACACTTTAGATTTAATTGCATTGCTTACTAGCATGAACGAGCAGATAAAAGAGCAAATTCCCACTTAACGTGCATTCTTCTACGCGAATTCCGAAAGCAATGGACTTGTGAACAAATTACTTTAGAACTTATAAAATTCGCAGCGTATGGAACTTCGTGATCTGTTAAAACTTTGTAAGAGTATAGAAAATACAAAATTATCTTGGTTTGCGGAAGAATAAATGATAATTTCAATCTATAAGGTATAGTTGCGAGTGAATATGTGTGTGGCCAGAGATGGCTTAATCACTGAAAAGTATCTAAACTGCTTTTGTTATGTTAGAAAATTGATTATTTAAAATAAATTGTCAAATTATTAAATTACAAGCGTGAATGTCTATATTTTTTATTTTTAAAATGAAACAAAAGTTATAATATCATAAAAATTAAACAGACATTACGTTTTTTTAAAATATTTTTCTTAAATGAATGAAACTTTGAATACTTATAGAATGTGCACAATTGCATAAAATGCTTTCTACTTTTTGAAATCGTAAAACATCTGAATTACTTCTACTCCTATATGATACCCAAGTTTTAATAATGTTTTGAATTTGAGGTAAAAGTAATGTAAATAAATTAAATTATGATTTATTGTAAATTAATAATTAATGTAAATTAACAATTTGAGGTAAAAATTAATGTAAAAATAAAGTTTTAATAATGAACGAAAAGGTAAAAACACTATTTAATTTATATTAATCTATAAACACGACAGATTGAAGCCGAGAAGAAGAAAGGTTTAGGGTAGTTTTTTTAAAAATAAAAATTGAAATAATAATTATATCCATGATATGGGAAGAGATCACGTGACTCATTGCAAAATAAAACAAGAAAGATCAATCATGCTTAAAGCATTGATTATGAAACACTTTCCAACTTCAATGCAATTTTATTTAAACATGTCTTAAATGCAATGCATTCCTGGGTAATATTTTAAAACTTATCACAATACTACATTAATTTATTATATTTGAAAACTTAAACATTCATAGAAAAAAAATGAACTTCATTCAAATGACGGCATTGAAATATAAATTGCCTAGTTTAAACATCTCTAAAATGCGATACATTCCTCGGTAATAATTTTAGAATTATCATAATACTACGATAATTTATTATATTTGAAAACTTCATCGAAAACAACTGAAATTCATTCAAATGACATCATAGAGAAAATAACATGCCTGGATCTCTCTATAAAAGCAGCATTTCATTCATTAACAATTTCCCATTCATTTCATTCATCTCAATACTATAATAATTTATTTTATTTAAAAATTAAGACCATGGAGCTACAAGTAATTAAAATCTATGCTTAAAACTTCATTGAAAAAAATCGTTCTTCTCTTTGTAAAATCAATGAATATTTCATTCATATCAGCTATACAGACTCCATGAGCTAAATAATTTTCTGTTAAAGAAATACAGCAATTTTAATACAACTCATTCTACATATTTTGCTGTTTACATTTTACATAAGTGAAAAATAGGCTTAGTTGTAAAAATAATCAAATTTGGATGAGCATTTAAACTCAAATATATTGTAATTGCGTTGTTTCTGTATGTAGATGCACAGAATTTAAGCAAAAATAAAGTGGTTTTAGGACGGATACAACACTTAATAAGAATTAAAAAGAACTTTAAAATCACGATTTTGAGACAAGATAAATGCCATATATCATTTTGAAGTGGGTCACGTGATCTTTTCATATCATGGTCACGTGACAGCTTCATATAAGATGTGTAATTAGTATTTTAATTTTATTTAAAAAACTACTGTATATATTTCGCTGAATTTTTATTTATATATTTTCTGGAACAATTTGAATATTGCCTAAGATTTTCGAAGCAATTTCTGAATTTTAAATCCGCTTAATAAATGTTTCAAAAATTAGGTCCAATTTCATTTTTTCAACCCGGGTTAATTGGGTGATATTATTCTTTTATATTACCATAGATCCTACAGACCGTCTGAATAACATACTAAAATTTCATTTTGATTAAGTCATTTTTACGGCAGTTATCGTGCAAACGGACAGACAGACAGACAGACAGAATGAACAAAGTCATAAATACTTTTCAACTTTGTTGTAAATTGTTAAAAAGGCTGTCATTTTTATTAACACTTTACAACATAGTTGAAAAGTGTTTATGACTTTGTTCATTCTGTCTGTCTGTCTGTCCGTTAGCACGCTAAATGCTGTAAAAATGACTTTATCAAAATGAAATTTTAGAATGTTGTTCAGGCGGTTTGTGGGATTTACGGGAATATAAATGAATAATATCACCCAATTAGTTTTGGAGTGAACCCGGAATGAAAACATAAAATACATTGAACCCTATGGGACCTAATTTTTCAAACATTTTTTAAGCGAATGTAAAATTCACAAACTGCTTCGGAAGTTTTAGGAAATATTCTAATTACCCCTTAAAATATATAAAAAATGTTCAGCAAAACATATTCAGTAGTTTTTAAAATAAAAATTAAAATAATAATTACAGCATTTATAGAGAGAGATCAGGTGACCCACTTCAAAATAAAATATGGCATCCATCTTGTGTCAAAATCGGGACTTTTAAAGTTCTCTTAATTTATATTTAGTGTCGTATCCGGAAACCATTTTATTTTGGCTTAAATTCTGTGCATCTACATTCTGAAACAACGCAATTACAATATATTTGAGTTTAAATGATCATCAAATTTTGATTACTTCTACAACGAAGCCTAATTTTCCCTTATGGCCAATGTAAACACCAAAAGATATAGAATGAGTTGTATAAGAATTGCTGCATTTCTTTAACGCAAAATTATTTAGCTCATGGAGTCTGCAATATAGCTGATTTGAGTGAAATATTCATTGATTTTACACAGAGATGCAGTGACTCCATGGTTTTAAGTTTTTAAATAAAATAAATTATTGTAGTATTGTGATGAATGAAAGGTACGGGAAAAAAGTTTATGAATAAAATACTGCTTTTATATAAAGAGCCAGGCGATTTATATTTTGATGACGTCATTTGAATAAAGTTCATGACGTTTTCAAATATAATAAATTATTGTAGTATTGCGATAATTTTTAAAATATTGCCGAGGAATGTATCGCGTTTTAGAGATGTTTAAACAAAGCAATTTATATTTCAATGCTGCCATTTTAATAAAGTTCATTTTTTTCGATGAAGTTTTAAGTTTTCAAATATAATAAATTAATGTAGTATTTTGATAATTTTAAAAATATTACAGTGGAATGTATCGCATGTTAGATATGTTTAAATAAAATTGCAATGAATTTGGAAAGTGTTTCATAATCAATGCTTTATGCATGTTTGATCTTTCTTGTTTCTTTGTTACCGTTGATGTTTTCAGATCGTTTGAATTTATATTTAGTGTTGCATCCTTCATAATACCGCTTTATTTTTGCGTTTTATCTATGTATCTAAATTTTATGCCAACGCAATTAGAATATTTTTAATTTTAAATAATCATTATAGCTTTGATTATTCCTACAGCAAAGCTTTATTTTAACATTATACTATAACTTGCAGAACGTAAGCAAATCAAATGATTGTAAGTTGAGTTGCATTAAAATTGATAATTTTTTTTCACGCAAAATTATTTAGTTCTGGGATCTGGAATATAAGTGATATAAATGACATTTTCATTGATATTACATAGGGAATCAGACGATTTATATTTCGTTGATGTCATTTGAATAAAGTTCATTTTGTGTAACTAGCATTGTCTTCCTCAATGAAGTTTTAAGTTATAAATATAATAAATTACTGTATTATTGTGTTAATTTAAAAATATATAACACCTGAACGTATCACACTTTAGAGGTGTTTAACTGATATTGCATTGAAGTTGGAAAGTGTTTCACAATCAATCGCTCATGCATGATTGATCTTTCTTGTTTAAAAATGAATAGTCATCTTCATCTCTCTGCTTCCAGGTGGGTTATTTGAAAATCCGGATCAACTGTGTAGCTACAACATTCTAGGAACTAATCGACAGAAATACGACGACGTGATAGATCTATATATATGAATTTTGACAGTAGTAAACTGATTAATATGTAAATATTAATGTTTTCATGTAGAAATTTATCGAAATTAAAAACATTTGCTTTAGGAATTAAAAGAAACTGCATATTTGCATATTTTATCCACATTAAATAAACATATCCCGCTGTAGAGAATAATTATTTTATTTTTAAGAGAAAATATTTATATACAATGAGCATATACAATGACACGAAAAACTATTTATTGTGAGTCAGTAAATGCCTTTTGAATAAATTTAAATATTTATAGGTAAATGCATCATTTTTATTTTGTGTGTGTTTTGGAACATTTATGCTTATATAAAAGGTCGAAATCTTTCACTAGATTATTTGATGAAATACTTCTTTATAATTGTTTAACATTTCCGTTTTGAAAAATTTTCAACATAGATTTTCAGGATGTGTTTCGTGTTAGAATAATTTAACTTTTTTGTCGCACAAGCACTGAATACAGAAATTGAAAAATGGTATGTTTCAAATGATATTATGGGATTTAGTTTTTCTGTGAACCGATAAAATCTATATAAATGAAATTAAAGATTTGTCTGTATGTATGTGTTTATATGGTGTGAGTTTCTTTCATCGTCAACTCCTCAATCCCGTTTAAAGCTGCTCTTCCAGCCCGAGCAAACGCTCACGGAACCAATGCATTGCAAAGGTTGATCCCCCATACGTGCCTAGTCAGAAGCACCCAAACATGGAGAAACAGACCACTGAGAATGGAAGTCAAGAAACGCACAAATGAAGACACACAAAATCTCCGATTATATAAGTAACTATGCGCATGTGCAAGTCTTCAAGTGATATGCAGAAACTATCCCAATTCAGCAAAATCCCTTTTGAATGAATTTGCTTCATTTTTATTGTTGAAAAATGAATTATAATATTTCTTCAAGAAATTAACTGGGTAATTCTTTCTTAATGCTTCTAATATTATTCCCTTGTTACTGGATATGCAATCTTTTGCTGAAGTGTTGCAAATTTGGTTTCTTTTGAAATGTCCCAAAAGTATATTTCTAAAAATAAATCTTGAAAGGTTCGTTTTCCAATTGATGATATGGTTAATTTTTATTCCATAACTTGTTCTTTTGTCGAGTAGACTCGTATAAATGCCATTCCTTGTATTGTACTTAATGGTGATATCCAAGAAATTCAGCGATCCATCCTCTGCAGGTTTATTTTCAACCAATTCCAAGCCATTGGGGTAAAAATCGAATTCCAATACTGGTGCATTTTCATAATATCCATACAGCACATCATCAATATAACAAAAATACGGTATCTCATATAATAGGTGTGTTCCATGCTCATATTTAGTGAGATTAGTATTTTCTGCATGTGAAAGCGTAATTTGATACTACTTTATCAGTATAAGTTATAACATATTTATCTTCATATTTATTGACTGCATTTTGAAGAGAAGGATAATACGTTTTTTTCACACTGTTTTGTAGTGGAGATTGAACATTTTGGTAAGGTTGTATTGCCATTCTTTGAAAGCTTGTATTGGCATGCTGTATTTTACGACGAGTTTATATGAAAATTTCTTCAAATCTTGTTCAAAGTCTTATTTAATATTTGTAAAATCTTGTATTCGAAATTTCGTACCACTCCAAATATATACTCTAGATCCCCGCTACGGTACATTCTGCAAAACCTATAATGTCATCTACTGCATAACTTGCCAAACATTCCAAGCCAAATATATCGGCCAAACCAAAAATCGTTTAAATTTGCGAATAAACTTACATCACAGTCAAATCGGCAAATATCTTCTCACTGATGCAACTATCACCAATTTGGAACTCCGTCATTATGGAAGCCATGATTTTTCACAAATAATTGTTAGAATCTCATCGATGTAGTACCCAACCTGTCAGAAAGACTTTGGTGGGAAAATACAAGCATCCAACGCTATAAAAAAGAGATGGCATAGGGGAAAAAGAAAAAAGAAAAATATCACTTATAAAGTAACTCTTGAAAAGATCGAAACGTTCATAAAAAAAAGTGTGTACAGGAATAATAATAAAGCCCGGATGGATCAAAAATCTTATATTTAGTATAAAAAAACGTTATATTTAACGCATCTGGTGTTATTTGAAAGTGTATCAACTCGAAGAACATCTAATTGTTAATAATAATGAAAATGCATGTACAAACTACGCTATAATGATGGATTTACTTAAACAAAAAGCCAGTACATTAAACATAGTATTGAAACCCTCTACCCGGAAGAAAACTACTACAGCAGAGCCTATTGTTACAATCTACAAAAATAAAAATTATGATGGATTACCAATCAAGACATATATAAAAACTTGGCACATCTCTTACCAATACCTAACATCGAAGTAAAACTGATTTATAAATTTCTGCAAATCAATGGTAGAAAAATATTTGATTATAATCGCATAAGTAGAAACATCAATGTATATCAAAGTGAAGTGTGTAATTGTCAAAACAGCCCTTATATAGATACCTATCATGGGCACATTATCACTGGAAACCTCGATCTATTGGATAATCGGAAGTTAAAGTCTATGCTTCAACTTGGTACGAAATTTCGAATACAAGATTTCACAGATATTAAAAAGGACTTTGAACAAGATTTGAAGAAATTTACATATAAAATCGCAGGGGGCGCGGTAGCCCATTGGTTAGCGCGCTGGAGTTGCACTCGGTAGGCCCGGGTTCGATTCCAGCCATTGCCAAAAACTGCCGCCGTGTTCACGCGGAGTACATCACGTTAAACATGTGGGTCCGTAAGTCCTTCCGAGAGGTTGGTGGTAGGGGAAGGAGGGTACGGTCCCTGTGGATGCCTCCCCCCTTGGGTTCCGGTCTAAATTGGGTGGCACTTCCCGGCCGTCCAAACAGTTACCTTACACCTTTCTGGTAGGTCGGACGGTCTGGGTCTCAACAACAACAACATAAAAAATCGCCGTAAAATACAGCATGCCAATACAAGCTTTCAAAGAATGGCAATACAACCTTACCAAAATGCTCAATCTCCACTACAAAACAGTGTGTAAAAAAACGTATTATCCTTCTCTTCAAAATGCAGTCAATAAATATGAAGATAAATATGTTATAACTTATACTGATAAAGTAGTATCAAATTACGCTTTCACATGCAGAAAATACTACGTTGATACTTTAAAAAATAGTTATCTTGACAAACAAATGTACTCCCCTTTACAACAAAATGGAAATTGTTTGGTAAATAAAATTAAAGCTCTGTGTAAACGCATTGGTATCGAACTTAAAGCAGTTAACTTTCCATATCTGGTACTAATACCAAAATTTCATAAAAATCCAGTCAAGTTCCGGCCGGTGACAGTGGGATGTGGTTCCTATTTAACAATTGCAAATGAAAAACTTTTAACTATACTTAAAAATGTTATGATTATACTCAAGAAACAGGGAACAGTAATGATAAATACTAGTAACGATGTCATCAACCGACATCCATTTTATAACAAGGATTGTATACGTTTTAAAAGTTAAGGTTTCCGTGATTTATTCAACAACATCAATCTGGAAGATCTATATGAAATTTTGAAGGAACTACATGAAATATATGACTTCAAAGAGCATATTACATTCAAAAAATACAAGGACTTGATTCGGATTGTATTGTTTGAAAACATCTTATTTGATGGCACCAGCTATTTTCAACAGATTAAGGGTATTCCCATGGGAGGAGGATGTTCATCCCTGCTCGTCGATCTATACTTGTGTAAATTTGAAAATGGCACTCATATATTACATGAAATGCCATATTTTCGTTATGTTGACGATGTCCTTGTTGGGCAATATAAGAATACACCCCGATTTGATTTTACTTTTTATCCAAAAGAACTGGAATTGATTGAGAATATGAGTAAGGAGGAAGATAGTGTTGATTTTCTAGATATCACACTAAAACATGACAGTAGATATGGTACTTATACCGTCTTATATGACAAGAGAAACAATTTCAATATGGAAATCAAGCAGATTATTGAATGGAGTTCCAATTTGACCAAAAACATTTTCAGAAATGTCGTCATTGGTCACCTCAACAGAAATCAACGCATTAATACTTTCAAGTCAGATTGCATCATGCATAATAGGAATATTATGAAGGAGGAAATAAAATGGAATTATCTAATTGGCTTCCTGACATGTTATTATCATTCCTTATTTAAGACAAAAAAGGGAGAAAATGCTTACTTATAGGATATGGCAGAGGTATAGAACGATGAAAGTAAAAATAACGAATTGCGTATGCGTAAACTGCTTTTATATATAATGCACTCTGGCATTTGCTGCATTTCCATACTTTTCCTTTCCCTTGCAATCCCGGTTGATTCCTATTTGTTTACTTTGCACTTTTTCAAGTGTTTTTGACTTGACACATTTACGGAAGTATGGCTACTGCATGGCATTGGCACCGTGAGTGTTGCCCGGGCATAACAGCAGTCTTTATCACGGGAAAGAGGGGTCGCCATCCCCCTCTACCATTTTATGCCTTGCATTTGGTCATTTCCCCCCCTTTTTTTCATATGAAACTTGTATGTTACTTTAGGAGAGTGTGTTGCTTTGCGCCAACTTCCGGAGAAAAATTGGATAACTGTGGAATTAATTTTAATTTTATATGTCTACTATGCTATATATATATATATATATATATATATATATATATATATATATATATATATATATATATACATATATATATACATATATATATACGTATATATATATATATATATATATATATATATATATATATATATATATATATATATATATATATATATACATATATATATATATATATATATATATATATATATATATATATATATATATATATATATATATACATATATATATATATATATATATATATATATATATATATATATATATATATATATATATATATATATATATATATATACATATATATATATATATATATATATATATATATATATATATATATATATATATATATATATAAATATATTTACGTATATATATATATATACATATATATATATACATATACATATATATATATATATATATATATAATTGTAAGTTTTTTAAATTTCCTTATGTTACTTTGGTTCCTAAATTCCACAAATCTCCTCTCAGTTTGAGAACAGTCACTTGTGGACATAATACCTTTACCACTACAGCTAGTAAGTACTTGCTTAACTGTTTAAATCGAATTAATGAATCTCTTAAATTCAGGAATTCAGGATATTTCATTTTGAACAATAGTTTTGATTTAGTTAATCATCTTAGCAAGTTTCCACAAATTCTTGGTTTCCAAACCTTTGATTTTAAAGACCTATTTAATAATATTGTCATTAAAGATTTACATAAAGCTATTATCTCTCTTTATCATGACTATATATCTTCCAATCATGTTGCTTTTAATGTCAAAAATTTTCCTATGCTCTTGCACTTTGTGTTATACAACAATTATATTATCCAAGGTGATAACATTTATTTACAAACATCTGGTGTACCACAAGGTGGCTGTAGTAGTATACTAGCTAACTTATATCTTTATTATTATGAATGTCATTTTAACTCTAATTCATATATTATATATAGATATGTTGACGACTTAATTTGTATTATCATTGATGATTCCTATCCCATTAATATTGATTTTTACCCGTCTAACCTTGAATTAATTCCTAATGAGCCTTGCGTCAGTCAAACTGTTAACTTTTTAGACCTAAATTTAGATACCCTCAATAATCATGTAATCACCAATCTATATGGTAAAAAAGATTCTTACAACTTCACTATCATAAAGCTGCTATCATATCATTCTTGTAATTCTATTCAATTGTTTAGAAACATCATTTTAAACCAGCTATTTCGAATACATCGACTTTCTGATCCTCAGTTTCACTTTCTCCACATCAATAAACTTAAACGCATTTGTCAAAATTACCAATACCCGGAAGTATTTGTAAATAATATTATTAATAATTTCAAATATACCACGTAATGGTTTTACACATGCACTATTTGTCTTTGACTGGTTTACTCATTTTTGAAAATTCACCCATTCTTATCACCTCACTTTCCACTTGGCCTGAGTCTGATACTGTTTGCTATTTTCGAATGACTATTTTCCACTTGTCCTGAGTCCTATACTGATTGCTATTTTTGAGGGTCTCCATGCATATTATGTGTCTTTCAAGTGTATTCATTCCGGTGCCCACTCGCATGGACGAAGTGAGGTGAAATGCTCAGTCACTAGTTTATCTTACACGTGGTGCTATGCTTTTGATTTCGTGTTTCAGTTCGAGGAGGTATTGTTTTTCAGATTTGTATAATTCACTTGATTTATTTTTCTCCTGCCAGTAGACAGTTCCAATGGTGTCTATAGTTAAATACTATCGCCATTGTCAGAAACTGGCTATTCTATCGGTTTTAATTCGAATTGTATGGCTGTCCTGATGAGAATGCAATTTCGAACTAACCGCCATTTTTTGTGGGGGTTTCAATTGATTGTTATCTATTCTTAATCTCTTATCTTAAGCTGATTGTTATTGCCTATTCTCATTTTTGCCGAGTTTTATTTTTATTTATTTTTATATACTTTTAATTGTGATTTTTGAATCCTAATATTCTTCTCATCCCCCTTTCCATTGTAGTGATATGTTACCTTCTCTCTTTATCCTTAGTCTTGGCCTACAGTTACTCGTTTGTAACAGATATGCTAGAGATGGGTTTTTTTGTACATACAGTAGTTTATGCATTATTTTCGATACAAATCCTTTAATTTTTATTTATATATATATATATATATATATATATATATATATATATATTTATATATATTTATATATAATCGTCTAATGCCATTTTAGTTCTTTCATTTTGGCATTTATTGATCATATTTCATATTATATATAAATTATTTGATTACATACGGAACCAGGATGTTTTATTTTTGAGATCCTGTGAAGATAACCTTGTATAGCAGCCTATCAAGATAATGTTGTATAGCAAAAACAGAGATGCTTATACGTTTTTTTGGAAAAAATAAATTAGATATTTTAATCGAATGTTTCTAATAACAATGCCATTTAAAATATTATAGGAATGTGAACAGAATCGTGAATTTTAAGTTTATTTATATTATATATTAGAAACTGTACGTGGCGTTACTGGATATTTATAGAAATGATTAATTTATGAGGTCTAAATAACCTTTCGATTATTATTTCCCTCAGTTTGCATTATAATTTATGTTTCTTTAAACGAACCATCCTAACTAGTAGGTTGTTAGACGAATCATCGACCTAATCAGTCTTTTCTGCGTCCCTAAGTTAGACCAGGAATATGTTTCGAATCATGAGGTTTTTAGTGTTCTTGAAAAGAGTGTTCTTGAGTAGAGGGTTCTTGAAATGAAAGAATTGTTCTTGAGTAGACGTTGGGATATTCGAGGAGTGAGTGGAAGGGAGCCCAATTTGATACCACGATCATCAGGAAGACTCTAGTATTCGTGATGTGACAGCAATGCAGGTTGAAACAACATAATGCCGGGGTAAGCATATAAGCATTGTAAATGCATATATATGTTAGCAATATCACCAGCCTAATACATGGTAGTAATTTGGATTTGTAAATTATTCTGGGCAAGTGCAAATAATATATATGTTGTTCGTTGATTTAAACGGCAAACTTTTTTAATTTCTGTGAAGTCCCCAATAAACAGAATTTAATTCAGAAAAGTGCCGTCCTGTGTTATCGCCCTCGGACCGAAAGGTCGAAATATCAAGAACTCTAAGTTTGAATTAAGTCAATTTTGACAGATTAAGAAAGAATCCTCTACAAGGACATGTACAAGGGATAAGTAGACATTTAAACTTTACAAATTAAATTCAATAAATTTTTCGACAGGCTGAGTTGTCTGCTGCGCGAGAACATGCTTAAATCACAAAACACACTCGAGCACATGTCCCCTAATAAGAACGAACTCACACCATATTTTCTAAATAGCACGAAATCTAAACGACCACTACGTAGCATATGACTTTCCTTATATAATGCAATGCATTTACTACTTTTGCAGTAAAAAAATAGGCTATTCTTAAAGTAGATACTTATATTCTTTCCAAGATACTGAATTTTCGTCAATGAGTCGTCATTTTCATTGATGTAGCGTCATTTTTATCCATTTAGCGAGATTTTCGTTAATTTCGCAACATTGTAAAAAGTCGCCAAGTTGGCGACATTCCGCCAAATTCGTCTCCAAAATCTCGCCAAGCGTTATGGACAGAGAAATAAGTTATTCTTATAACATATAAATGACTATTGGCGCTCAAATACAAAAGTATTACCCAAACTATCTTCTCTCGTCAATGGAACGAGGTAGGTCCAAGAGAATGATGTGACCAAATTTATCGCATGATATTACTTGTGAAAAGTGAACACATTTCACAATAGTTAATACATTTTTCTTAATTTTATGGGATTTTTTGATTAATTTATTTGAAAAATGTGCAATATCTCGAGACCGATTTATGCTAGCGTTCTAAAATTTATATCAATCGCTTTCTAATGCAACGTAAATAATCATTATGCAATTTAACTTTATTAAATATTTTTGTATTTTTAATGATTTTTTTTAAATTTCATTTCAAAATTTGGGAGAGTTCTGGACATTCGATTGCGTAGAAAAACAACAGGATTCTAGTATTCATTGATTATAATTTTTATATCAAATTTCTTTCGAATCGCTTCAATCGTTCGTGAGATATCTTCTTCACAGACTCACTGACACACACACACACACACACACACACACACACACACACATATATATACACACACACACAGAGGGAGACATCTCCTCAAAAGCGTTTGATTCGTATTCAGGGATACTTAAAGGGTGCTCTCTCGTCGAAAACTCGAATTTGAATTTTCGCACCGTCACAATACTTTCTTTATAAATTAGAATATGTATATAAGGAAAGTAAAAATTAGCGAATGGCATATGATCGTATATCCAGCATACTGCTCATGAACACGCAAGCCCGCTCACTCAATGCGAATTTATTCACTCCACTAAACAAAATGAGTCAAGTTAATTTTCCACAGTACATTCGACTATCGAGTTTAACGGATCTAGCAGTCTTCCATCTTCGTTGGAATTGAAGACTTCTAGATCCTTTAAAAAAATCAAACATTTGTCTCGGATAAAAAGTTCATAATTAATGAACGGATGGGTTTATGATATTGTTACTTTCCTTGTCCACATAGTATAATGTATAAGGAGAATATTGTGACGGGATCTAAAATTCGAATTGAGTTTTTGACGGGAGACGCGAATCGAACATGTGATATCTGTGGTGATATCTGTGTGTGTGTGTGTGTGTTTCTGTCTGTGTGTGTGCGCGTGCGTGTTTGTTTGGGTGCGTGTTTGTTTGTGTGTGTGCGTGTGTATATTTGTTTGTTTGTGTGTGTATGTGGAAGTATGTGCTTGTGTTTGTGTGTGTGTGAAAGTATGTGTTTGTGTTTGTGTGCATGTGTGAAAGTATGTGTATGTGTGTGTGTGTCAGTGTCAGGAGACGATATCTGGCGAACGAGTGGAGTGATTCGAATGAAATTTGGTACAAACATTATAATCTATGAATACTGGAAGCCTATTGCTTTACATACAATCGAATGTTCAGACCCCCCTACATTTTCGAGTGAAATTTTCAAAAAATCATTAAAAAATCAAAACCTTTAATAAAGTTACCGGAATAAAGATTTCTTAATTTTTCCTTAGAAAACGATTGAGGCAAACTTTAGAACGCTAGCATGAGCCGTTTTTGAGATATTGTACATTTTACAAATACATTTGTCAATAAAATCCAATAAATAAAAAAACATCCCATAAGTAAATAAAAATATTAACTGTTGAGAAACATATTCACTTTTCATATGTCATATAATGCGATAAATGTGGTGACATCTTCCTCGTGGATCTAGCTCGTTCCATTCCCGAGAAAATATACTTTGAATGATAAATTTGTATTTGAATGCCAATAGTTATTTATCTGCTATAAGAATAACTAATTTCTCCGTCCGTAACGCTTGGCGAGATTTTGGTGACGAATTTGGTGGAATGTCTCCAACTGGGTGACTTTTTAAATTTTGCTAAATTAACAAAAATCTCGCCAAATGGATAAAAATGACGACAAATTGACGAAAATTTACTATCTTGGAAAGATTATAAGTATGTACTATAAGAATAAACTCTTTTTCACTGTAAAAGTAGTAAATTCATTGCATTATATGAGTCTGCTGCCCACATAAGATTTTATTTTCTGGAGTGGTTTGCGTTATTTTAAAGAGCTGTTAAAAATGAACGTTAATTGATGCAACAATTTTAATATATCGCAATGTAAAAATCGGAGAGGTTAAAACACCACGAAAAGTATATGTTTTAATAAAGTTCATTAAAATACGTATGGATTCCATTCATTATATGGACTCCTTTCAAAAGTTGTTTGAAACATAATTTTTCGATCTTTCGAGTGGTGTCAAGATTGAAACTTTGTAATACAGTTTTAAGTCACTGAGG
The DNA here is from genome assembly GCA_951213105.1 of Amaurobius ferox. Lineage (NCBI taxonomy): Eukaryota > Metazoa > Arthropoda > Arachnida > Araneae > Amaurobiidae > Amaurobius > Amaurobius ferox. Next base: position 133,567,703 of record OX578138.1, on the reverse strand, counting down.
AATCGATTCCTGTGAATATCGGCCAAGATTGTTGCAAATCGGATTTAAACATAAAATAACTATACAACTATTTCGAAATTAAAAATACTAACACCACGGACCAACTGTGTACATTGAGAAGTATCTGTGTATCTAATTTTCTGATTATGCGACTCAGACTGCACATAGAGACAGACACACAGACACACGCACACATATACATTCCCTTATTAAGTAACATTTCAAACGTATATACTGTTGGTGTTAGATATTTACAATAAAGCTGAAAAAAATTTGATGTGGGAAACATAGGACTTTTCTTACACAAAGCAGTAACTTTTCTTTTTTAACAGTGAAATAATGGTGTGCAAAATCCACAGCACAAGTATTTTGGTATTAAAGGAATAGTACGTAAATTAAACTTGGATTCTTTTGGAGACTTTCTTGGTTAAAACAAAATGACTGAATTATATTCACGTATAAAATCATTAGCAAAATACAATGGTTATTTAATTAATAACCCATAAAATACACTTATGTCCATAAGTAAAGCATGATTTGTAAAAAGTGCAAGGTAAAAGGGTTAAGGCAAACAGAACAGCAGATAATTGATATAGGTTAACAATTAACCGAAATCAATTACTGCGAATATGCACATTTTATTAGTTGACAGGATGTGCGCAATAAGATATGTCGCAATCCTAAAAGTACAGCTCTGGCCTTAGCGGCCTGTCTTGTTACAGTTTCTTGCAATCAGGGGTTCATCTCGGGCATGACTGACTTATATATTTTGGCTCTTCGCATAGTACGGAAGTAGAAAACGCGCGCATTTTGTTCTCGGGCTCTTTGACGTCACTGAAGAGGTAGGTAGTGTACAGAACAATTAAAACTTCTTTCGCAGATTGTTGACGTCTTGATATTGCACTCCAAAATTAACAAAAAAATTTTAATTGTAATAATGACAAAATTTGCTGGATTTGGCAACAACTCGCCTGGCTCGTGGTGTCACGAATGACGAAATACCAAGCTCACTGAACTCAGGCATACAACTTGTACTTTCCCTGAAATACATGTTAATGTATAGGGAAAGTATTGGAATCATGTCGAAAATCGCAAATTGAGTTTTCCACGAATCTACACATTGAAAAAAAATATTTTTAGCCTGACGAATGTGTGTCTTACTGTGTGGGTAAAATATGGCATCCATCTTTTCTTCCCAGTGTAAAAATCATGATTTTTAAAGTTCTTTTAAATTTACATTTAATGTTGTATCCGTCCAAACACCGCTTTATTTTTGCGTATTTTCTGTGAATTTGTATTCTGTGCCAACGCAATTACAATATTTTTTAGTTTAAATGATCATCAAACTTTGCTTATTTCTACAACGAAGCCTAATTTTGATGACTGCTGTATGTAAAGAAGTGATTCTAAGATGAGTTGTATAAGAATTGCTGAATTCTTTTCACGCAAAATCATTTCACTCTGGAGTTTGGAATAAAAGTGTATGATTGAAATATTCACTGCTTTTATATAGGGAGCCAGACGCTTTATATTTCTATAGAATTCATTTGATAATTCTTTTGAATAGAGTTCATTTTTTTATGAAGTTTCAAGTTTTCAAGTAAAACAAATTATTGTAGTCCTGTGATAATTAAAAAAAGTATCACCGCTGAATTTATCTCATTTTAGAGATGTTTAAATAAAATTGCATTTCATTTGAAAAATGTTTCATAATCAATGTTATATGCATGATTGATCTTTCTTATTTTTTCTGCTGTTGTACTTGCATTACCTTATTAACTATTACACACGCATATCAAAACTCTGCATACTGAATTTTAGTGCATGAAATATTGACACCTATATATCGATTATGCTTAAATTTTGAACACCAGTGTAAAAAATCTGATGTGGGCAGCTCATGACTTTCCTTATATAATGCAATGAATTTACTACTTTTACAGTTAAAAAAATAAGTTATTGTTATAGTGGATACTTATATTCTTTCCAAGATATTGATTTTTCTTGAATCAGTCGTCATTTTCATTAATTTAGAGTCATTTTTATCCATTTGGCGAGATTTTGTTAATTTGGCAACAATTAAAAATGTCGTCAAGTTGGCAACATACCTCCAAATTCGTGGTCAAAATCTCGCCAAGCATAATGGACCGATAAATAAGTTATTCTTACAGCAGATAAATGACTATTAGCGTTCAAATACAAAAGTATTACTCGAAGTATATTTTCTCATGAATGGAACGAACTAGATCCACGAGAATGATATATCCAAATTTATCGCATAGTATTACATACGAAAAGTGAACATGTTTCTCAATAGGAAACATTTTAATTTTATTTTATTTGACTTTTGGATAATTTTTTTGAAAAATATGCAATATCTGAAGAACGGTTCATGTTAGCGTTCTAAAATTTATGTCAATCGTTTTCTAATGAACAATTACATAAGAAATGTCTATTTCAGTAACTTTATTAGCGGTTTTAATTTTTTGACGATGTTTTTAAAATTTCACTCGAAAACTTAGAGGGGTTCTGAACATTCGATTGCATATAAAAACACAATAGGCTTCCAGTGTTCACGGATTGTGATTTTTGTACCACATACACACACACACACATCACTTCAAAAATGTTTTATTCGTGATCAGGGATGCTTGAGATGTGCTCTCCTGTCGAAAACTCGAATTCGAATTTTCGACCCCATCACAATACTTTCCTTATACATTATATATATAAGGAAAGTAAAAATAGGTTATTCTTAAAGCAGATACTTTTCCAAGATATTGAATTTTCGTTAATTGCTTGTCATTTTCATCGATTTAGAGTCATTTTTATCCATTTGGAGAGATTTCCGTTAATTTGGCAACATTAAAAATGTCGCCAAGTAGGCGACATTCCACCAAATTCGTCGCCATAATCTCGCCAAGCGTTATGGACGTAAAAATGAGTTATTCTTATAGCAGATAAATGGCTATTAGCGTCAAATAGAAATGTATTACTCAAAGTATCTTTTCTTATGAATGGAACGGGCTAGGTCCCCGAGAATGATGCCACCAAATTTATCACATGATATTACATATGAAAAGTGAACATGTTTCTCAATAGTAAATATATTTTTTTAATTTATGGGATTTTTTTATAAATTTATTTGAAAAATGTGCAATATCTCAAGAACGGTTCCTGCTAGCGTTCTAAAGTTTATGTCAATCGTTTTCTAACGAAAAATTACATAGGAAATGTCTATTTGCGTAACTTTATTAAAGAATTTGGTTTTTTTGATGATTTTTTCAAAATTTCACTCGAAAATTTGGGGAGGTTCTGAACATTCGATTGCGTTTAAAAGCAAAAGGCTTCCAGTATACACGGATTGTGATTTTTGTATTAAATTTCATTAGAATAGCTCCACTCGTTCGTGAGATATCGTCTCACTCACTGACACACACACACACATACTTTCACACACACAAACACATAGACGTCACCTCAAAAATGTTTGATTCGTGATGAGGAACGCTTGAAACGTGCTCTCCCGTCGAAAACTGGAATTCGAATTTTCGACCCCGTCACAATACTTTCCTTAAACATTATGTATATAAGGAAAATAATAACTATTGACGAATTCTCGAGCGATAAAATACAAAACTATTGCAAAAGTAACTACTCCGTGATTGGAACGAACTAGATCTACGATACCTATTTTTCTAGGGCAAACTGTTTTTAACCTATTTAATTGATTTAATAATTTTTGCAAGTTGGCGACTTTTCGCAATCCGATAAATCGCCAGATGAAAAATAAAACGTTTTAAAATTGTATATGTAACTGGATACAATCCTAAATAAATCCGCTTGTCATTTCGTGCAGTCAAACTTAATTAAACGGATTATGAAAGGAGTGAAAGATACATTTCAGCCTGCAGAGAAAGCCATGTGCTGCCCACATCAAATCTTATTTTTCGTATTACAAAAGCTTTTAAGTCAAGGAAAGGTCTTAAACCGCCACACACTTAAGTTTATAAGAACTGCATCCATGTGTGAGCAGAAGAGTCTGTAATTCAATTGTTAGAGAGGGAGAGAACTGGTTCTTGCTCCTCAATTTTTCACGACGTTTTATGCCTACAAGAGTGACTTTGTATTGCATCAGCGTTTATGCATGTCGAACTGTAAAAATAAAAAGGAACATTTTTGATGAGTACGATCGTCTGACATTGAAGAAACGAAAAATATATCTCACGAAGTAATAAAATAACAAGACAGACCAATCATGCATAAAGCATTGATTATGAAACACTTTTCAACTGCAATGCAATTTTATTTAAACATCTTTAAAATGCGATACATTCAGAGGTAATATTTCTTAAATTATAACAATACTACAATACATTATTATATTTGAAAAATTAAAACGTCATCGACAAAAAATAAAATTTATTCAAATGACGTCATTGATATATAAATCGCCTGGCTCTCTATGAAAATGCAGTAAATATTTCAATCATACACATTTTCAATTCTTGTCATTCATCACTATACTGCAATAATTTACTTTACTTAAAAACTAAAAAACCATGGAGGTAAAAGTAATTTAACTCTATGCATAAAATTTCATCGAAAAAGTCTATTCTAAAATCGTCTACTCCTCTATGTAAAATCAATGAATGTTTCATTCATATCAGCTATATTGCATACACCAGAGCTAAATAATTTTGCATTAAAGAAATTCAGCAATTCTTATATAACTCATATTACAGCTTGATGTGTTTACATTCTCCATAAGTGAAAATTTAGCTTCGTTGTAGAAATAAGTTTGATGATTATTTAAACTCAAATATATTCTAATTGCATTGTTTCAGGGTACATATGCACAGAAATTAAGCAAAAATAAAGCGGTTTTAGGACGGATACAACATAATATAAATTAAAAATAACTTTAAGAATCACGTTTGTGACACAGGATGGATGCCATATTTTATTTTGATGTGGGTCACGTGATCTCTTTATATGATATGGATATAATTATTATTTTAATTTTTATTTAAAAACTAAGTAATATATTTTGCTGAATTTTTTTTATATTTTTTTATGGAATAACTTTATTTTTTCCTAAAACTTTCGAAGCAATTCGTGAATTTTAAATTCGTATAAAACATGTTTGAAGAATTAAGTACCATTAAGGTTCAATGTATTTCATTTTTTCAATCCTGGTTCAAAACAAAACCAATGGGGTGATATTAATCATTTATATTCCTATGGGTCACATAAACCTGTCTGAACAACATACTAAAATTTCATTTTGATAAAGTCATTTTTACAGCAGTTATCGTGCCAACAGACAGACAGACAGACAGAATGAACAAATTCATTTTTCAACTATGTTGTAAAGTGTTGAAAATCGGATTTTAGCACCACATGAATTTCCCTACAGAATTAAATTCGTAATCCACTAGGTTGAGTTTAATTGCTTAAGTTGATACTGACATTATGTATATCCAATTTGCAAATTTAATAAATCGTTTTAAGATTTTACGACATAGTTGAAAAAATGTTTATGACTTTTTTCATCCTGTCTGTCTGTCTGTCTGTTCGCACGATAACAGCCGTAAAAATGACTTTATTAAAATGAAATTTTAGTATGTTATTGAGATGGCCTGTGGGACAAATGGGCATGTAAATGAATAATATCACCTAACTAGTTTTGGATCAAACCCGGGTTGAAAAAGTGAAATACTTTGAAACCCTATGGGACCAAATTTTCAAACATTTTTGAAGCAAAGTTGAAATTCCCAAATTAATTTGGAATTTTTATGAAATATTCAAATTAACCCATAAAATTTATACAAAACAGAGCAAAATATGTTTGACAGTTTCTTAAATAAAAATTAAAACATTAATTCAACCTATATTATATGAAGAGATCACGTAACCTCTTCAAAATAAAATATAACATCCATTTTTTTTTTCCCAGTGTCAAAATTGCGATTTTTGACGTTCTTTTAAATTTATATTTAGTGCTGCATCCTTTCTAAAACCGCTCTATTTTTGCGCATTTTCTATGCATCTACATTCTGCGCCAATGCAATTACAATAATTTGAATTTAAATTATCATCAAACTTTGGTTATTTCTACAACGAAGCCTAATTTTATCGCATACAGAATGTAAACATATCAAGCTGTAAGATTATTTGTATAAGGATTGCTGAATTTTTTTAACTCAAAATTATTTAGCTCCGGAGTCTGGAACATAGGCGATATGAATGAAATATGCATTGAATTTATATCGAGAAGCAGGCGATTTTATAACATTGCCCTTCCCGATGAAGTTTTGAACATGGAGTTAGAAAGTATTTTTTCATCCATGGTTTTAAGTTTTCAAGTAAAATATATTATTCTAGTTGTGTGAAAATGAAAGAAAAATCACCGCTAAATGTATCACATTTTACAGATGTTAAAATGAAATTGTATAGCAGTTGGGAAGTGTTTCTTATTTCGCGACGAACGGCACGCCCAAGTGCCAGATGCGAACATGCATTCAAGGACGAGCGGCACTCACTCGGGCCAGAGGAAATTTTACCGCAAGCGGATAGTGGCACGTATAAGTTACGCAGAACGTTTTAATTTGTGAACTAGATGGCGTTACTTGCCCATGGAACTAACTTCAATGCATTTTGCAGAGGCATGACCTTGGCAGTAGAGGATCGAATGAATTATTTCTCCATTTGGAGCGGTGAAAATCATTTTGTAACATAAACAGACAGAGCAATTCTCGTAGCATCAACAATTTTATAATTGAGTTTCGGTTTTTATTTTTATTTCAGCGTTATGATTTCGTTGGTGAATCATAGGAATATAAGAGAGTATTTTTTTTTGTTTGGGTTTTAGAGGCAGTGAAATTATTCGTTTATTTCGGATAAAAGAATGGGAGCAACTAACGAGAATTTTGTATTCAGATTTGTATGAAAATTATACATCAAATAGAACATAAACATTTCTTTTATTCCTGTAAAAAGTAGATTTCTGTGTTGAATAGGTGATTTTTAGTGAATTTTTTTCGAGAGTTAGGCTTAGCGCAAAAAATGCGCCGTCCTTTTCGACCAGTTCGGAAGCGAAGCGCGTCGTCCTTTGGGCCGCGACAGCTCCGGAATGCCGCCGTCCCGAAAGGGCTATTCAATGTTTTATGCATGATTGATCTTTCTTGTTAATTTGATAACTTTAAAACATTAAAACTTCAGTAGCTTCTTAAAACGTCCCAAAATAGTCCTACGTAGTTTAGGTACATGAGGGGTTCCACCTGCAATCCTCTGATCGCATAATACCAGCTGTAGGGGACACTAAAAATTTTCTGGGTTGTCCTTAGAGAATAAAATGGCTATTCTACCAAAATATCTGTCATTTTGAATTTTTTTAATGTAAATTAAAGCAAAAATAAAAATGTTTCATTTGCTTACGCGAGTAGTCATCATATATGTAATTTGACACGAAAAAGTAAAAACCATTTTTAATTTGTTGAACTTAGCCATTTTTGAATTATTTGCAATGTATGTATTTTTTTAACACTTTACAACAAAGTTGAAAAGTGTTTATGACTTTGTTCATTCTGTCTGGTCTGTTAACACGATAACTGCCGTAAAAATGACTTAATCAAAATAAAATTTTAGTATGTTGTTCAGACGGTCTGTAGAACCTATGGGAATATAAATGAATAATATTACCCAATTAGTTTTGGATTGAACCCGGGTCGAAAAAATGAAATACATTGAGCCCTATGGGACCTAATTTTTCAAACATTTTTTAAGCGGATTTAAAATTCACAAATTGCTTCGAAAATTTTAGGTAATATTCGTGATTTTTTTAAGTTCTTTTTAATTCATATTGAGTGTTGTATCCGTCCTAAAACTACTTTATTTTTGCTAAAATTCTGTGCATCTACATACTGAAACAACGCAATGACAATATATTTGAGTTTAAATGCTCATCTAAATTTGATTATTTCTACAACTAAGCCTATTTTTCACCTATGTAAAATGTAAACAGCAAAATATATAGAATGAGTTGTATGAGGATTCCTGTATTTTTTTAACACACAATAATTTAGTCCATGGAGTCTGCATGGCTGATATGAATGAAATATTAATTGATTTCATAAATAGAAGGACGAGTTTCAAGCATAGTGTTTAATTTTTTGTAGCTCCATGGTCTTAAACAAAATGTTTAAATAAAATAAATTATTATAGTATTGTGATGAATGAAATGAATGGGAGAAAGTTATGAATGAAATCCTGTTTTTATAGAGATATCCAGGCGTGTTATTTTTCTATGACGTCATTTGAATTAATTTCAGTTGTTTTCGATGAAGTTTTCAAATATAATAAATTATCGTATTATTATGATAATTCTAAAACTATTACCGAGGAATGTATAGCATTTTAGAGATGTTTAAACCAGGCAATTTATATTTCAATGCCGTCATTTGAATGAAGTTCATTTTTTTCGATGAAGGTTTTTCAAATATAATAAATTAATGCAGTATTGTGATAAGTTTCAAAATACTACAGAGGAATGTATTGTATTTTAGACTTGTTTAAATAAAATTGCATTGAAGTTTGAAAGTGTTTCATAATCAATGCTTTAAGCATGATTGATCTTTCTTGTTTTAAATAAATATTGGACATGGGACTTTTTTTAAAACAAAGTAAATATCTACACATTTTTGTGATAATTTTACATTAGAAATTGAGTAAATTTCTATTTAGAATCACATACATAGCAATTCCTTAGATATTGTATTGTTTTCCCAAACATTTTTAGAGTACTTTTTGAGGTCGATTATTCTGTCAGTTATTCTTGTATATAACACGCGGATATTCATTTTATGCATTTGTTTTAAGCCAAAAAAATAAAAGTCAATTTCTAGAATGTTAGAGCTATTTGTTTTGAAGAATTTCTACATTTATAAACATTTATAAAAATAGTTGGTGTCGGTTGACATTTCAGTCGGTTGACATAGTCGGTTGACATTTCAGTGCTATTGCACAAACTATTCTACAAAGAAGTCTCAACAACTAAAATTGTTTGAAAATGGTTAATTTTACTATTTTAAACCATTTTGCCGGCAAACAATTTTCCTCGGTAATAATGTAGTGTGTATAACGAATAATCATTTGATCCCTAGAAGCAATTCAACAGTGAATCATTATTGGCTCCAATATATGGATCAATATGAAAAAGTGGACATTTTGACTTAATTGGCTTAATATTGGCTTAAAAATTGGGGCAATATTACGCCAATATTTCTTAAGTAACACCAATATTGGCGTACTATTTTAAGGAAAATGTTAAACAATATTGGAAGTCAATGCAATCTTAATGTTTGCCCAATATTGGGCTCAAATTGGAAATATTTCCAATGTTATGCCAAGATTTACAATATTGGTTCGGTATTGGACTAAATTGCTACTAGGGATATAATTAGGAAAATCCAGTTTTTTTTTTTGGGGGGGGGGGGGGTAAATATCAAAGCTGTCAGGTGAAAATGGCCGAACATTTCGTAGCACAAGTCAGTTCCATTTTCTGAAAACATTTTCAGAAAGGTTCAGCACTCTCTAAGATATACAAAGAAATTTTGTTCAAGGATGCTGTAAAATGACGCGTGTGTGGGTCCCCAAACTTTACTGATTATATTAAGATGATATTCGAAGGGCTTTGAAGTATTCCGTCCCATAAACATTTCCCATAAATCTATAAGTGGGGATTTTCTTGTAAAATGATAGTTCTAGCATTCTGATATTTGGTTAATTTATATTGTTGCATAACATGATTATTATCGTGATATATTTAAAAGTAATATATATTTTAATGTTGCTACGAGCTGATGAAAAGGTTCGCTAATTTTTGTAGCGTAGCCAATTTTTACTTTCTAATACTATGTAATATAGAATAAAGTATTGTTTTCACGAAAATTTTTGAATTAGAGATTTTGATGCCACTATATATTTTAAGATCTTATAAACTTTTTTTGACTATTACTGGAGGTATGGCTGTTTGTCTGCCTGTCTGTCTGTATGACTGTGGTCGATTTCTTGTGCACACCATAGTGATCACAATGACGGATGAATTTTCACGAAACATTATATCTGGTTTCGTATCGAAAAATCTGGAACTAGAGAGAATATTTTCAAATTCGAACGAAAACTTCAAAATATACTCACGGACAATAAAAGTTGCGCACTAAGAAGGACGCATAGGATGGACCTGAAATTTTATTGATGCAAGGATACAGATGAATGATATATATGATCACAAAAACACCGCAGCAAAACACGTACAGAGGGAGCTGAGGTGCACTGTCCGGTCATCGTCAATAGCGCGTCGCACCGCCTAGTGCTTGCGATATAAGCAGCAATACGGTCCGTCATGGTGTCGAACAGACGCCTGATGCTCTCCAGTGGCAGACGAGTCCACACCTACTAGACGTTACGTTCCAAATCCCGAATATTGCGGCAATGAGGTAGCTGGCGTTTCAACTGGTCGCACACTTGCTCGATAGGGGGCAGGTCTGGGGAGCGGGCAGGTCATGCAATGTATTGTTGACGGGCAGGCCCGTCAATGTTCCAGGTACCACTGATAGAGCGGATCGGCTGTCGTAGGCTATGGCTCCCCAGCCCATGATGCCTGTAGTGGGGCTTGTGCGGCACTCGATAACGAGGTTGGGATTGCAGAGTTGTGCAGGGAACTCCACACCCGGACATGCCGATCATCGGTCCCTAAAACGAAGCGGCACTCATCGCTAAACATCACACGTCGCCAATCTGTAGCGTTCCACGTTGCTCTGGCCCTGCAGCACTCCAACCGGAGCCGCCGATGTTTCCGTGTTAACGGCAGCACATGCAAAAGAGGCTGGGATCGCAAATTCGCTTTCTTCAGGCATTTAGATATGGTCCGAGGGCACACAGGAGCCGATATCGGTGCCTATAACGCGGATCGGGTCGCCGTGGGCTCTATACGTGCATGACGCATTATCATTCGATCCTCTCTACTCGTGGTATGCCTATGTGTCTAGGTCCCGTTCCGTGACCAGTGCTCCCAACACCAGCGGACGGTATAATACGAACGGTCGAGGTGACGAGCTATCCGGCGCGTTGACCATACTGCGGTTTTATCCCGATGATCAGGCCTCTCTCGAAGTCCGTCAGTTATGTATATCGAAGTTATTGGCATCTACCCCCCATTCTTTTCACTCCGTACTCGTGCTTGCGTCGGACGAAGCTTCTCGCATTGATGGGGCGTTGACTATACGTCGTTTTATAAGGCCGCTGGCTCATGCTTGCAGCGCCACGCACGGGTGTACGCTCATGCGCAATCACACCAGACTGGTATCATTTGCATACCAGCCTACCCTCTAGCTATTTATATCAGTTCACGGCTGTACCATATTTTCTTCTTGGTACGCAACTTTCATTGTCCGTGAGTGTATTTTCGAAATTTTATATTTTTGAACATTGCAGCATAGGACAAAATTTGACATAACCATGCATAAAAGTGGGTATTTACTGCTCAAAGATCCCAATATGTAATAATTTTAATCATTGTTGGAAAAATAGCTTTGATACATTTCTTTCATGATGTTATTAACCCCTTCGTGGGGGAAGTTATTCCTAGGGGGATGCATTCTCAAGTATGGTATGAATCAAAATATGTTTTTGAGCCCTTTAAATTCAAGGATATTAAGCGATATTTATAATCATTTGGACCCACAATATCGATTTTTCAAAAGTTTTCTTATAAAATTTGAAAAGCGAAACTATAAAATGAATTCTGGGATGAGAAAATAAGAGTTCAGTCTCATTCTATTTAATTTTTAAGTGCATTGTAACAGACAGATTTTAAAATAAATTTTTCTTTCTCTATAGTTTACAGACATTGACATTTTACAAACTAATGGTGTGAAACTTTTGCTTTGTGTATGCTTAAAATGTAGACCAGTTCTTAAAATAATAGCGTTTTCACTTAAAAACAATACAAAACGTTATCAGGATTTTAACAAAATAAACTTGCATAACAGACTGAACTAAATTATAAAGCCGGGCAGACGTGGCGTCATCTGGCAAGTGATGAATTATTTAGATACACCTTATAATGAACTACCTGTTTACGTTTTAAAATATCATTTTTATACACCGAAAATGACAAAATGACTGTATAAAATATTTATTTCTTTATTAGATTGACACCTCTTTGTATTCTTTAGAAAGAAGTTAACAGAGTAAGCTTTTGATTATCTCGATCTCGATTGAAGCGATTGTCGAATTATCATAGATTAAAAACAATTACTAAAAATCTAAGTAGAACACCCTGAAATGATGTTATTGTGGTGTTTTAAACACGTTATGAAATGAAAATATCGCAACATTCACATAGGGTGAATACATATTTCTGTATTTATTAAAAGGGGTTCTGTCATTGAAAACTGCTAAAATAAGTAAAGATCTTGGCTTCTGTGACATATTCAGGCTTAGGGGCTTGGCAAAGCATACTCGGCTTCTGTGACATATCCAGGCGTTGGGGCATGGCAAAGCATAACTCGGCAGAACGTATTAATGCTTGTATCTGGAAGGTAGTGTATCTGCGCATGCCCCATGAAGTGCTCATCATTCTGAAGCAAGAGGTTGTTGCTGAAACATGTATTAAAATGTAGATGTTGAATTGTTGTTGTCTAAGTGCAAATATGGAGCAGAGGATTAACATCAAATTTTGCTTCTAATTGGGCAAAACTGCGAAAGAAAAGAAACCCATGAAATGTTGAAACAAGCGTACGGTGATGAAGCATTATCCCCGCATTGCGTTGCCTGTGAAGCGGTTTTTGGCCCAGCAAGGAATCGTGGCGATGAATCATCCTCCATACTCACCGGACTTAGCACCCACACACTTTTTCTTGTTTCCGAAACTGAAAAATTTGCTAAAGAGAACAAGGTTTGAGGATCTCGAAGACACCAAGTTAACCGTGACGTCAGAATTGAAGAACATTCCGAAAGATGACTTTAAAAGTTGTTTCCGAAACGTATACAGAAGAGCACAGAAGTGAATTACGGATTAGTGAATTAATTATTAAATTATTTTGAAACATATTAAATGAGTATATAATTCACATAATATTTTTCAGAGTTATTAGATCAGTCCTCTTAACCGCGCCTTTTATATATATATAAATATATATATATATATATATATATATATATATATATATATATATATATATATATATATATATATATAATCTCCCAAAAAGGACAAGTACCCATATACCCATAAAGTTGTTAAAAGAGTAAAATGTTCAATTTTTGGAAGCGAGTTTGGCTTTTTAAGTCATTTTATGTATTTATATATATATATATATATTGTATATATATTTCTTTTGCAGCCGTTTCTCTTTTGGAGTTCAGGTTTGCTGGTTCTTTTGCACTGACGAAGATAATCCAGTGTATCTTCTGTATGTAAACAACTGTATGCTAAATTATTGCTGTTATTTGAGCTTTAATACATTGATCAAGTTCCCCTTATCATGAAACCAACATTTAAACATATTTTCACTGGAATACTTACAAATGTCTCAGGTTCATAATGTTCAAAGTTTATTTTCTTTCTACGTGTAAGTTTCAGCTTTTGTACTTTATTAGCTTTTTCATACATATTTTTATTTGCGGTATATGTTTTCTTCCGTGATTCCGCAAAATTTAAATTTTATACACGAAAGTCCCCTTAGGCATTCGTGTTACAAGTTAATAAAGAATACGAAGCCCAGTCGGGAGGGAAACTAAAATTTACATACCAACCATCTCACCTATATCATAACTGTAGGTAAATTTGAAGTCATTTTGTAAGTAATGAATGAATTAGATGAATTATGTTAAGAATTATCTACGTCGCGTGCTTTAAATATCTTCATTATGCACGATAAATTCGGAAATTGTTCTTTAGAAACTTCCTTTGTTCTTTATTAGATCGGTATCCGTGACTGGTGAAGCAAGTTAGTGTCAAAGTGGGCTTACAGGATATTTGAGGTAACAAGTCCTGACAAAACTTTTAGAGGCACTATATTGTTACAAGTTGATATACCACGGAAATGTTGATTTATTTACATACTGAATATTAACTAATCATATACATGCAGCTGAGTGACTGAGACTGATCGACTGTGTCTGACCGACTACCTGACTGAGGTATGCAGTATTACACGGCCCAAACTACTGAAGGTAGGAACTTGAAACTTTGCATACACGTGGGACTTGACCCCTATATAATAATGGTCAAGGCAAGCGTTTCCGTAGCAATCGTTCGACCGCCACGTTGTGGGTTCGAGCCCCACGTAAGGCATGGATGTTTGTATTGTGGGCGCAATGTGATCCGCCCCCCTCTGATGCGTCTGGGGCAACGTCAATATACGGCTAAATGGTTCACACTCTGGCCGCTGTAATAAAGGCGAATGACGAAGGTCAAAGTGCCTGGCCATTTGAAAAAAAAAATCAGATACCAGTATCAATGGACTGGTCTTGCACTTATTTTGAATCATGATATATGTCAGCATGAAATAACTGATATCAGCAATGACAAGAAAAAAACTTGCTATCAGCCACAATATTTGAGAACTTCTATGGGAACTGCAATTTCGAAGTCCTTCCACGTAGCCATATAAAAGCCCTATACAATTTAGTTCAGCACACAAGAAGCATAAATTATAAATGAGTTTTATGCCGACCACGTGGGGGGACTGAAATTGGCATTTCTCATAGAAGTTCGAAAATATTGTTGCTTATTGCAAGTTTCTTTCTGTCATCGCAAATATCAGTTATTCCATGTTGATGAGTGTATATAATAAGAGCAAAAGAAGTCCATGGATACTAATATCTGCAATGGGAGTGTCTTCCACATCTTAGGAAAGCCCTCATAGGCGGATTTTGTACGTTATCCTAAATGTTCTTAACTAACTTCATTAGTATTTAATTGGTCGTTCATGAGATATTTTAATTTCTAGTTACAGCAGACAACTTGTTTTGTATATGTAATCCATTAATGTATTTATAGTTTTTGATTCAATTGTAGTAAGTGTTGCTACCGAGTTTTGCTTTAAATGTTGAAATTGTTTGTCGGGAGTTATTTAAATCAAAGACGTTAAAAATAATGTTATAATTAGTTGATTCGTCTGAAATTCTTAGAAAAAAATCTCAATATAAAGTGATTGGATATGAAATATTGTTCGACATACCGCAATTCCCATAATAGGACTATAAAAAGCTCGCCATTCTTATGCTTACATTTGAAACGATTTTAGATATTCAGAACTTTAATTAAATGTGCAGGTGTCATATTTAGTGATCACTGTCCGTTTCGTGAGTAGATTCGGGTAGTATATAATAGCTGGAGTCACAAAATCCATTTTGTAACGCAGGCTGGTATCATAGTTTGTCGAACAATTACACCAGGTCTCCATAGGTTCCGTATTGGAAAACAAAACCCATGCCTCAACATACTTGATCGTTGACATCTCCTTTTTCAAGATCCTGACAATATCTATGGATCCATTCGACTTTCTTGTGCATCTATAATCTAAATTATTTCACGTGTGGGAATGGGTAGTATGAAATATCTGGATTCACAAAATTCATTCTATAAAATAGGTTGGCATCATAATCCCCAATTGGTCGAACAATCACATCACATCTCAATATAGTCCATGTTGGAAAACACACACAAAATACACACCTAAACGCACTTGATTGTTGACATCTTCTTTTTCAAGATCCTGACAGTATCTATGGATCCATCTGACTTTATTGTGCATCTATAAACTATATTATTTCGCGTGTGGAAATGGATAGTATGAAATATCTGGATTCACAAAATCCATTCCGTAACATAGGTTGGCATCATAATCCCCTATTGGTTGTATAATCACTTCAAGTCTCCATAGGGTCCGTATTGGGAGACAAAATCCATGCCTCAATACACTTTATCTTCGAATTCTCCTTTTTCAAGATCCTGATAATATCTATGGATCCATTCGATATTGTTGTGCATCTATATTTTATATTGTTTAGGCAACTAGGAAGTCCTGTATTCGATCCTCGACACTGCCCAAAGAACTATCCCTGGGTCCGGAGTTTGAGAATGTTAAATATGTATATCCGAACGCAAATCCAATAGGTGATGTGTTAAGTGAAGCATGGACCAGTCCTTGTGAATGCCACCAGGGCCGGATTAACCACGGGGCCAACCGGGCCATGGCCCGGGGCCCCCAAGTGGCATGAAATTTATATTATATACTAGCAGCATACCCGTTCTTCGTACGGAGTATATAATATAAAGAAACTTATAATTCGCAATTATGTGCAATTTCTGTTAAAATATTAAATTTATTGCTCCTAAAGAGAAGTTTAAGAATATCTGTTCTCACTATGCAAAATTATCTTTACGGGCAGATCTGAAGAAGAAAACATCCTGGCCCCTTTTGTAAGCAAATTTACAAAAAAAAAAGAAATTGAATCAATATATGCAACCCCGTACTACTTATATTGTTGCAGATTAGAAAATATGCCAGTGTGTTTGTAGAAGATTACCCGTATTACAATATGAGTCTCAAAAATATTTGCCAAAATAAAAGAGATCATGAAATAAATTGAAAATATCAATAATCTCCGTATTCTTTATACCAGGAGGTCGTAATTGATTCCAATATATGCCAATATATATAAAAAAATATGCCAATATACCTATATTACTTATGTTCTTGTAGATCAGAAGATATACTCGTGTATTTGTAGAAGATTACTCGTACAAGGTACAATATATGAGTTTAAACAATTTTTGTCGTATTAAAACAATTGCATAATAACTTGAAAATATCAATAATCCCTGAATCAATAATCCCCTAAAATATCAATAATAATAACGTTTAAACCTGAAGACCGTAATTGATATTATCCAGTTAAAAATGCTATAAGAAAAATCAAATCGTTTTTTTCTAAAATATAGTTTTATATCCATTTATTTATTATTCAAATTGAAAAAATAATTATTAAAATTTACAGACAGATTTAATTTAATTGCGTTTCTGAGCAACATGATATAAGATAGAATCTTCCTCATAAACTGCGAAATTAAATAACCATTTTGATTTCTTTATACTTTTCATTGTTCAGTAAAAGCTTGTAAAATATAAACAATGGAGATAGATTTCCCATTTAAATCATGTTTCAAACAATTCATGTTTTCAGAAAGTGACTAATTGGCGCAAAAAATCTCCCATCAAACTCAGAGATAACGTTTTGGTTCACTTTCAAACGATTTTTAAGCTTTTCGTTTGAATAAACCACGGAGTTAGAGAGTAGAACTTCTAGGGAAAAGTTTCGTTTTTCATTAATGTCTCGACAATCCCTGATCTCAGATACTCGAAACTTAGGCTAAATTTATGGTGGTCTATTTTAAGGCTATCCACACAATTTGATTAAATTCGGTTCAGCCGTTCTCTCGTGATGATGAGACAAACGAAAATTTCGTTTTTTACTAATATCTCGAGAACCACTGATTGTAGGAACTCCAGACATGGACTAAATTTTAAATGGGACTATTTGCAGACTACCCACAAAATTTCATCAAATTCGGTTCAGCCGTTCTCTCGTGATGACGGGACAAACAGACAGAGAAACAGACAGACAGACAGATTTTAAATTTTATTTATATGGACAAGGGGCGTGTCAAATGTGTTTACTTTACTAAAATTGTTATATATTCACTTCTAAAATGCCGAAATGCATAAAAGTTACATATTTCGATTCACAACATTTCATTTTATTTTTGGAATGCAACATTAAAAATTTGAAGTTATTTTACTTCTCTGAACCCTTAAAGAAGTCCACCCGTTATCCTCTTTATTGGAATCATATACTTGTAAGCCAAATATAAATACACTATGCACGATTTCAGAATATTACGTTCACAACCTAGCCAAATCAAACAGATAACCATGCAAAATTGAAAATTTGAGGATATTTTACTTCCTGCACCTTTAAAAAAAAAAAAGCCCACCCGTTACCTTTTGATTTGTATCATATTACTTGTAAGTCAGATACCAATACACTATGTACGAAATCAGAATAATACTTTCACAATCAAGCCAAACCAAACAGATAACCCTCCCGGATCCGTCTATAGATTTGTTATGTAACGTAATACCAACAATATCCCTGTTGTCTGGAAAGGGTTAAGCCGTATTTACCACTTTTATAACAAGCCTGTAGATTCATCTGGATCTCATATATAATTCTACGCTCATAACAAATATACCAGGGCTGTTCTGTTTATAAAAATTTTTGGTATTTAATCGTTTGAGGTAGAATTATTATTTTTCCTTATAATTAAAACAATGAGATCTTGCAATCATACTGTTTTACTAGTGATCGCATTTAACACGGGACTAGATATTTAGCTATAAAAAAATATGAAAAACATCGAAAATAGGATTAAAAGTATGAAAAACCATGAAAACAATTTTTTCTCGGGAACGCATCTAACGATTCTGATAAAAAAATCTGAAGTTAGCTCGTATACATCATTCTCATATATGTTGCTCTGTCTTAAGTTCGCACATTTGAAGAATTATTGATCAATGCATTGCCAAAATCAAAACTGTTTGGTTTCAACAACTACAAACCCTATCCGTCCGTTTAAGACGGCCGAATTTGCCTTTTGCTGCAGTTCCTAATTACACAGGTTATTGGTGTTGTTAGAGTAAACCGTAACATCGATTTATCAGTGTAGATGGCATTTTCGTCTACTGAAATATAGTTGTAATGTGCTGACTAGTTCGAAATCAATGAAAGAAATAGAGCTCTCTGCAGGCCCGTTCTGGGTGCCTTGGGAGGGCTGTGGACAAAGGGTAATGAAGAAGTCTTCATACTAAATAATCCTATGGCATCACGCGCTCGTGTTTTTGCCTCTAGGCAAAATCTATATAAAAAATCTGATGTGGGCAACACATGACTTTCCTTATATAATGCAATAAATGTACTACTTTTACAGTAAAAAATAGGCTTTTGTTATAGTAGATACTTATATTTTTTCCAAAATATTGAATGTTCGTCAATTAGCCGTCATTTTCATTGATTGAGAGTCACTTTTATCCATTTGGCTAGATTTTCGTCAATTTGGCAGCATTTGAAAAACTCGTCAAGTTGGCGACAATCCGCTCAATTTATCCCCAAAATCTCGCCAAGCGTTATAAACGGAGAGATAAATTATTCTTATAGCAGATAAATGATTATTGGTGTTCAAATACAAAAGTATTACGCAAAGTACAAAGTATCTTTTCTCATGAATGGAACGAGCTAGATCCACGATAATGATGTCACCAAAATTTCCAAGATGGCCTCCAAGCTCTTCTTCAACCCCACTCATCCAATCACGCCATCCGATAATATTATCGAGTGACGTCATCCGATAAGATAAGATTATCAGATGACGTCAGCCGATAAGATAAGATCCGATTAGATAAGCCGATGACATCATCCCCTATGGAGCCGGGTGACGTCACCCTGCTCCGGTGTTCCGTGTTGTCGCGAAACCCCTAATACCTTACTACTCATGTCATCAGACTTGTTTGAATCATCTGAAACGAGATTGAAAGCTGAGGGCCTAAAACAGTATATGGAGAATTTTGAGACACTCTTCCTCACATACTTTTGGTGTGATTTATTGAGAAGAATTAATAAAGTCAATACTTCTCTGCAAAAATCAACTGTAACATTGCATGTCGCCGTGATACTCCTGGAATCTCTCACATTGTATATTCAGGAGAAGAGAGAAAGCTATGATTGGTATGAAGCCTTTGCCATATCAAAAAAAGAGCCTAATTACCAGGATTCCATAATCCGAACAAAAAACCGAAGTTCAAGATTGACATTTTATGATAACGAAGGTACCCCAGATGTTGTTTTATCTGGTAAAGCAAAGATGAAGATTGAAACTTTCCTTCCTGTGGTAGACAGTTTAATCAATAACTTGGATGCTCGATCTAAAGCTTACCGAAACATCTTTGAGATTTTTGGATTCTTTGAGGATCTGCTTTTCTTAGAGAAAGAATCTGTAAGAAAGCATAGTGAATGTTTTGCAAAAATATACAAAGATGTTGTTGATGGAAGATAACTTGCAGAAGAATACATCGATATCAAAGTATACATTAATGCAAATTATCCTGAGACAGCAGTGCTCTTTATGGACATCTCTGCTGATGACGAAGAAGAGGAGAGTGATGAAGACGATGATGGAGAAACAGGTGCCAGATCCATCGAGTTCGAGATGAGATACATACAGGAGAAAAGAAGACTGAACCTACAAAGCCTTTACAGCTATATGCATGAAAGTGGAATTTCATCTGCTTTCCTTAACATAGAAATAGGGTTGCGAATATATAGTTGCATGATGGTTTCCAATGCAAGTGGTGAACGTTCATTTTCGAAGTTAAAAATTATAAAATCCGGAAAACGCAGTGTGATGAAGCAGGAGAAATTAAACGACCTAAGTATTTTAAGCATTGAAAACGAGTTACTTAAAGTAATGGACTTTAACGATATAATTGATGATTTTGCTACTAAAAAGTCAAGAAAAAAGATTGTGTAAGCCAGAATGTGTCTTGAGTCTTCTTGTAACTTGTTTTTCAACAAATCGTTATGTCACAGTCCCATTTTTATATTTTAATATCCTCCCTTATATGTTGTAAAGAATGTAAATATTTGATGTCAAAAACAAATGTAATATTCGTTGGAATCATCCAACTGGTGATTATTAAAACAATTTTAGCCATTTGTACATATTTAAGTATACGTTTTACAAGTTAGTAATATTACTGTACATATATTATTGCGAAGAAAGAAATTTGCAAAATTTACAGTGAATAGGGGCCCCCACTCTAAGTTTTGGCCCGTGGCTACAGATATGCCTAATCCGGGTCAGAATGCTACCCTTATTAGATTCTATTCTGAATTGAAGTGGCACTTTTCCGACCCAGAAACCTTACTCTCGAAAAAGATACCTTACACCAGGGATGCACAGACCTCGGCCAGCCTCACCATGTATTATTTTAACTTTAACCAGTCACACGATAGGTAATTTTTAAAAATTGCACATGCGCATAGCAAAGTAACTATGGCGCCCGGCGTGGCACGCGGGCCAGCAAGGGACAACCATTATCATTCAGTTTCAATGTGTACGCCATCCGCAGGGTTTCATGTTGCATTGTATTTTTTGGTGTGCTTGAATTATTGGCGATAATGATAAATAGCTAGTTATTTAATGTATTTCGGTCAACCTTGTAAGCATTTATTGTCTATCTACTTACATTAATCGGATAGTAATAATGTTGACACATTTTATAATTCGTCTATTTGTCGTATGAGTATTTTAATTTGGTAGGTGTGGTTGCTACAATTAATTATCATCCCTTGGAAAAGGTAAAAAATAAATTCTATAATGGATAAAGCACGGCCAAGTAGGAAACGCAAAGTACGGGATGAAAAATGGCAGTTTCCGGATAGCTGGACCAAAAAATATTGTTTTGTGCAGTCGTTTAATAATATCATGTGTCGGATTTGCAAAAGTGCTTTAGCCATCTCAAAAGAATACAATATAAAGAGACACTATGGAAGTCTTTATTCTACATTTTCATAACTACAAGAACTGCGTAAACAATAGATTTCATTTCTGAAACGAGAACTGGCAGGTCAGCAAGTGATGTTTACAAAATCTATTCAAGATGCGGAAATTGCAACAGAAATAAGTTTTGAAATATCTCGCCTTATAGCAAAAAGGAGCCGATTATTTACAGACGGAGATTTCGTTAAAAATTGCCTTGAGATAGCTATTAAGTATATTTGTCCGGAATCAGTTAAAATTTTTGAGATAATTCAGTTAAAGAGGATGACTGTGCAAAGACAAATGACAGCAATGTCAGAAGATGTAAATGACCAATTAACATCTTATTCAAAGACATTTACCTACTTATCATTGGCTGTTGACGAATGTCACAGTCAGTCCAGTTGTTAATATTTGCACGTAGAATAACGCACTTGTTTAAGGTGAGTGAGGAGCTGATTGGAAAGAGTTCATTGTTAGATCAAAAGAAAGGTAGTGACATGTTCATTGGGCTTTTGGAACAGTGTTCCAAAATTTATTTAGATCTGACAAAATTATCAGGTAGCACGACTGACGGAGCTCCTTCCATGATAGGAGCTAAATTTGGATTGGTAACATTATTGAAACAGCATTTGGAACAGCACGACGATGGGTTGATACAATTGCATTGTATAATCCACTAGGAGAGATTTGCCTTAAGAGAATTGGATTTGAACATGTCATGAAAGTTGTGGTTTCAACAATTAATTTTATAAAATCCCTTGGCCATAATCACCACCAGTTTAAAAAGTTTCTTGAAGACAATGAAAGTGAATATGGTTACTTAATTTTTTACACAGAAGTAGGGTGGCTAAGTCGCGGTTACACATTGGAGCGGTTTCTAAATTTAATTGATGAAATTGAAGTTCTCATGATTTAAAAAAATACGTCCGTGATATAAAAAGTCTGGATTGGTTATGTGACTTAGCTTTTCTGGTTGACATTACTAATCATTTTAATACTTTGAATACGCGAATTCAATTGGTTACTCAACTAAGTTGGCTAAGATCAATTGGTTACTCAACTTTACTGTTATATTTTGTCTTTTTAGTGCAAGTTAAATCTATTTCTATCAGAACTGAAGTCAGGGAATTACATTAATTTTCCTAATTACAAGAACGTTTCTGAAAAGTGCAATGGCAACTTCAAAACTATCTATGCTGAAAAGATTGATAACTTGATATCAGCCTTCAAGGATCGTCTAAGAGAATTTAAAATTCACAAATTGATTTGAAAGTTTTAGAAAATATTCAAATTATCCAATTAAATATATAAAAAAAATTTCAGCAAAATATATTCAGTAGATTTTTAAATAAAAATTAAAATAGTAATTACACTCTTTATATGAAGAGATCACGTGACCCACTTCAAAATAAAATATGGTATCCATTTTGTGTCAAAATCGTGATTTTTAAAGTTCTTTTTAATTCATATTTAGTGTTGTATCCGTCCTAAAACCGCTTTATTTTTCCTTACATTTTGTGCATCTACATGCTAAAACAACACAATTACAATATATTTGAATTTAAATGATCATCAAACTTTGATTATTTCTACAACGAAGCCTAATTTTCACTTATGAAGAATGTAAACACCAAAAGATGTAGAATGAGTTGCATAAAAATTGTTGCATTTATTTAACGCAATATTATTTAGCTCATGGACTCTGCAATATAGCTGATATGAATGAAACATTCATTGATTTTACTCAGAGAAGAAGACGATTTTTTCGATGAAGTTTTAAGCATAGAGTTAAATTACTTGCACCTCCATGGTTTTAAGTTTTTAAATAAAATTAATTATTATAGTTTTGTGATGAATGAAAGACATGGAAAAAAGTTATGAATGAAATGCTGCTTTTATAGAGAGAGTCAGGCGATTTATACTTCGATGACGTCATTTGAATAAAGTCCATTTGTTTTCGATGGAGTTTTCAAATATAATAAATTATTGCAGTATAATGATAATTTTAAAAATATTACGGATGAGTACATCGCATTTTAGAGATATTTAAAGCAGGCAATTCATATTTCAATACCTTCACTTGAATGAAGTCCATTTCTTTCGATGGAGCTTTCAAATATAATAAATTACTCTAGTATTGTAATAATTTAAAAAATATTACCGAGAAATGTATCTCATTTTAGAGATGTTTAAATAAAATTGCATTGAATTTGGAAAGGGTTTCATAATCAATGTTTTATGCATGATTGATCTCTCTTGCTGTAGCAATTATGATAGGTATAAATATAATAAACAATATATGGTAGATAACTTTAAAATTTTTTTGGGCCCTCCCATATGTTATGAAGCATAACATATATTTGCACATAGTGCAAATACTCTTCATGCTCACCGGGCTCGCCCCAGGATAGAAAGGGGTGGAATAGCAATAACTCAATGTAGGTCATGTGTACGGTGCTAGCACGATAACTCCTCACAGACCCGATGGGACAGTTCGGCGCCCAGGTTTGAATTAAACAAGACAGAAGGTCTAAATTTCCTATAACAGATGTCGTAATAAATCTCTAAAATTGAAACGCCAAATCTCTTGAAATGTATGGCCCCTGTCCAGTGTGAAGTCACTCCGGGGCTCAGACGAGACCTCCTGGCTGCTGGAATCCCGCAGGTCATCGAATTGTATTGGAACACATATAAAATGATCACCCCGCAATTCAATAATTTGGACGGAATTGACACCACCCATTCCTCACGCATAAGTGATATAACGAATGAGCAGACAAGGAAACTTTCCACCCCATTGTGTTCCTCCCTCTTCAAAATGTGAAGGGACCCGAATTTAAAATGGTAAAATCAGATTCCATTTTTGATCTCTGTAGAGAAGGTCTCCAAAGTGTATAGGTACTTGATTGAAGCCCAATCCAAGATGCATTTTGATACACCGATGGGAAACCGGTATCCACTGCTATTTCCTTAGTGGTAGTTCTATGCCCTAAAGAAAGAGCCGCCGTATTTAGTTCCTGGTGCAAGCACATCTACTCAAGTGCAGGTCGTATCCAGGAAGCTGGTAAGCAATGAAATTTTATGGCCACTGTAAGCCAAAGCGAGCTAGAGCGGAACCAGACGGATAGTTGAGAAAATCATCGGGCAGGGATGGTCATCGGAGCAGCGAGAACTTCGCCCCTTTCGCCATGCAGCTCTGGAAATAGACGATATAGAATGGGCTACCCTTTGGACCCATTAAACTACATCTAAGTCGTGACCACTGTGTGGACTACAAGAACGGTACTCGACAGCTCAGTGTCTATCTCACCTTACGGACGAGTAGACATGGGCGGAGCGTTTGCGAGGTACCAATCCTGGGCCTCTATGCAGCATATAACACACGTCATCTGAGTGAGTCAACCGTCATCGGTTCGGTATATGTGAAGCATGCAACCGTAACGTTTATTTGGGACCCGACCCGACAGGCATCGGCTTTCACGTAGCACCCGGACTTTCAAAAATCGCTGGGCTAACCGGCAATTGGTCGGTGGAGAGCATAACGGACAGTGATCTCCAATCTGTGATGGAATTCGGATCTCAGTGATATCTCCTAAACCTTGTGAACTGTGCTTTTTCTTGCCTACCCCAAGCCTTTAGCACTATGAACTTTTGAATGATCTATTTTGGGATTACAAGCCATTTCATCTGTGTTGGAGGTATTGTGTTTTTAAATTTTCAATTGGGATGTAATGTATATTTATATTTTTATCTAAACATCCAAAACTACATGAACAAAGAACTCAAACTTGAGAGGTTTACGACCCTTAAATCTATGACATCATCAGCTGGAAAAATCACGATGGTGACATTGGGCGTAACCAATGCTTCCAGGTAAGACTAGTAAAAAAGGGGAATCCAATCAGGAGTTAATCCAGCGTCGTTCTAAAATCAAGGCCAATGAGATTCGATGAAAGCGTGGTTCTCTGAAACAAGATACAATTAAATATATTTTGCCGAGAGGCAGAAGGTGACTAGAGTTCTACAGAGAGTGGATGACTAGAGTTTAAGAGAGTTGATGACAAAAGTTCGAGTGATGTCGCAGCCCAAAATCGGCAACAGTGGTATTAAAATGTTGGTGGTGCCACAAAAATAAGATGCTCCTAAATAAGAAAAAGTAATTAGATTTTGGCTGATAAAATATCAATATAAAATCGTTATTTTTTCACAGCGATCGGGGTATTTCCTGTAAAAATGTGATTGCCAGAGAATTTGTAATTAATGACAGCTGTCAAATATCAAGTCTTTTTCAGAGAAGTGAAATTATGATTTCATATTTTGTCATTGTGTAAGCTCAAAATCAAGATTTGTTAATAGCACTGATAATGGGAGTAATTTGTGTATGTTGAGAAATACATGTGTTAGACATATCAATGGTTTTATGTGTGCTTAAAATTAATATTTTTCAACAATTGTCTATTAGTTTGCTCCAAAACGTGTATAAATATTAGCCGTCAATTTAACTTCGACACCTTTAGTGAATCTTGGGTCCGTGAGTCCTTCCGAGATGTTGGTGATAGGGGAAGGAGGTTACGGTCCCTGTGGATACCTCCCTCACAGGTTCCGTTCTAAATTGGGTAGCACTTCCCGGCCGTCCAAACAGGTACCTTACACCTTTCTGGTAAAAAAAGGCCAAAAATGGGAACACTAATTGGGTGTTCCTGGTAGACATGATTTCCGCTGCTCGAATCCTTGAGGCAAAGAAAGTTTTTAACCATTTTTCGTATTTCTTCATTAAGAAATTCATTTCCCTGAAGATTTGTTACCATTGCCAAGGATATGGACACGTGGCGAACTTTTGCCACTCTCCAGTTGGAAATTGTGGAATTTGCACTCTCCCTGGACACACATACAAGGAATGCCGGGCGAGATCACCCATATGTATACACTGCACCACATCGAATGACGATCATCCTGAACTGAACTATAGAACAGACCATTCAGCATATGATCGTAAAAACTGTCGTACCTTTCAGGTCGAACTGGAAAAAATCAAAAGTCTCCAAAAAGAAGCATAGTATGTCAACTGTCGTTTATTGCTCTATTTCTTTGTTGTTTATGATATATTTGTTTATATGTTTATGATATATTTGTTTATATGTTTATGATATATTTGTTTATATGTTTATGTCTAGGCTTACATGTTCCCCATTAATTTGTTAAAATTGTTATTGCATATAATTATTTCAGCTTCTGAATGTTGTAGACTTAGTTCCTTTCCCCATCCGGGCTTTGGCATTATTGTCGATTTCCTTCCTTATGTCTTTAACTTGCATTCAAATTAACACCAATCACTCCCTGGTCGCCCACTCTAATTCAATAAAATTTGCAATTGATAATAATATAGACATAATCTGCCTTCAAGAACCATATGTTGCACAGGAAAAAATTTTATCTACCCCCCCTGGTACCCTTCAATTTTCTTCCCTTTCTCAAAAAGCAGTTATATTAATTTTTAATACCTCATTAACGGTTAATTTTAAATTTAAAACTACCTCGTCAATTTTTATAGATGTTCTGCTCCCTTCTGGTAAATTTTTATCTATTGGAAGTCTTTATTTCCCTCCCCGTGATGATTTTTCAACATTACTTTCTGAACTTTCCCCCTATGACTTTTATAATTCTGATACCCTTCTCCTGGGGGACTTCAATGCCAGAGCAAGGATGTGGGGTTATAGTTTTACCGACCAAAGGGGTCTAGATCTCATCGATTTCTGCTTGAAAAATAATCTACTGTTATGTAATGATCCTAGTTGTGGTCCAACATTCGTTTCCCATACCGGTGTAGGTTATCCTGATTTAACTTTATTAAATTTCTCCCTTTATGACTCTCTTCAGTGCTGGGAAGTCCTCTCGAGTGATTCACACAGTGATCATAAATTTATCCAAATAACTTTAAATGTAGCTCCCCTTTTAAAAGATTCCTTTTTTCTTAAAACTAAATACGGCATTGGCAAATTTATTTATAACTTTAAATCTCACCTTAAATTTTTACTTTCTCTTCTAGACAAAATAACTGATATTCCCTCTCTTGACAACTATTTTAAAACCTTTATTGATCTAACTCAAAATTGTGTCCTCTCTTTCATTAGAAAGAAAAAATCAAAAATTTCAAATTTCTCCTGGTGGAACAAAGACTTGTCCAAATTTCGTAATTTTGTTACTGCCCTCTCTAAAAGAATCAAATCACTCGAGGGGAATTCTGCCCCCCCAGATGAAATTTCAGCGGCTAAACTACTATTTAAACGTAACAGGGCGAAGTATAAGCAACTAATTAAAAAATCTCGTTTGGATTCCTGGAAAAAGTATTGTTCCAGCTGTAATCAAACTTTTGGCTCACATTTCAAATTTTCATTTCAAAAATATAAAAAATTCAAAAATTTAAATCTTCACTTTCCTGACTCCCCCTCTCTCAATCATAACGACAAACTTAAACGTCTTTTGGATCACCATTTTAAAGAAGATTCAGACTTCCTCGGATTCCCTTCTCTTTCCGTGCCAGATGCTGGCTTGGGAACTGTCTCTGATGTAGAGCTCCTCTTGGTCTTTAACAATTTAAAAATGGGCAAAGCTCCAGGACTTGATTTCCTTGACTTTGCCATTTGGAAACAACTTTTTAAAAATTTCCCCTCACTCATTTCAAAGTCTATTAACTTATGTTTTAAATTTTGTCATTTCCCCTCCTGCCTCAAAAATGCAAATATTTTATTTTTTAATAAACCGGGTAAAAACCCTTCACTTTGTTCCTCCTTTCGGCCTATTTCCCTCCTCCCAACTTTTGGCAAAATACTTGAAAAATTTTTTATACATAAACTCAACTTCTGGTTGTCGACTGAGGGGACTCTGCATCCCCTTCAGTTCGGATTTAGAGAACTCACCTGTTGTGAAGATGCTGCTCACAGGCTGATTGAATCTATAAAAGTACACAAATCAAAAAATTTTGTTTCGTTAACCACCGTGGACATCTGCGGGGCTTTTGATAGCCTTAACTGGAGTATCTTACCTCAAACTTTATCAAACATAAACCTACCGCCAACTTTTCAATCTTTTATATATTCCTACTTAAGCAACAGACAAATTTCTTTTACCGATAATTCTATTACATTTAATAAAACAATATCTATGGGTGCTCCACAGGGTTCGGTTATCTCCCCTACCCTGTGGAGCATTTATTTTAATGACATCCTCAAACTTAATAATAACCTTTTTCATATCCAAGCCTTCGCAGATGATCTTGCGGTGGTTACTTACGGTGTCAATCTGATGACCCTTCGTAACAATACAAATAACCTGCTAAATCTTGTTTCCTCCTCCCTTTCTAATCTTAAACTTACGATCTCTCCTGATAAATGTAGAGCCATAATCTTTAACAAAAACAGATCTAAAATTCGTAATAGGCCCTCTTTTAAAATTTTGAACTATAAAATTCCTACCTCCCGTTCTCTTATCTTCCTAGGAATAACAATAGATGATAATCTCAAATGGAGTACACATATATTTAACCTAAAGGAGAAATGTTATAAGATCGCCAACACCTTTGGGCGGGTGTCTGGCAATAATTGGGGGGTAGACAAATCCTTTTTAAAAATCTGGTACCTATCGGTAATTGAAAAGTCTTTAATTTATGGTGCGGGAATCTGGGGTCAAGCATTGACGGGGGATCAGGTCAAAAAACTTCTCTCCCTTCAAAGGATTTTTCTTTTAAAAATTTCTTCTGGTTTTCGGACCACTTCTAACATTTCTCTTTACTCCATTACTGGTATTCCCCCTATCCATATAGTAATTAACACCAACTATATAAAATATGCTTTTTGGAAACATCGTTTAAATCTCTTCTCTAATTTGCCCGTCCCGGACCCTTCCTTTTTCGACTCAAACTGCCCGGTTTCTACTATCCCTCCTTCTAATCGTATTGCTAATCTTGTCCCCCTCCCTCCCTCCTCTTTTTCTAAATTCAATGTTTATACAGATGGCTCTTCCATAGATGGAAACACTGGTTTTGCTGTCTGTATATTCAATCATGATACGCTTCAAGAAACATTCACTTTTAAACTAGCTAATGGGAACACAGTTTTTCAGGCAGAAATTGCCGCCATTAATTTTGCTATTAATTGGGCCTCAACTAATAATACTAAAATTAATATTTTCACAGATAGTTTTTCTTCTCTTTCGGCTCTAAATTCCATTAAAAATAAATCCTCTTATCTTTCAAAAATTAAACTTAATGCTTTAGCAAACAAAAATCTTATTAATATTCGTTGGGTTAAGGCCCACTCTGATATCTCGGGAAATGAGACTGCGGATAAGTACGCCAAACTTGCTACCTCCTCGGGTTCTCCCTTTTCCCTTCCCTTCCCGTTTTCCCTCCTTAAAAAATTTTGTAAACAAATATTTCTCATCATTGGCAAATCTTTCTTAACTCTTATATTTCCCCTCGGACTCATGATCCGGCCCGGATTTCTTCCTTCCTCCCTCTGGTCAATCCCTCCCTCCAAATTACTAACAAATATTTAATATATTTTTTAACTGGGCATGGCCCATTTCTAGATTATCTCCATTATTTTAAACATAAATCCACCTCTTGTTGCACCTGCGGTTCTTTCGGCGATGCCGATCATTTTGTTTTTTCTTGTCCCCATACAAAAAATTTTCATCTTACAAAACCCTCCCCTGCCAATTGCGCAGCCTGGTTCTCGAGAGTCAGTTCAAATAAATCGTCTATAGATAAAATTAAAAACTGTGTTCTCATTGCTAGAGACATCTCTAATCAAATTTCCTGATCAGCTTGTGAGCCTCTCCCTTTTCCCCCTTTTGGTCGGTGGTCCCCTGTTGTCCTTTTCCCTGGAGGTGTTACCCTCTCTTTGTTTGGTTGCTTTGTTTTGTCTGTGTTTTGTTTTTGTCTTTGTTTTGTCTGTGTTTTGCTGTGTTTTGATTGTGCCCCGTTTGTTGCTGTTTGTCTTGGTTTAGTTGTTGTTTTTGTCTTCGTTGTTGTTTTTGTTGTATTATTTCTCATTGTGCACCAGTTGAAGTAACAATTGTTCAAGAATTATTGTAATCCGTTTTATTGTGTCTTTCACTGTTTAACCTTTATATTGTTTCAAAATGTGAAACATATGTAAACTCTCCTGTAAATTTTTGATTCTCAAAATAAACGCTGCTGGACCGTCGGACGAAAGCCATGGAAGTTGGGAGTTGGTTTCGGCTAACTCCTTCCCGGCCGTCCAAATGGATGCTCAAGTCCTTGTTGACGAGCCGGACGGCCTGGGTTTTCAACACCTTTCTGGTAGGTCGGACGGTCTGGGTCTCAACCTTTAGTGAATCTGAAGTATATGGAACTTTGACAAAAATGGTTCACGCTTTGACCGCTAAACATAAGATTAATTAAGTGCCTCGCCATTAAACAAAATATTCATGCAATGTTAGTATTTTAAATGCTCGTTAAATCTCTCTGCTCTTAAAAATCGAGCAAATCAGCAAATAATTAACATTTCACCAATTAACAGTTCAACATTTCCTTCTAAAATCCACGTCCTAAAGGGGGGGGGGCTCGTTATATATTAGTTCTATTTAGATAATTTCTTTCAAATTATTTGCATTTTAAATGTCACTAATGAGTTGTTGAATAGAACCTCTTAAGAGCCAAGTTTTCTTGTGCAACAACTTCCAGTTATTGACTCCTTAGAAGCATCCGTCATCAATCTTTTCTTCCGTGCTTCCTCCAAATTTAAAACTTATACGTGAGAGACTCTCGGAGATATTCGTGTTACAAGATAATAAAGAATATATAAAGCCCAGTCACGAGTATTGCCGAATAAAACTTGCACAACAGCCATCTCACTTAACTTAAATCACAAAAGTGGGTAAATTTAAAGTCATCCTGTGTGAGTAATGAATGAATTAGATGAATTATTTTATGAATTATGTCGTTGCGTGCTTCAGATATCTTCATTACGCATGATAAATACGAAAATTGGTTATAAAAAATTATTCTTACTTCTTCATTAGAACGGTATCCGTGACTGGTGAAATAAGTTAGTGTCAAAGTGTGCTTATAAAGGATACTCAGGGTATCGTGCTTAACATGTTTTTGAGAAAAGTTTAGATGCACTTTCATTATACGGTGACGTACGCTTAAGAATATAAATGTATAGCCAGAGTGTTCAAAACTTTTTGAAATATCTGAAGTGACAGGCTTTATTGGAATATCTCATAAATAATTTAGGGACCGTTGTTCATACCGGGATTCGCACCACGAATATTCAAAGTTGGTTACACGATGACCTAATCCTTGAACTACTTGTGCGGAATGCTTTTATAATGAAAGTGGATCTTACATTTTCCGACTTCAGATTAGAGGTCGTGGTAACACTCTGCCGGTCTGGAAGACCTCCACCTTCTCTACTTGTATATACATATTAACATCCTTTAGGTCATAATATTCGTGAATTGCAAGCTTTGTCATAAATCGTGGTATTTTTGAAAAAATCAGAACTTTATCTTTGTCAGAGCTCAATAATCACTGCATCAAACAAACTAGCGGAAGGATTAAAATTTTCGGGCGCCATTTTTAAGAGCTGAAGTCCCAACCGTGATTCGGTCATAATATTCGCAAAGTTCCAACCGTGATTGGGTCATAATATTCGTGAATTGCAAGCGTTGCTATAAATCGTGGTATTTTTGAAAAAATCGAAACTTTATCTTTATCAGAGCTCAATAATCACTGCATCAAACAAACGAGCGCAAGGATTAAATTTTCCGGGCGCCATTTTTACGAGCTGAAGTCCCAACCGTGATTCTGTCATAAGTCATAATATTCGTGAAATCCCAAACGTGATTGGGTCATAATATTCGTGAATTGCAAGCGTTGTCATAAATCGTTGTATTTTTGAAAAAAGTCGAAACTTTATCTTTGTTAGACCCCAATAATCACTGCATCAAACAAACGAGCACAAGGATTAAACTTTTCGGGCGCCATTTTTAAGAGCTGAAGTCCCAACCGTGATTGGGACATAATATTCGTGAATTGCAAGCGTTGTCATAAATCGTGGTATTTTTGAAAAAATCGAAACTCTATCAGACGTCAATAATTACTGCATCAAACAAACGAGCGCAAGGATTAGATTTTTCGGGCGCTATTTTTAAAAGCTGAAGTCCTAACCGTGATTCGAACCATGAACTTTCGAAGTGACCGGACGATGCTAAATCTATTAATCTACTGGGATAAAACTATCAACTTTTATCATTAAAGTGGAACCTATGCGGCGTTTTAAACTATATAAATATCTAAAGTGGCAGTTTTCACTAGAATTTTCCATAAAAAAATTTAGAAATATATATTTGGATCCAATATGTTCAATGACGATTCTCTAGTATTTCATCCACATTCAGCATACAGATTATTAAAATTTGCATTCTC
This sequence comes from Amaurobius ferox, assembly GCA_951213105.1. Lineage (NCBI taxonomy): Eukaryota > Metazoa > Arthropoda > Arachnida > Araneae > Amaurobiidae > Amaurobius > Amaurobius ferox. Next base: position 133,534,575 of record OX578138.1, on the reverse strand, counting down.
TAGTCCGTGACATACTTTTTTGTTATCACCCCTACTTCAGATGTTTTTAATTCTAAACCTCAATTGTTTTCATGACCACTTTTTACAAATCAGATTCTATATGAACGGGATAATTTCGCTGTATATTAAGTGTCCTCATACATCTCTGAAAAATTTCCAAGTTTTCGCTCAGTGCCTTTCCTGAAGCTAATGGATGAAATGCTGACCTTTTACATTCTTCTCTCAAATAAATTCGGAAACTAAAAATTGTCAACATTAAAAACATTTTTAATTTGACTTACTTTTCGGTTTCGCACATTAATATTTTGATTATTGTTTAAACCTACACACTCTTCCTTCAAAATGAAGTTAATGCATCTGCGTTATATTTTCTGTATTTGGGTTGGGTTGATGTATATTTGAAAACTGTTTCATATATGTTTGTTCATTACTTATTTCATAACTAAGAAAACACATAAATTTGGTCTTTTTTTTTGCGCTTTCCTTCCAGTATCTACAGACATGAAGCAATTGAAACTTTTCACTTGATCTCGATGCGCGTAATGCTATGATATACCACCTGAATATTTTTATTTCATTATAATTTTTACCCCTATTATTCTATTACCCACCTCTTTGTTCTATCTCGATTTACTCCGCTTTACTCCATTCGCATATTCTTATTGTATTGTATTTTTATTTTCATGTACCTACGTAATATCACCTGTCATTTTTACTAACCAACATTAAGCATCTGTGCTTTTTTTACTCCATTGGGTCTGAAATAATGCATCCATAATTGTTGTTCAAAATTGTTTGGTCCTTACTTTACGGCAGCAAGAAAAACTGAAACTAACAGTTTTTTAATATCCCCTTTCTACCCCAAATGAATTAGTTCAAAATGAAAAGTTTATTTCTTTCTTAGTATCAGTTGATGAAATTTCTGATGTTCTATTGCATTTTAACTTTCACCCCCATATGTTTTTACTCCCTCTTTTCCTACCCAACATGAATTACCTGCCTCTTTTACTCCCTCTTTTCCTACTCAAAATGAATAACCCGCCTCTTTTACTCCCTCTTTTCCTACCCAAAATGAATAACCCGCCTCTTTTACTCCCTCTTTTCCTACCCAAAATGAATAACCCGCCTCTTTTATTCCCTCTTTTCCTACCCAAAATGAATAACCCGCCTCTTTTACTCCCTCTTTTCCTACCCAGCATGACTCAATCATGTTGTTTTTGATGTCAAACAATTTAGGCCGTGGTGGAATAAATCACGAAAGAGATACGACGCAGAATCAAACAGAAGTGACATTATATTATTATGCATAGCAGGAAACAATTGAATTTTAAGGTCTGCGTTAATTTTGACCTTGGCAACAAATTCTGTTACCCAATCGTCAAATTTGACGACATATTGCCAACTCGGCGACGTTCAGAAAATTCTCGAAATTTGTAGATTGGTTAAGAACATTACAAGTTGCATGCTTTTGCCAGAACTTTCTAAAAAGTGTATGGTACATAAGCTCACCATCTTTAGTTGGGGCGTTGACGTGATACGAGTAAAAGTATCTGCTGAATTCAATACAGAACCCAATGTATATGTCTTTACAGATTATATATACTCATCAAGCTGTATTATAAAATAATGCTAGTAGAGAAGTGTAGATAATCTAAATTTTATATCTGGGACATCTATATATCAGATTCTGCGCAATACATTAGTATGCGCTTACCGCTTGCACAAATTGCACGCTTTCTCTGTGGAGTAAACGCTTAATTGATGATAACTTCGTCGTGTGTGGTCCTATTTGGCCGAAATAAACTTTATTCTATTAATTTATCGAAACTGTACAATTTTTCAAAAATTGAAAAATTAAAAAAATTATAAAAAAAACCTATATATAATTGAAACATTTCATTTTACCACATTGTCATACTTCTACACATAAACATTTTCCCATCTAAAATATGGGAAAGGAGGGATGGTTGACTGAAATCTATAACGAGTAATAAAGTTTCTCACTATTTACTTACATATTTAATTTTTTTTAATATATGATTCAAAATGATATATTTTTGAAAACTATGTCATTTTCAGATTCTTTCATTGAATAACTATTTTCAAAACTGAGAAGGAGCAAATACCTTTGCTCTTCCCATATTGCTTAGTCAATTAAAAAATATGTTCTGGGGCGTCATGTGACTTTTCTCACATTCTACAATGACTATACTTCTTACACAGGAAATAATGATGTATAAGATCTACTGCAGAAATATTTTGATAATAGCACTTTTTTTATCATAACATGTAAATATATTTTCAAGTACTAAACTAACATATACAGGGTGTCCCAAAAACATTGACCTCGGCTTTTATTCTTTAAACATTGATCTTAGACATATATAATGAATTACAAAATTACGTAAAAAGAATTTTATGAAATCGATAAAATTTTCAGGGGATTAAATTTGAAGAAATACAAAATTTAAATTTTTATACGGCCTCCGTACAAAAACATTTCCAATGAGTAAAATGTGCCCCATACAATAATAAGGTGATATACAAAATTTCAGCATTTTATCATAAAAAGTCCCAGCGATAAGTTTAAACAAATTTGGTGAGGGATTAATCACAAATTAAAATGTAAATGTTTACAGCAAGAGTGCAAATGACGCAACGCAGAAATGCTTCATAGGCAAATAAAGTATGTCTCTTATCTTTAATGGAACTTTGGAATGGATGGAAAACATTTTGAACAAGCTTTGTAATCTTTGTGTAAAGTTATTATTTCTACTCAGTGTAGATACTTTTTCACCAATAAATAGCAATTTGTGTATGACCCCTGAAACGCGATCTGCCGACATGATTTTTCCCCTCTGAGAACCCATTTCGATGTATCGAAAAGTGGTTTAAGTAGGCATTTTTGTCTTTTCATATCTCTGGGACTTTTTATGATAAAATGCTGAAATTTTGTATATCACCTTATTAGTGTATGGGGCACATGTTACTCATTGGAAATGTTGTTATACGGGGGCCGTATAAAAATTTAAATTTTGCATTTCTTAAAAATTAATTCCCTTGAAAATTCTAATCGATTTCATAAAATTCAGTACCTATTTTTAAGCAACTATGTAATTTATTATATATGTCTAAGATCAATATTTAAGGAATGAAAGCCGAGGTCAATGCTTTTGGGACACCTTGCATATCGCATTAATCTAACTTGATAATTACAAAAATTCTTAACAAGCGCCAATTATAATAGACAACCATTTTATCATACTAAGTAAAAAAGCCAAATGTATTGATATATAAATAGCCATAGAAAAATGCTGCTGGCATTCTCTTAACATAACGTAAATTGAAAGCCGGCCCTCTTGGCGATTTAGAACAAATAGGGCCAATTTGATTCCTACTCACGTGTAAAATCCTCGTTAAAACGCAATTGACATTCAATTACTATGTCGTGAAATTAATGTCTATTAGCAAATTCTTTGGCGTTAAAATATATAGATATTACAAAACGTATCTTTTCTCGTGAATGAATAAACTAGATTCATGAAAATTATATTACAGATAAAGTCACGTGATATCGCATATGGTTATGTGAAAATATTTAATACTTATTATTTTTTAACATTTTACAACAAAGTGAAAAAGTGTTTATGACTTTGTTCATTCTGTCTGTCTGTCTGTCTGTCTGTCTGTCCGTTAGCATGATAACTGCCGTAAAAATGACTTAATCAAAATTAAATTTTAGTATGTTGTTCAGACGGTCTGTAGGACCTATAGGAATATAAATGAATAATATCACCCAATTAGTTTTGGATTGAATCCGGGTTGAAAAAATGAAATACATTGAACCCTATGGGACCCAATTTTAGAAACATTTTTGAAGCGTGTTTAAAATTCACAAATTGCTTCGAAAATTTTAGGTAATATTCAAATTGTTCCATAAAATATATAAAAAAAGTTCGGCAAAATATATTCAGTAGTTTTTTAAATAAAAATGAAAATAATAATTACACCTCTTATATGAAGCAATCACGTGACCATTATATGAAAAAATCACGTGACCTACTTCAAAATCAAAATTAAATATGGCATCCATCTTGTCTCAAAATCTTGATTTTTAAAGTTCGTTTTAATTTATATTGAGTGTTGTATCCGTCTTAAAACCGCTTTATTTTTGCTTAAATTCTGTGCATCTACATACTGAAACAACGCAATTACAATATGTTTGAGTTTAAATGAGCATCCAAATTTGATTATTTCTACAACGAAGTCTATTTTTCACTTACGTAAAATGTAAGCAGCAAAATATGTAGAATGAGTTGTATTAGAATTGCTGTATTTCTTTAACACAAAATAATTTAGCCCATGGAGTCTGCATGGCTGATATGAATAAAATATTAATTGATTTTATAAAGAGAATTACGATTTTTTTTTATGAAGTTTTAAGCACAGAGTTTAATTACGTTTAGCTCCATTTTTAAATAAAATAAATTATTATAGTATTGTGATGAATGAAATGAATGGGAATATATTTTTGAATGAAATGCTGCTTTTGTAGAGAGAGACAGGCGTGTTATTTTTTCTATGACGTCATTTGAATGAATTTCAGATGTTTTCGATGAAGTTTTCAAATATAATTAATTATTGTAGTATTACGATAATTTTAAAAATATTACCGAGAAATGTATCGCATTTTAGAGATGTTTAAACCAGGTAATTTATATATCAATGCCGTCATTTGAATGAAGTTCATTTTTTTCGATGAAGGTTAAAATTTTCAAATATAATAAATTAATGTAGTATTGTGATAAGTTTTAAACCATTATCGAGGAATGTATTGCATTTTAGAGATGTTTAAATTGAAGTTGGAAAGTGTTCCATAATTAATGCTTTAAGCATGATTGATATCTCTTGTTATTAACACTTTACAACAAAGTTGAAAAGTGTTTATGACTTTGTTCATTCTGTCTGTCTGTCTGTCTGTCTGTCCGTTAGCACGATAACTGCCGTAAAAATGAGTTTATCAAAATGAAATTTTAGTATGTTGTTCAGACGGTCTGTAGGACCTATGGGAATATAAATAAATAATATCACCCAATTAGTTTTTTATTGAACCCGGGTTGAAAAAATGAAATACATTGAACCCTATGGGACCTAATTTTTCAAACATTTTTTAAGTAAATTTAAAATTCACGAATTGCTTCGAAATTTTTAGGAAATATTCACATTATCCCATAGAATATATAAAAAAAAATTCAGTAAAATATGTTAAGTAGTTTTTTAATTAAAAAAATTATTTAATATAGGGAAAAAAACAAATTCAATTAAATTCTGACTTTGGGATATCTTCCAGAAAGAAATGAGAGAGATATTATATAATAAATATCTCTCCATTTGTTTAAATGTTTGCATATGGGAGTGGCTTCATATTTTAAAATAAATTTGGTAGATAACAATTTTTCATTTTTTTTTAATTTTATAAAACTCTTCATGAAAAATTTAATTGATGGCATTTTAAATGCACTTTCCTACGTCCTAGAGAGTTAAAATTTGGTACACAGCTTAAATTTGTTGAACATTTCATTCGACAAAAATTTGATGGATCTTTAAATATAGATCATACATTTTTTTCGAAATGGCCTGAAAATAATCCCCGTTCACTTCTATAAATCATTGGTGTAATATTGTTAAAAATTCTGATGTGGACAGCACATGTCTTTCTCTGCAGACTCATATTCGTTCTCTTTATTTATTAAATGATAATTTGAGTTTATCTGCACAACATAAGTATTTTAAATGACATTGAATTTGCACGTTAAAATTAAATTTGGTTCTCATTGGATAGCTGGACTTATTGTCAAAGGTGGCGTAGCGAAAACGCGAAAAAACTAGAATATCTCAAGAACGGCTAGTCCTAGGGTAATGGGGTTAGTCTTATTCTTTTAATTGTCAAAAATCACGTATAAAATAGGAATTTAATTGATATAATTGAGCACACGTAGTCTTTTATTTTTATATATAACGATTTTTGCGGGCCATTTCGCAAAAATAGCCCGTTCCTTTTTCTCGAATCGTAGTAGAATAACCTACAAATGATTTATATACAAAATTTTGTTAAATTTGGTATATAAATCACTTGTAGGTTATTGAAATATTATACTCCAAATTTTGTTAAATTTGGTTCATTAGTTTGTAGCTAGAGTGGATAAAGGCAATTTCTGCGGCCATTTCGCAAAGAAGGCAGATTCTTTTATTACGAATCGTACTATAATCTAATGAACATCAGGATTTCCCACAAAAAATATACCTACCAAATTGTATGAAATTCGGTCCATTAGTTTTTCAATTAGAGTGGATGTAATATCCACACAGACACACAGAAACATACACAGATACACCCTTACACACACAGACGTCTTCCTAAAAGTTGTTTTTTCGTGTTCTAGAAGTCCCAAAACGTGTAGATCCTTTGAAAATTCGAGTTCCGATCTTCGGCACGATTCCAATACTTTGAGTACATACACATACACATATATATTATCTGTGTATTATCTGTGTATCTAAATTCCGTGCCTATGCAATTACAATAGTTGTGATTTTAAATGATCCCTAAACTTTTATTATTTCTTCAAGGAAGCCTAATTTTAACATATGCAGAATGCAAATATCTCAAGCGATTGTAAGATGAATTACATAAGAATTGCTGAATTTTTTTCACACAAAATTATTTAGCTCTGGAGTCTGGAATACAAGTTATATGAATGAAATATTCATTGATTTTGCATAAAGAATTAGATGATTTATATTTCGATACAGTTTTAAATATTTAAGTATAATAAATTACTGTAGTACTGTGATAATGTAAAAGATATTACCACTGAATGAATCACATTTTAGAAATTTTTAAATGAAATTACATTTCAGTTGGAAAGTGTTTCATAATCAATGCTTATGCATGATTGATCTTTCTTGTTTTATATAGTTTTTAACACTTTATAACATAGTTGAAAAGTGTTAATGACTTTGTTCATTCTGTCTGTCTGTTATAACGATAACTGCCGTAAAAATGATTAAGACTTTACAACATAGTTGAAAAGTGTTTATGACTTTGTTCATTCTGTCTGTCTGTCTGTCCGTTAGCACGATAACTGCCGTAAAAGTGACTTTAGCAAAATGAAATTTTAGTATGTTTTTCAGAAGGTTTATATGACATATGGGAATATAAATGAAAAATATCACCCAATTAGTTTTGGATTGAACCCGGGTTGAAAAAATGAAATACATTGAGCCCTATGGGACCTAATTTTTCAAACATTTTTTAAGCGAATTTAAAATTCACAAATTGCTTTTTTTAAATAAATTTTAGTAAATATTCAAATTATCCCATAAAATATATAATTTTTTTTTAAATATCTTAGGTAGTTTTTAAAATAAAAATTATTTAATATATGGAGAAAAACAAATTCAATTAAATTCTGACTCTTGCTATATTCCACAGAAGGCCAAAAGGGATATATTATATAATTATCTTTCCAAGAGTTTAATTATTTTATATATAAGAGAGGTTTCACATTTTAAAATAAATATGATACATAACAATTTTTCAAACTTTTAAATAAAATAAATTAATATTGTGTTGTGATGAATGAAACGATTGGAAAAATGTTTATGAATGAAATGCTGCATTTATATAGAGGCGATTTATATTTCGATGACGTCATTTGAATAAAGTTAATTTGTTTTTGATGAAGTTTTCAGATATAATAAATTATTGTAATATTATGATAATTTTAAAAATATTGCAGAGGAATGTATCACATTTTAGAGATATTTAAACCAGGCAATTTATATTGCAATGCCTCATTTGAATGAAGCTCATTTTCTTCGATGAAGTTTGAAACATAATAAATCAATGTAGTATTGTGATAATTTTAAAAATATTACCGAGGAATGTATCGCATTTTAGAGATGCTTATATAAAATTGCATTGAAGTTGGAAAGTGTTTCATGATCAATGCTTTATGCATGATTGATCTTTCTGGTTATTTTCTCATATTAAGAAAGCATTGTGTATACAAAAGTATTTTAATTGATGCCAATATATGTTTCAAGACCTATTGAATGCTTGTTGACTATTTTTGGAGTGATCTCCTTCCGTCTGTTTGTGATCGATTTCAGTTGTTGTTTGTTGTTTCTTATCCCACTTGACCGACAGCAATATCAGATCAAGTCCATGAACCCCGTGAGTCTTCAGAAGATAAAGAACTACTCCAGGACTGGAGTACAGCTGGCCCCTCTTAATCCAATACATGAGTGATCGATTTCTTGTGGACACGATAGCTACAAAAATTGTGAATGGATTTTTATGAAACTTTCTATTCTGCTTTGTTAAAAAAAGATCTAGGACCATACAGAATTTTTTGAAATTCAAACGAAAACTTCAAAATCTATTTGAAATTTCATATTCTCTTAACATGGCAGCATAGGGCAGAATTTAACATAATTTTGCATAAAAGTGGTCATTTATCGCACAATGAACACGAAACATAATACTTTCAATAATTGTAGTGAATAACAATCACGATATAATTTTCATGTTAATTATGTTATTACCGCCCCCCCCCCCCTCGCACACACGGGGGTGTATTTTCAAACTCGGTATCAATCGAAATATTTTTTCAGGCCCTTTAAAAGGAAGGGTAACATGCTATAATTGTGTTTATGTGGAACATAGTTACAGATTTAAAAAAAAAAATTCTTCTAAAATATTCAAGAAAAAGTCAAGCTGCTTAAAGGGACGGTGGACGTTGAAATGAGCAAAAATCGACAAAAAAGGTTTGTCTTTTTTAATATATAACAATATTTTACAAGGAATTTTTTAAATGCAATTGCAGTTATTTTTTCTTTTTATTGTCATGTCTTACGAGAATTTTCGATCACCCATTTTAAAATAATTCTTATTTTTCCACAGCACATGCATGAGTGAAGTTCTAAAATGCTAATAGGGAATCTGCATATTAAGTTGACGGTGGACGTTAAAATGAGCAAAAATCGACAAATTTTTTTTTAATATATAACATTATTTTACACATATATCCTTTTGCTTACGGGTGGGACAGCGTCTATTCCAAACGAAGGACCTCCCAAAACGACAGGTATTTGACATACCCTATCCCAAACAGTTCGACCCCTCGTTGCAGGCATTAGCGTCCATGGAAATCGCCAACAGAAACATTGCACATGTTGCAGCAGGTGCGATATTTCAGTCGCCGATTTCCATGGACGCCAATGCCTGCAAAATGGCATCGAACTGTTTGGCATAGGATATGTCAGATACCTGTTTTGGGAGGTTCTTCGTTTGGAATTGCCGCTGTTCCACCCGTAAGCAAAAGGTTAAATGCATTTTTTTCGAAATGGAATTATCAAAGATTTTACATTTTTAAGATACTTCATGCGTCTTATTTTTTATTTGAGATGCATGACATTTGACAAGAAGACACCTTTCATACTTTTTAATGAAACTGGGTATACATATCATGACTGGACATTATTAAGGTAATTAAAAAGTGAATAAGGACCTAATTAAATGATGAAAATTAAGTTTTAATGCAGATAAATATATTTCAAAAATTAATTTTCCAATTGAGTTAAAAATGAACACCCAGATTTGTTCATAGTGTGTGTTTAAATGATCATAACGTAAAATTAATCAAAAATGTGGCCAAATGGCACGCAAGGAGCATTTTCAAATTTTCATTAAAAATATTAAATTAAAAAATATATACAGAAGTATTGTAAAATTGAAACAAATTTAATTATACTTTATATAGTAATGTTAGGAGGAATATTTATACAAATTTTCATGTTTCTAAGTCAATGCGTAAATAAAAACATTTTAACATCCACCGTCCCTTAAGAAAGGTTTCTGGTATGACAAAGTCGATTTGAGCTACGCGTCAGTGAGTTTTTGATAAATTTATTTGAAAAACGTGCATTATGTCGAAACGGGTCATGTTAGGGTTATACGGTATGTATCATTCGTTTTCAAATAAAAAAATCTGATGTGGGCAGCAGATGACTTTCCCTGCAGACTTATATCCACGTTCTCTTTATTTTAATTAAATTTTTTCACTTTTAATTCAATTTTCGTTCTCATTCGGTAACCGGACTTATTTTCAAAGCTGGCGTAGAGAAAATACGAAAAACTAAAATATCTCGAGAACGGCTAGTCCTAGTGTGATGGGGTTGATCTCATTCTTTTCTTCGAAAAAATTACGTATTAAACAAGCATTTAATGGATATATTGGAGCATACGTATTTGTTTAGTTTAGATTTTGACGATTTTTGCGAGCACCAGGGTGACCTATACGTGACTCATCTACCGAATTTTGTGAAATTCTGTCCATTAGTTTTTGAGCTAGAGTGTATACAAGCTTTTCCGGGCCATTTCGCAAAAAAGGCGGGTTCTTTTATTCCGAATCGTACCCAAAATTAATCAGAACCAGCCCCGCCCACAAGTGACTTACTTACAAAATTTAGTGAAATTCGGTCCATTAGTTTTTTAGTTAGAGTGGATACAAAATCCGCACAGACAGACAGACACACAGACACACAGACAGACGGACACACAGACACACACACAGACGTCCCGCTAAAAATGGTTTTTTCGTATTCTAGAGGTCTCGAAACGTGTAGATCCGTCGAAAACTCGAGTTGTGATTTTCGGCATTATTCCAATACTTTCCCTATACATTGCCATGTATTGCAGGGAAAGTAAAAATCTGATGTGGGCAGCACATGACTTTCCCTGCAGACTTATATTAACGTTCTCTTTATTTTAACTAAATTTATTTCACTTTTAATTCAATTTTCGTTCTCATGCGGTAACCGGGCTTATTTTCAAAGGTGGCGTAGGGAAAGTACGAAAAACTAAAATATCTCGAGAACGGCTAGTCCTAGTGTAATGGGGTTGGTCTTATTCTTTTCATCATTAACAATTACGTATTAAATCAGCATTTAATGGATATATTTGAGTATACCCAGTTCTTTAGTTTAGATTTGGACGATTTTTGCGGGCCATTTTTCAAAAAAAGGCAGGTTATTTTTTTCTGAATCGTACCAAAATCTAATCAGCACCAGGGTGACCTATACGTAACTCATCTACCGAATTTTGTGAAATTCGGTCCATTAGTTTTTCAGCTACAGTGGATACAAGCTTTTGCGGGCCATTTCACAAAAAAGGCGGGTTCTTTTATTCTGAATCGTACCCAAAACTAATCAGCACCAGCCCCGCCCACAAGTGACTTACCTACAAAATTTTGTGAAATTCGGTGCATTAGTTTTTTTGTTAGAGTGGATACAATATCTGCACAGACAGACAGACACACAGACACACAGACACACAGACAGACACACACACAGACGTCACGCTAAAAATGGTTTTTTCGTATTCTAGAGGTCTTGAAACGTGTAGATCCGTCGAAAACTCGAGTTGTGATTTTCGGAATGATTTCAATACTTTCCCTATACATTACCATGTATTGCAGGGAAAGTAAAAATCTGATGTGGGCAGCACATGACTTTCCCTGCAGACTTATATCCACGTTCTATTTATTTCAGTTAAATGTAATTCACTTTTAATTCAATTTTCGTTCTCATTTGATAACTGGACTTATTTTCAAAGGTGGGGTGGAAAAATACGAAAAAAACTAATATATCTCGAGAACGGCTAGTCCTAGTGTAATAGGGTTGGTCTTATTCTTTTCTTCGTTAAAAATTACGCATTAAACAAGCATTTAATGGATATATTTGAGCATACGTAGCTTTTTAGTATAGATTTTGGCAATTTTTGCGGGACATACTACAAAAAAAGGCAGGTTATTTTTTTCTGAATCGTACCAAAATCTAATCAGCACTAGGGTGACCTATACGTGACTCATCTACCGAATTTTGTGAAATTCGGTCCATTAGTTTTTCAGCTAGAGTTGATCAAAGCTTTTGCCGGCCATTTCGCAAAAAAAGGCGGGTTTCTTTTATTCCGAATCGTACCCAAAACTAATCAGCACCAGCCCCGCCCACAAGTGACTTACCTACAAAATTTTGTGAAATTCGGTCCATTAGTTTTTTAGTTATAGTGGATACAAAATCTGCACAGACAGACAGACAGACAGACACACAGACAGACAGACACACACATAGACGTCACGCTAAAAATGGTTTTTTCGAATTCTAGAGGTCTTGAAACGTGTAGATCCGTCGAAAACTCGAGTTGTGATTTTCGGTATGATTCCAATACTTTCCCTATACATTACCATGTATTGCAGGGAAAGTAAAAATCTGATGTGGGCAGCACATGACTTTCCCTGCAGACTTATATCCATGTTCTCTTTATTTTAATTAAATTTATTTCACTTTTAATTCAATTTTCGTTCTCATTCGGTAACCGGACTTATTTTCAAAGGCGGCGTAGAGAAAATGCGAAAAACTAAAATATCTCGAGAACGGCTAGTCCTAATGTAATGGGGTTGGTCTTATTCTTTTCTTCGCGAAAAATTACGTAATAAACAAGTATTTAACGGATATATTTGAGCATACGTAGTTCTTTAGTTTAGATTTGCACGATTTTTGCGGGCCATTCTGCAAAAAAAGGCAGGTTATTTTTTTCTGAATCGTACCAAAATCTAATCAGCACCAGGGTGACCTATACGTGACTTATCTACCGAATTTTGTGAAATTCGGTCCATTAGTTCTTCAGCTACAGTGGATACAAACTTTTGCGGGCCATTTCACAAAAAAGGCGGGTTGTTTTATTCCGAATCGTACCCAAAACTAATCAGCACCAGCCCCGCCCACAAGTGACTTACCTACAAAATTTTGTGAAATTCGGTCTATTAGTTTTTTAGTTAGAGTGGATACAAAATCTGCACAGACAGACACACAGACAGACAGACACACAGACACACAGACAGACAGACACACACACAGACGTCACGCTAAAAATGGTTTTTTCGTATTCTAGAGGTCTCGAAACGTGTAGATCCGTCGAAAACTCGAGTTGCGATTTTCGGCATGATTCCAATACTTTCCCTATACATTACCATGTATTGCAGGGAAAGTAAAAATACATATAAAAAATCTGATGTGTGCAGCACATGACTTTTCCTGCAGACTCATATCCAAATTTTCTTTATTTATTTAATAATTCATTAGATAGAGTTTAATTGAACCAAATAACACTAAATTTGCATTTTTAATTCAATTTTTGCTTCTATTTGGTAATTGGACATTTTTCCGAAATCGGCTTAAGAAAAATGCAAGAAATCTCAAATATCTTGAGAACAGTTAGTTCTAAAATATAATGGAGTGTCTTATATTATTTTCCTCTTCAAAAAATTGCGTATAAAACAATAATTTAATTGATACATTTGAGCATACATTACTTAGTCTTTTTGTAGTTGTTGGCGATTTTGGCTAGCCACTTCGTGAAAAAGGCACATTGTTCTTTTCTGAATCGTACTAAAATCTAATCAGCTCCAGAGTATCCCACAAGTAACTTATGTACCAAATTTTGTGAAATTTGGTCAATTAGTATTTTGGCTAGAGTTGATACATGAAATTTTTGCGGCCATTTCGTAAAAAAAGGCGAGTTCTTCTTTTCTGAATCTTACCAAATTCTAATCAGCACCAGAGTATCTAAGAAGTAACTTATCTACCAAGTTTTGTGAAATTTGATCAATTAGTATTTTATCTAGAGCGGATAAATAAAATATTTACGGGCCATTTCGCAAAAAAGGCCGGTTATGTTTTTACGAATCGTAATAAAAACTAATCAGCACCAGGGTTATATCCAAGTGACAGACCTACCAAATTTTATGAAATTCGGTCCATTAGTTTTTCAGTTAGAGTGGATAAATTCATTGCACAGACAGACACACAGACAGACACATGCACAGACGTCACTCTAAAAATAGTTTTTTCGTATTTTAGAGATCTCGAAACTTGTAGATCCGTCGAAAACTCGAGTTGCAATTTTCGACATGATTCTAATACTTCCCCATACATTATCGTGTATTGCAGGGAAAGTAATAATTATATATTTCAATCTGATATATAATATCTGATCATATATTAATATATTAATATCTGATCTTTTAATGATTTCAAAAATTCATTCCTAAATCGTGCAATATCTAGAGAGTGGTTAAATATGACGTTCTAAGGTTTATATCCTTCGTTTTCTAAAGAGAAAATACGACTAAAATGATTATATATCATTATATAATGATTGTTATACTCGTACCATTTCAAAATGCTCTATTCGTTCGTGAAATATTGAAAGAAAACAAAAATTTAACTCTGGTCTAATATTACCCAATTCTACTTAATAATTTTGCGATTGAAATGTATTTCAATCATGTACTGTTCTTCTAATTCTATCGAATATGGCAGGAAGTAAATATTAAACTCGTTTGCCGGGATGTTCAAATTTAGAGTAAATTTAAGTTCGGTTTTTTTCTACTGTTAAAGACTTTTTAAAATAAATTCATACAGCTTCTGAAGAAATTAATTAATATATGTAAATATGCATAATTTAAATGCGGTTTATTTTTATCGTGAACGCGATTTAAAAATCAGAAAAAATTTTTTTGATCCTAATGAATTTTAGAACCGAAAAAGTGGAAGATAAAAAATATATTTTGATAATTTTTTATGCAGTATTAAGAAATACGATGACAAAATAATTTTTCCCCTTTTTCAGAGGTTAATACGTATAGAATTTGAATAGCACAAGCAATACGTATTTGGAACGAAGCATAGGACATACTTATTTTTTTTAGAGAAAAAGTCTTAAAAATTGTAGCACAGAATTTTTTTCCATAAAATGCAAATGTGCAATGTTATGGTAAAACGGTAGATGTTTGCACTAATTGAATAGGAAAAAAGTCCCTGTAAAGAAACGAGAAAAGTTCTATAGAATATGTACGAGTAAAGAAAAAAAATTATAAATATCTGGAAGCCACATAGAGTTGGTATGTACATGTAATCGATCTATAGACACATGCTCTTGTGAGGAATGTTGTAACTTTATAAAAAATATATGTGGGCAGCAGCTGCGTTGGCCTGCAGGCCTTGGTGAATTTTTATGTATTTAAAAATATTTACTTTCACTTTTATTTATACTCAGGTGAAGAACATGTATCTTAAAATAAAGAGCTTTTTGATCAAATACAATAATCTTACATACTTGGAAAATCCGAGTCAAAGCATGGTATTTACTTAATGCAAAGTAAAATTATTTTATATAGAAATCCAACCTATCTAACTATATATATGTAATTTTATACATTTTTTTGATACATTTAATTGAGAAATGAATAGTATTTCAAAAATGATTAATGCTAGTATACTGAAACTATTTCCATTAATTTGTTTATGATAAAATAAACAAAAGAACCATCAGTACTGTCTTTAGCCCGATATAGCCAAAATGAGTTTACTTGAACAACCTGTTTTATAATAATAAAATGAAGACTGTCTGTCTGTTTGTTTGTTTGTTTGTCCGCAATGTCGGGCTACATCTTCTGACTTTACAAGTCGTAGGTACACTGTAGCATCTATAGCTGAACAACGCCCTCTTTTCTAAATTTTTAATTAAATTTTAAAACTTCTCCAAAGTATTCAAGCTTGGTATTGTGGGGTGGGAGAGCCCAGTGGATAGTGCACGGGAATTGCACTGGGACGATTCCCGGGCAGGAGTCGTAATTCGATTCGCGGCGATGCCCAAATTGCCCCACGTGTTCACGCGGAATACAATCTCGTTGAATACGTATTTGTTTGTAATTTGTTTGATTTCGCAACATCTATAGTGACCTTTGCACCAAGTTTGGTTTTATCGAGTTTTGAAAGACACTTGAAATATTTCGATATCTCCATTTCTGTCGATGATACACCATTTTTCTAGAGATATCTAGGGAACAGTATATAAGGAAGACCCAAGGTAAAGTGTCCCAAAGATATCCCAAGGTAAAGTGTCACGATTAAAATTTGATTTTAAACTACGCACAAAAGCATCACAAGTAAAATTTGATTTTAAACTATGTACAAAAGTATCACAAACAAAACTTGATTTTAAACTATGTACAAAAGTATCACAAGCTACCTGGCTCCTGTAATTGAAATCAGAAGCTCAAAGTAGTTGCAGTGTTCTGCGTAAAAAAAGAGCTAAACTCCAATCAAAATTAACACAATTTGGAATTATTAATACATTTACTTTGTCAAATAAAAAAGAACAATTTCAAAACACCGCATTCTTTAAACCATTATTTTTCCTTATGTATTGAGAATGGAATTTATATTTCTCAAATTAAACGCAACGTTGCAACGCCTGTAACAACCTCTTGCCATTTTAAATTAATATTCAGATAAAAACGGCGACAAAAATTGGAACAATTAAAGGAAGACAATTAACGGGATTTCTAAATGGGGAAATTTATAATTACGTGAAGGAATGCGAAGTATTTCTTTTATTTCGTATTTGTTACGCGTTTTATACCAGATTGCACTTGCTAGATCATTATTCTAAATTCCACCATTGTTGATAAAAGTTGTTACAAAATATATTTAGTACTTAAACATTTAGAGATATTAGTTTGAAGTTCTTATTCATTAACGTTCTTCTGTATTTCCTTTTTATTCATTTTGGAATAAAAGTTTAAAGCAGCTAAACTCATAAGGTATATAGAGGAAAGTTGCTGAGGAAAATCTGAATTGAACAGCAATCAAGCTTTTCAAAACTTCAATTTAATGTTTCTTTCATTTTATTTTTTTATTAATATAAGTTTCATCGCGCAAAATAGCATATAAAATGGAAACTTATATGAAATAATTTTTCTGTTTATTTGAGGTCATAAAGTATTTAAAAAATGGCTCCAACTTTTCCCAAATTCCACCAAATATAATATACAGAATGATTTATAATAGGATAGTAAAAGTGGTTGTATTCATTTTGTCATACAATTTGCATGTAAAATATACATTTAGTTAATACATGTAAGTTTACTTAATTTTTAGTTTCTCAATTGAGGGTAATTTAAAATAAATGCCATATTTATTATTCCAAATTGGATTAAAATGTATTCAGCAAAACATAAACTTTTACGAGACTTTACCAAATTTTATTACATTTTATCGGATAGTTTTTAAAGTAGGATGGATACATGCATTGTACAGACAGACACATGAACCTCACATTAAAAGGTGTTGTATTTGTAGCCAAGAGTGTGTAAAATATGTAAATCCATCAAAAACATGAATTCCCATTTTTAATCTAATTCCACTCAATTTTCCATGTATGTTACTATACTATAGATTGAGTAATATATAAAATAGTTTGAAATAAACTCCCTGAGGTTCACCAAACTGCCGTCAGTTGCTCTAGAAAATAAGTCGTTCCCACCGTACCTAGTTCACGTTTGGTGAATACTGGCTGAAGCTGACTATCCTGACTTGGTTTCAATTGTCAGGAATAACAGCTTATATTTGATGATAGGGATGTGTGCTATATCATGTATGCCATATTACGTAAGCCTATTATATCTTACATGGTTACGTCTCATCTGTTACGTAGGTCACCATTATTAGCGACCACCTTCAAACCATAGTGCAGACAATCTGTCATGACCACTTTCGTCTGTTTCAAGTGGATAATGCAACAGTACATACTTAAAAAAAGGTCACATATAGTTTGTCATGCAAGACGATCAAATAATGTAGCTACAATGGACTTTCTGTCCTTCTCAGGTATAAATATTACTGAATATCTATGGAAAAATCTGAAATGACAGAAAAATGCAGTTTCCTCGACGTACATTACACGTATAGTTGGGACAATTGAAGACGAATGCCATAAATTCCAGCAAGACCTGTAGCTATTAAATGTCCAATTGCTTCCCTTCTGAAAGCTCGCAATACGTCAATACAGTATTCCTGAAGAGATATGAATAAATTAAGTGTTATCATTATGTTGATCTACAGCTGTGTGTAGCATCAGCACAGACCGATGAACACTTACAAAATAACTTAATGATCGGTAGCACACATTTTTGGGGTCGAGCGTCTAAATTGAATTATAGGAAAGGAACGGTAATTACACGCTTCCCTTCAGTATTGTGGAAAAATATGGTTCCGAAAAGGTCTATCGTTATTGGATTATTCGGATCAACCGAGTTTAAGCGGGCAGTGGTCGACTTTTTGTTCTATATTTTCTGCTCCAAGTTTTCCACCAGTCCGTTTTTACTTTGCCTGCAATACATGGTAATGTATAGAGAAAGTATTGAAATCATGTCGAAAATCGCAACTCGAGTTTCCGACGTATCTACACGTTTCGAAACCTCTAGAATACGAGAAAACTATTTTTAGCGTGAGGTCTGTGTGTGCGTGTGTGTGTCTATGTGTCTGTGTGTGTGTCTGTGTGTCTATGTGTCTGTGTGTCTGTGTGTCTGTCTGTTTGTCTGCGTGTCTGTCGCTGCAGATTTTGTATCAACTCTAACTAAAAACTAATGGACCGAATTTCACAAAATTTGGTAGGTAAATCACTTGTGGGCGAGTGTGATGCTGATTAGTTTTAGGTACAATTCGGGATAAAAGAACCCGCCTATTTTTGCGAAATGGCCCGCAAAAGATTTTATCCACTCTAACTGAAAAACTAATGGACCGAATTTAGAAACTTCGGCAGATGAGTCATTTGTGGGTCACCCTAGTGATGATTAGATTTTGGTATCATTCGAAAAAAATAACCTAACTTTTTTTGCAAAGTGGATCGCAAAAATAGTCAAAATCTAAACTAAAGAACTACGTATGCTCAAATGTATCCATTAAATGCTTGTTTAATACGTAATTTTTAACGAAGAAAAAAAAAAGACCAACCCCATTACACTAGGACAAGCCGTTCTCGAGATATTTTAGTATTTCGTATTTTCTCTACGCCATCTTTGAAAATAAGTCCGGTTACCGAATGAGAACGAAAATTGAATTAAAAGTGAATTAAATTAAAGAGAACGTGGATATAAGTCTGCAGGGAAAGTCATGTACTGCCCACATCAGATTTTTTATACTCGTGTATGACTGCATACTTGAAGCTCTAACTAAGCGAATTTTTAACTTATTTTGTATTTTTACGTTCCCTGCAATACATGGTAATGTATAGGGAACGTATTGGAATCGTACCGAAAATCAGAACTCGAGTTTTCGACGGATATACGCGTTTCGAGACCTCTGGAATTCGAAAAAAAAAATTTAGTTTGACATCTGTGTTTGTGTCTGTGTGTCTGTTTGTTTGTCTGTCTGTGCAGATTTTGTATCCACTCTTAACTAAAAAACTAATTGACCGAATTTCATAAAATTTGGTCGGTAAGTCACTTGGTGAATTTGGTGCTGATTAGTTTTGAGTACGATTCGGAGTAAAGGAACTCGCCTTTTTTTGCGAAGTGGCCTGCAAAATCCTGTGTACACTCTAGCAGAAAAAATAATGGACTGAATTTCACAAAATTCGGTAGATAAGTCGCTTATGGGTCACCCTGGTGCTGATTAGATTTTAGTACAATTCGAAAAAAATAACCTGCTTTTTTATCCAAAATGGCTTGCAAAATCGTCAAAATCTAAAGTAATAAATCTGATGCGGGCAACGCATGATTTTCCTTATGTAATGCAATGAATTTACTACTTTTACAGTAAAAAAAATAGGTTTTCTTATAGTAGATACTTATATTCTTTCCGAGATATTGAATTTTCGACAATTAGTCGTCATTTTCATTGATTTAGCGTCATTTTAATCCATTTGGCGAGATTTACGTTAATTTGACAACATTTCAAAAAGTCGCCAAGTTGGCGACATTCCGCCAATTTCGTCACCAAAATCTCGCCAAGCTTTACTGACGGGGAAATAAGTTATTCTTGTAGCAGATAAATGACTATTGGCGTTCAAATACAAAAGTATTACTCGAAGTATCTTTCTTCATGAATGGAACGAGCTAGATCCACGAGAATGATGTCACCAAATTTTTCGCATGGTATTACATCTGAAGACTGAACATGTTTCTCAATAGGACATATATATATTTTTTCATATGACTTTTTGATAATTTTTTTGAAAAATGCGCAATAACTCGAGAACGGTTCATGTTAGCGTTCTAAATTTATGTTAATCGTTTTCTAATGAAATATTACATAAGAAATGTCTATTTGCGTAACTTTATTCACGGTTTTGATTTTTTGACGATTTTTTCAAAATTTCACTCAAAAATTTAGGTGGGTTCTGTACAATCGATTGCGTATAAAAACAATAGGCTTCCAGTGTTTATGAATTGTGATTTTTGTACCTAATTTCGTTCGAATCGGTCCATTTGTTCGTCAGTTATCGTCTCCACAGACTCACACACACACACGCGCACACACACACACACACACATCACTTCAAAAATGTTTGATTCGTGATCAGGGATGCTTGAAACGTGCTTTCCCGTCGAATACTCGAATTCGAATTTTCGACCCAGTTACAATACTTTCCTTATACATTATGTATATAGGGAAAGTAAAAACTATGTATGCTCAAATATATCCATTAAATTATGGTTTTATACGTAATTTTTAAAGCAGAAATGAATAAGACCAACCTCATTACACTAGGGCAAGCCGTTCTCGAGATATTTTAGTTGTTTCGTATTTTCTCTACGCCACCTTTGAAAATAAGTCCAGTTACCAAATGAGAACGAAAATTGAATTAAACGTGAATTAAATTTAATTAAAATAAAGAAAACGTGGATAGAAGTCTGCAGGGAAAGTCATGTGCTGTCCACATCAGATTTTTATTGTTTGGTCCTCTCAGAGTTTCTAAAAGTCACATATTAATGTACTGGCTTGCACTTACACAACCGATACATTAATTTAGTACTATCTTAACGTTTGGAGTAAGGTGAATTTAAGGTGAATAAGGTGAATTTAAAATTTATGATGTGCAAGTATAGTAAAATTTTATTTACGTGGTGCTTGGTAAACACTCATACATGTCCCGATAATCATTCTGCATACGTAAGTAATAAAACAGAAAAACTTTAAATCCAATAAAAAACAACTTGAGATCATTAATAAGATAATATTATACAGTTCGTATTGCAAATACAGTCATCAGGACATCATTCAATTTTAATTTTTATTGGGTTGAAAGTTTTAGATGCATAAATTGAACATGGAATTATGGCTTACAATTCGTACCATTTTAAATAAATGCCCAGTTAAAAACGAAATTCAAACCAAAATAATTAAAAGGAAAAATAGAACGAAATCCAGCAGAGTCAGAATTTATAATTATTGAAAGAATGTAAGGAATCTTAAGTATTCTTTGTTCGTGGCATATTTTATTTAGCGTTTCACCTTTTACATGACAGAGCCGAATTAATTCCTTATTTTACTGAAATTAAAGTCTGTTAACTAGTATTCTTTGGAGAGCATTTAAAGTGTTTAAACACATATAGATGTTTTCTTATTCTTCTAAATCAAAGAAATGAAAATGAATATTGCATACTGCGTCTTTGACAAGAAAAAAAAATCTGATGTGGGCAGTACATGACTTTCTTTATATAATGTAATGAATTTACTACTTTTACAGTAAAAAAAAATAGATTATTTTCATAGTAGTTATTTATATTCTATCCAAGATATTGAATTTTTGTCAATGAGTCGTCATTTTCCATGTCGTCATCATCAATGAGTCGTCATTGATTTAGCGTCATTTTTATCTATTTGGAGAGGTTTTCGTTAATTTAGCAACATTTAAAAAAGTCGCCAAGTTCGCGACATTCCACCAAATTCGTCGCCAAAATCTCGCCAAGCGTTATGAACAAAGAAATAAGTTATTCTTACAGCAGATAAATGACTCTTGGCGTTCAAATACAATACATAGTATTGCTCAAAGTATTTTTTCTCATGAATGAAACGAAATAGATCCACGGGAATGATGTCACTCAATTTATCGCATGATATTATATATGAAAAGTGAACATGTTTCTCAATAGGTGTGGCATATAAAATATTATAGAAGAACAAGTTTTAGTTTAACCTTTAAATATTATTTATTATATTATTTATCGTTGACATGGCCGTTAAAACTCATTAGTGGAATTAACATTTAAATCGTACATCGCTCGTTGTTGTGCCGCAAAAAACCCTCCAATTATTTTTACCTTTTGCGTAAGTCCTGAAAAGAATTATTAATTAATATTAAAAGATTAGACTATTTTAAAACTTAAACAATATTATTTATTAACAACATCAATTTATCAAAAGCACCAATTTTCATAAATATCAATTTTCATTTAATTATTTTAGCAAGGGGAGATATGCGACCAGAATTATTAGATTTACAATAGTGTCTAGATCCTGTGATATTTTGAGCACATACCTTCCAGTTTAGTCTTGGGCTCATCATCTCGCTTGCATCAGTCTTATACGGCCATAACTCTGTGGTGTGTGGCTCCTCCTCGTATATCTCACTTCGACTGATACTTCATATCTGCAACTGCTAGGTCATGGTTGTGTAATACTCGTGATTCGACTAATATTCACATCTCTTACTCTTAAGTCATGACAGTGTAAATACTCGTACTCTAACTGCAGCTCCTAAGTCATGTCTTCTAGGTCATATTCACTTCGCTCCTTTCGTAAATCTGTTTTAGACTTGTGGTTCCTTCGGCGGGGTAGCTCCGCCCTCCTTCCCCTTGGCGCTCATTGGTTCTTCTGAACCCAATGGCATCACTTCACAGCTTCTCCCAGCCCCTGTGGCCTGGCACACATAAATTTATAGCATTTGACCTAAAAGTTCAAGTTGTCGTAAAGTTCGGCGCCAGTCAGACTCAAGCTTTCTTTTCCTTAAAGGACACCATAAATGATCAAATAAAAATGTCTCAGGAGAGAACAATTTCTGGTCTCACAATAGGAAATACTTTTTTTTTATTTTATATGACATTTAGAATTTTAGATGACATAAGAAATGTCTATTAACGTAACTTTATTAACGGTTTTGATTTTTTGACGATTTTTTAAAATTTCACTCGAAAATTTAGGGGGGTTCTGAAAATTCGGTTACGTTTAAAAACAATAGGCTTCCAGTGTTTACGGATTGTGATTTTTGTGCCAAATTCCGTTCGAATCGGTCCATTCGTTCGTCAGTTATCATCTCCACAGCCTCACTGACATACACACACACACACACACACACACACACACACACACACTTGCTTTCACACACACACACACACTTACTTTCGCACACACACAGACATCACTTCAAAAGTATTTTATCCGTGATCAGGGATGCTTGAAACGTGCTCTCCCGTCAAAAACACGAATTCGAATTTTCGACCCCGTCACAATACTTTCCTTATACATTATGTATATAAGGAAAGTAATAATATTATACAGTTCATATTGCAAATGCACTCATCAGGACTTCATTAAATTTTAATTTTTATTGGGTTGAAAGTTTTAGATGCATAAATTGAACATGGAATTATGGCTTGCAATTCGTGTCATTTTAAATAAATGTCCAGTTTAAAATGAAATTCAAATCAAAATAATTAAAAGAAAAAAAAACTAACGAAATCTAGCACAGTCAGAATTTATAATTATTGAAAGAATGTAAGGAATATTAAGTATTCTTTGTTCGTGACATATTTTATTTATCGTTGCACCTTTTGCATGACAGAGCCGATTTAATTCCTTATTTTAATGAAATTAAAGACTGTTAACTACTATTCTTTTTAGAGCATTTGAAGTGTTTAAACACACATAGATATTTTCTTTTTCTTCTAAATCAAAGAAATGAAAATGATTATTACATACTATGTCTTTGACAAGAAAAATTAAATAGTCAATAACTGTTAATCGTTTTAGATTGGTATGAAACATCCCTAGTTTCGTATATTTCGAATGAACAAAGGTTTATTCGTGTTATATGGGGCGATGGTATAAGGTACGTAGGAATGTACAACACAACTGGAAGATGGCAAACAAGGGTGGATCCAGCGAGGGGCGGAGGGGGCGACCCCCCCCCCCCCCCGTCGGAGTTATAAATAGGAAAAAAATAAAGACGATGAAGAATAATTTTTGTGTTGTTTGATATGACTGCCTGTAATAAACAAAAGTCTAATGCGAAAAATGTTTTGACATTTCTCTTTAAAAAGTGAAGCGCCTTAAAACTTGGCTTCGAACTCGGATAACAGAAGAGCGACTTTCAGAACTAGCATTAAAACACATCCATAGAGACATTCATATTGTTATAAATAAAGTGATTGACAAATTTTCAAAGAAACCAAGGTTGCTTGACTTTTCACTATAAACTTAGTTTTAGAAAGTTGCTTGTTATAAAAAAGTAAAATCATTACAAAGTTTTCATAATTTAGATTTAAACTTGTTGTATTAAATACATTGTAAATTATCGTTTTGGTTGTTGTATAAATGCATATGTATTGTATCCTTTATTAGCTTACCCATTCTGTCATACTTAACTATATTTTATCCTAAACCATATTTCCTTATAGTTTAATGATATGCTCAGCTTTCATTATTAAGTATATTAGACTTTAAAACAACAAAATTTATGTAAACTATTCAACAGCCCAAAATTAAAAAATTTTCAGGGGAGAATCCTCGGAACCGCCGCCACCCCCCCCCCCCGGAATAAAACTCTGGATCCGCCCTTGTGTTTAAAAACAATAGGCTTCCAGTGTTTACGGATTGTGATTTTTGTACCAAATTCCGTTCGAATCGGTCCATTCGTTCGCCAGTTATCACCTCCACAGCCTCACTGACATACACACACACACACACACACACACACACACACTTACTTTCACACACACACACACACACTTACTTTCACACACACACACTTACTTTCTCACACACACACACACTTACTTTCACACACACACACACTTACTTTCACACACACACACACACTTACTTTCACACACACACACTCACACACACAGACATCACTTCAAAAATATTTTATTCGGGATCAGGGATGCTTGAAACGTGCTCTCCCGTCAAAAACACGAATTCGAATTTTCGACCCCGTCACAATACTTTCCTTATACATTATGTATATAAGGAAAGTAATAATATTATACAGTTCATATTGCAAATGCACTCATCAGGACTTCATTAAATTTTAATTTTTATTGGGTTGAAAGTTTTAGATGCATAAATTGAACATGGAATTATGGCTTTCAATTCGTGTCATTTTAAATAAATGTCCAGTTTAAAATGAAATCCAAATCAAAATAATTAAAAGAAAAAAAACTAACGAAATACAGCACAGTCAGAATTTATAATTATTGAAAGAATGTAAGGAATATTAAGTATTCTTTGTTCGTGACATATTTTATTTATCGTTACACCTTTTGCATGACAGAGCCGATTTAATTCCTTATTTTACTGAAATTAAAGACTGTTAACTACTATTCTTTTTAGAGCATTTGAAGTGTTTAAACACACATAGATATTTTCTTTTTCTTTTAAATCAAAGAAATGAAAATGATTATTACATACTATGTCTTTGACAAGAAAAAATAAATAGTCAATAACTGTTAATCGTTTTAGATTGGTATGAAACGTCCCTAGTTTCGTATATTTCGAATGAGCAAAGGTTTATTCGTGTTATATGGGGCGATGGTATAAGGTACATAGGAATG
This sequence comes from Amaurobius ferox, assembly GCA_951213105.1. Taxonomy (NCBI): domain Eukaryota; kingdom Metazoa; phylum Arthropoda; class Arachnida; order Araneae; family Amaurobiidae; genus Amaurobius; species Amaurobius ferox. Next base: position 133,508,830 of record OX578138.1, on the reverse strand, counting down.
TACAACACAACTGGAAGATGGCAAACAAGGGTGGATCCAGCGAGGGGCGGAGGGGGCGACCCCCCCCCCCCCTGTCGGAGTTATAAATAGGAAAAAAATAAAGACGATGAAGAATAATTTTTGTGTTGTTTGATATGACTGCCTGTAATAAACAAAAGTCTAATGCGAAAAATGTTTTGACATTTCTCTTTAAAAAGTGAAGCGCCTTAAAACATGGCTTCGAACTCGGACAACAGAAGAGAGACTTTCAGGACTAACATTAATACACATCCATAGAGACATTCATATTGTTGTAAATAAAGTGATTGACAAATTTTCAAAGAAACCAAGGTTGCTTGACTTTTCACTATAAACTTAGTTTTAGAAAGTTGCTTGTTATAAAAAAGTAAAATCATTACAACGTTTTTCGTAATTTAGATTTAAACTTGTTGTATTAAATATATTGTAAATTATCGTTTTAATTGTTGTATAAATGCATATGTATTGTATCCTTTATTAGCTTACCCTTTCTGTCATACTTAACTATATTTTATCCTAAACCATATTTCCATATAGTTTAATGATAAGCTCAACTTTCATTATTAAGTATATTAGACTTAAAAACAACAAAATTTATCTAAACTATTCAACAGCCCAAAATTAAAAAATTTTCAGGGGAGGATCCTCGGAACCGCCGCCCCCCCCCCCCCCCGTAATAAAACTCAGGTTCCGCCCTTGTGGCAAACTTAGATACTCTCTGCTATTGTTGTTATTCGACTCAGACCGTTCGACCTACCAGAAGGTGTAGAGTATCTATTTGGACAATTGGGACAGTACCATCTAATTTAGACTGAAACCCAGTGAGGGCGGCGTCCCCAGATAATGTAACTTCCTGCCCCTACCACGAACCTCTCGGAAAACATACGGACCTACATATTTAACGTACTTTTACTCTGCGTGAACACCGTGACAGTTTGGGCAGATTCGAAATCGACTCGCCCTAACAGCAATTTTTTTCAGAGTGACGTAAGATTTACGTCACACTGTGACTTTGGGGCGTCACAAGAAGTCGCAGTACGTCTCGGCTATGTCATATTGAGGTCACAGCGACGTCATTTTGGTCATTTTCATGGTCGTTTGTGACGTCGCATATTAATTTGGTTGTGACGTCACATTGTAATTGCTATTGTAATGTCGTCACATTGTTACTTGTTAATTAAAGTGTGGAAACGCCACAGAATATAGTCACAATGAAGTTACAAAGTCACTCATACGTAACGTCGCATAGAAGTCACAAATATGGTGTCACATTGTGACCCAGGTGTCACGTGACTACAACGTCACTATCACACATGTGACAATCTTTGCTGTGTGGATAGCTGGGAAGTGCCACCCAATTTAGACTGAAACTCAGTGGGGTAGGCATCCCTAAGAACCGTACCCTCCTCCCCTAACACTAACCATCAGAAGAACTTACGGACCCACATGTTTAGGTCAATCGTTCTCTGTGTGAACACGGCGACGGTTGGGGTAGAGTCGGAAATCGAATTCGGGTCGTCCAAGTGTAATCCTCACGTGATAATTACTGGGCTGTCAAAAATATGACAAAACTAAAATATCTCAAGAACGGTTAGTCACAGAGTTATGGGGCCAGTCTTATTCTTTTCATCGTCCGAAATTACACATAAAACAAGAATGTAATCGATACAAGCGTTTAATTGATTGGACATATGTGGTATTTTATTTTAGATTTTGACAGAATTATTGATGCGACGGTCTTGCATCTGGAGCTCTTCAATGCCGACCACATGACCGCAGCGAAATCCACAAAAGACAGCGAAGCTTTTTAGACAATGGGCTAACAGCGTTAGAGAGATTTGAAAACTCCGTAAATTCAGCAATGCACTGAAACATAATGGGAACAAGGTGCTCTTCCCTCAATTGCGGACAACCTATTGTAAAGTTTCACATCAAATCAATAATGTTTTTTTTATACAATGGACAGTTATAAGTATTATAACTAAATTATAACCATGAAAATACTTTTCTTTTATTATAATATTAGTGTTTAATAAATAAAAGTCTTGAATGTGGCCAAAAAAACAATTTTAACTTGTTTTAAAATGTCATAAAAGTAGAAATTCCGAGACAAGCTTTTTATAAAAATCACAGAATTTGGCGCATCTGTTCAAAATTAAAATAAAATCAACCATTTAATATTATTTAAAATAATATTAAAAAAAAATCAAACGGTAATGTTCCCAAAATGGGAACAATGGCGTCTTACAGGTTAGAGAAATTTGCACAAACCTATCACGTTGCTTAAAACTTGAATAATTTTGTGGAATCCTGGGGATCCACGGAATAAGCTTTAAAAATCTCTAATCTAAAGTAACGTTTCCCAACATGGGAGTAAGCGAAAAGCAGGTGCCTGTACGCGGAAATGGCAGACTTGAGCAAATGGATGACATTTCAAACCAAATTATTAATTTCCTTATATACATAATGTATAAGGAAAGTATTGTGACGGGGTCGAAAATTCGAATTCGAGTTTTCGACGGGAGAGCACGTTTCAAGCATCCCTGATCTCGAATCAACCATTTTTGAAGTGATGTATGTGTGTGTGTGTGGGTGTGTGGGTGTGAAAGTATGTGTGTGTGCGTGAAAGTATGTGTGTGTGTGTGTCAGTGAGTCTGTGGAGACGATAACTGACGAACGAATGGACCGATTTGAACGAAATTTGGTACAAAAATCACAATCCGTAAACACTGGAAGCCTATTGTTTTTATATGCAATCGAATGTTCAGAACCCCCCTAAATTTTCAAATGAAATTTTGAAAAAATCTTCAAAAAATCAAAACGTTTAAAAACAATTGGCGTCCACTATTCACGGATTGCCATTTTTGTACCAAATTTCATTCGAATCACTCCATTCATTCGTGAGATATGGTCTCCACAGACTCACTGACATACACACACACACATACTTTCACATTCACACACACAGACATCACCTCAAAAATGTTTGATTCTTGATCAGGGATGCTTGAAACGTGCTCTCCCGTCGAAAAATTGAATTCGAATTTTCGACCCCGTCACAATACTTTCCTTATACATTATGTATATAAGGAAAGTAATAATGTACCAAATGTTATGTATCTCTTGAATTTTTTCATGGATCCCAATCTGGGAAATACTGCTCAAGAGAAAGAACTTGTCCGACCGCATGCATTTATTTAATTTTATTCAATCAAAAAAGACTCATTAGATGCGACATTAGATGGCGACATTAGATGGCGACAACAGTGTAGTGTCAATTTAAATAGGCAGCCCTGTAAAAATAATGCGAAACTGCGAACAATTAAAAGGGAAGAACGTAATGGAAGAATTTCGCCAAGGGAGAAATTAGAATTACCTAAAGGAATGTAAGTTATTTGGTCTGCATTCGTTTCTTGTATTTTATTTCCCATTGTACACTTTCACCATTAATCGGATTAATTCCTCTGAATTTTATTGTCTTTAAAGGTTGCTGCTTGTTTTCGTTAAAATACGTTTAAAGTAATCAAACCTACATACTTATGTAATTGTATTTCCAATTCGATAAAAAACAGCAAACTCTGATGTGGGCAACACATGACTTTCCTTATATAATGTAATGAATTTACTACTTTTACAGTAAAAAAATAGGTTTTTCTTATAGTAGATACTAATATTCTTTCTAAGATATTTAATTTTCGACAATTAGTCGTCATTTTTATTGATTTAGCGTCATTTTCATCCATTTGGCGAGATTTTCGTTAATTTGGCAACATTTCAAAAAGTCGCCAAGTTGGCGACATTCCGCCAAATTCGTCGCCAAAATATCGCCAAGCGTTATGGACGAAAAAATAAGTTATTCTTACAACAGACAAATGACTATTAGCGTTCAAATACAAACGTATTACTCAAAGTATCTTTTTCATGAATGGAACGAGCTAGATCCACGAGAATGATGTCACCCAATTTATCGTATGGTATTACATATGAAAAGCGAACATGTTTCTCAATAGGAAATATTTTTTTTTATTTTATATGACTTTGTGGTAATTTTTTTGAAAAATATTTAATATCTCGTGAAAGGTTCATGTTAGCGTTCTAAAATTTATGCCAATCGTTTTCTAATGAAAAATAACATAAGAAATGTCTATTTGCGTAACTTTATTAGTGGTTTTGATTTTTTAACGATTTTTTCAACATTTCATTCGAAAATTGAGGGGGGGGGGGTTCTGAACACTCGATTGCGTATAAAAACAATAGACTTCTAGTGTTTATGGATTGTGATTTTTGTACCAAATTTGGTTCAAATCGGTCCATTCGTTCGTCAGTTATCGTCTCCACAGACTCACTGATACACACACACACACACAGACATCACTTTAAAAATGTTTGATTCGTGATCAGGGATGCTTGAAACGTGCTCTCCCGTCGAAAACTCGAATTCGAATTTTCGACCCCGTCACAGTACTTTCCTTATACATTATGTATATAAGGAAAGTAATAATGTACAAAAAAGTTAAATATGTGGAATAGGTCCTATATAACCAAAATCAGCTATTCTATAATAGTTTATCTATAACATATAACACAAGACATTTATGAAAGAGCGTTTGCATGGTGGTGAGTGGTGTATACTCTTCATTTTTGAAAGAGATATTAAGGATTTTTATTCTCTTTACATGTTTATTTAGTATAATGAATTTTCGGGAAAACTGAAAGTGGAATCGCCAGAACCGGAAGCGAACCTTAGTGAACCATTATGTTCTAACACGTTCTATGATTTGATACAGAATCCATATCAGTCCTCATCTAGACTCTATCTGTAGACAATCCTACCTAAAAGATGTTTCAAGAAAATAGTATTTTGAATTGGAAATGGGAAAAAAATACCGGAAATGGAAATCCTTACGGAACTCCTACCATTTGCAGAATTTGATGCTGAATTCTCATCACCAATCATCTCAGATTTATCTACATCCAGATTTGAGAGATAAATGTTTTAAAAAATTTGAATCAGAAGAGGAAATCCTTAGAAAACTATTACACATCCTTTAGAATTAAATGCAAAATTCATATCCGTCTTCTAATCTAACTTCTATCTATAGCCAATCTTTAAAAATCTGTAGCCGATCTTGATTTTTTGTTTTCCTAATAATACATATTATCTGTTAAGGAAAACTTATTGTGACGAGTAAAAAAATCCGGCTCTCGAATTTTGATGGGTGTCTACGTTTTGAATCCTTTTGATGGGTGTTTACGTCCTTGAATAAGAATGACTCCATTCTTTTCCACGATGCCTATGTATCTGCATCAGCCTGCTTGCCCGTCTGTGAGTCTGTAATTCTCACATTGGTTAGATGCTGTGAGAAACGTTCATTGTTTAAACGTTGGTTTCAAGAAAATCGAAAACAATAAAAAAGTAAGATAGATGTGATAATAAAAATATTACAGTTAATATTCATTTTATATATAATTGAATTTAAAAACAAATTACATCTTTCACATAACATTAACATGACTCGTTTTTGAGATTTTGCAGGATTTTTATATAATTATTTTTATATGATTATTAAACACGAAGAACATTTCAAAAAAATGTATTCGCTGTTAAATATGTAATCGATTAGGAGAGGTTTGATACATAAGGATATATGATACATTAAAACAATTACAACAGATTTCATCACATATTTTACAATTATGCTTAAAATGTAATTTTGTTTAGTAAAGTCATGTGGTCTAGATCTAAATAACAAAGGAGAGCTACATTCTTTGGAGTTTGAATATGATTTTTGGTAATTTTTAAGCAAATTTTGTCATTCCTTTTTTTTAATTTTCTATGTTGAAATAATTGACTACTAATTACACGTAATTTTAGATGCTTAAAATCATATCCTTATAGTTATATTTACATAAGAACATTTTCAATGACATATCAAAATCTAATCTGGAACAAAAAAAAGTTGTATATAAATCTGCCTCATACTCCGCAGTACTATGATAGTACAGAAATGAGTGACACGTGAGATTTAAGGATGTTTGATACATAATAAAATTCAAGTATTTTCCATTTTTTCTTACATTACATTAACACATTATTTTTAAATACAAGATATAAGTTAACATTTGTGTATGGATAGAGGTGTATATCTACGCATATGCCTACTGACACTAAAAGATAGTCTTAGTGGTTAGCACTTCGTAAAATTAAGAGTCTGATGAAATTTTGTCATACAATGAATTCTTTAAAATTTCACATTTCTGTTTACTTTCTTCATGGTGGAACTAAACTGAAGTTTAATGCATCGGAATTCAAACAGTAAGTTGAATTCCATTCTGTTCATTACTTTCCGTATAATATATGGTAATGTGCAGGGAAAATATTGGAATAGTGTAGAAAAACTTGAAAAAAAAATAATTTGAGTTTTCGACGGACCTACACGGACGCACTGTAGAGCAAAAAACAAAGCTATTTTAGCGTGGCAGCTGTATGTGTGTGTGTGTGTGTGTGTGCTTGTCTCTATCCGTTGTAGCTTAAACACCAACTGACTAAATTTCACAAACTTTGGTAGATAAGTTCCTTGTCGGATAACCTGATACTAATTCGATTTTGGTACGAGTCAGATAAAAAGAACTTATGAGAAATAGCCTGCAAAAACCATACGTCCATTCTAGCTAAAAACAAAATGACCAAATTTTACAAAATTCGATGAATTCTATTGTTTTACCCTGGTCCTGATCAGATTTTGGTACGATTCGGAGAAAATTATCTCCAATTTCTTGTGAAATTTCCTACAAAAATCATCTAAACCTGAAATAAAAAAAAACTACTTACACTCAAATGTAATTATTAAACGCTTGCTTTATACGTAACTTTTGACCACGTAAAAAATAAGATCAATTCCATAACACTGGCACTTACCATTCTCGAATTTTTCGCATGTTTCCGACACATGCAGTGTTATCCGTTGTAGAAATTTAAGGCAATGAATATTAAAAACCGCATTTACATCTTACCCAAATACTCTCTGTACCTAAAGGTAAAGTTCATTACATTCTGCATAATTGCTCACTTAGTGGGGTGCGTGTATCGGGGCAATTAATAAGGTAAAAAGTCACGAAGAATGTAACACATTTCGAAAGTTTCGAAAGCCCTTAATGAAGCATGCTGGCGGAAGTTCTGCTTTCAACAACTCGAAAAGTGACGCAGAAATATCTTCTTATTGCACGAATGGCAATAATTAATTGCGTTTTGGATTAATGAGAATACGTTGGCAATACCTGTCGATTATCGTGAAAGAGCATTAATCTGGGTGAAGCATCATGGCGGAACTTACGGCTTCAACAGTTCGAAAAGGGATGAAGTAAAAACTATGTTTAATGCAGGATTTGCAATAACTAATTACGCTACAGTTTAATGAGAGTCTGTTTAAAATAATGTACGATGTAAACGGGTTGGGATGGTAGTTTTTGTATCTGTTTTTAATTTTACTAATTATGGAGAATTGAATTTTAATTGAACAAGTTATGGTAAAATATATATATAAATTTCTCAACTTTGAAAAGTAAAGTTAAGGTATAGAGATATTTTTCCGATTTTCGATGCTAGCTCATCTAATAATATTCAGTCTGAGTCATCCGTTATTCATAAATGTTGTAAGATAACAGTCTTCATCTGAATATTAGAACATGCAGTGCTGTTTCCATTTCTCTTAGAAAAGTACTTATTTTTTATTCTTATAGTACTTGAACTATGTTTTGGCTTGGAACTTATATGTTACTTATCTTATTATTATTTATACTTCTGATTAGCAGTATACACGTTCTTCGTACGCAGTATATAATATAAAAAAACATAAAATTCACAATCAAGTGCAAATTTCAATAGTATACTAAATTACATTGTTAATCAAAACATTCTGTTAAACTATTTAATTTAATGCTCCTAACATTTTTTAAGAATATCTGTTATCGCTATGTATAATTATCTTCACAGGCTGAATTCGAATTCGAGTTTTCGAAGAGAGAGCACGTTTCAAGAATCCCTGATCACGAATCGAACACTTTTAGGTGATGTTTGTGTGTGTGTGTGTGCGTGTGTCAGTGAGTCTGTAGAGACGATATCTCACAAACGAATGGAGCGATTCCAATAAAATTTGGCACAAAAATTACAATCTTTTAATACTGGAGGCCTACTGTTTTTAAACACAGTCGAATGTTCAGAACACCCCTAAATTTTCGAGTGAACCTCTGAAAAAATCATAAAAAAAAAACCTTTAATAATAAATAAACATAAAATGGACGCTAAATTAATGAAAATGAGGAGTAATTGACATTTATATAATTTTTTATTAGAAAACAATTGACATAAACTTTAGAACGGTAGCAGGATCTGTTTTCGAGTTATTGAACATTTTTCAAATATATTTATCAAAAAATCCCACAAATTAAAAAAATATTAACTGCTGGGAAACATGTTCACTTTTCATGTGTAATATCATGCGATAAATTTGGTGACATCATTTTTCTGGATTTAGATCGTTCCATTCATGAGAAAATATACTTTGAGTAATAATTTTGTATTTCAAAGCCAATAGTCATTTATCTGCCATAAGAATAACTTACTTCTCAGTCCATAACGCTTGGAGAGATTTTGGCGATGAGATTGGCGGAATGTTGCCAACTTGGCGACTTTTTAAATGTTGCCAAATTAACGCAAATCTATCTCGCCAAATGGATAAAAATGTTGCTAAATCAATGAAAATATCGAATAATTGACGAAAATTTAATATCTTGAAAATAATATAAGTATCTACTACAAGAATAACATTTTTTTTACTGTAAAAGTAGTAAATTCGTTGTATTATATAAGGAAAGTCGTGTGCTGCCCACATCAAATTTTTTATTATTTAAATCGAAAAAAAAAATAAAAATTAGCAAACACATATGATTTACTTGCGTTGCTGAACAACATGATATAAGAAAGAATCTTCCTCAGAAAATGCTGATAACTAAATAACCATTTCAATTTCTTAATACTTTTCATTGTTGGGTAAGCCTGTGAAGCATAAACCATGGTGATAGAGTTTCCATTTAAATTCATATTTAAAGCTTGCAATTTTCAAAAGGGTCTAATACGCGCAATAAACTCCCGCAAAACTCAGATATATAGTTTTAATCCACTTCGCAATTTAATCCAACGATTTCCAACTTTTTTCGTTTGGAGGAACCAGGGAGTTAGAAAGTAAAACTCCTAGGATACAGTTTCGTTTTCAATTAATATCTCGACAACCCCCTGGTATTAGAAACTCGAAACATGGACTAAATTTTAAGTGGAGCTATTTCAAGGCTACCCACAAAATTTTAAATTCGGTTCAGTCGTTCTCCCGTAATAATGAGACACACATACATACATACATACAGACAGACAGACAGACATGCAGACAGATTTTCAATTTTATTTATATAGATTTCTTCATGTCTACTCATTTTACTTCTATATGTATTGAATCTTAATGGAAACTTTATTACATAAAGAGGACTACATAACGAGATCTACTCAGAATTTTATATAAATGTTATCTGCTACCTTCTCCAAAGTATGTTCAATGTTAGCAACTTAATGAACAGAAAGCATTATATTATGTTTTTCCTTCAATAATAAGTTTGTAAAGTAAGTGTCTTTAACTCAGATGGGCACGTTACTACCCTGATCGGGTCCATTGTAAAGTACTTATTTGACTTTGGTTTCGTTTATTATAAGATATGTCAAGTAAAAATGACAGAAATCTAATCTTTGGTAGTAATGAATACAAAAAGCCTCACGGCCAGGAGCAATCACACACTGCTGCACGAATTTAACTTAACACATTTATTGTGATTCGAAACTTATCTTGTCGCTATGCAGGACTGCAAAATACCACTTGGCTTGGCAAATTGGGCTACATAACCGAGTCAGTTAGAAGTTGTCAAACATAATGTCAATAAAGTCAAACATAAATTATAAAATAACCTAGTGAAATAATGACAAAAGGTTATATAAATCTCACAAGCTCAATAATGAAATTTATTGTATCCCTATCTTTAATGAGATCAGGTTTCATGTTCCTCATTAATGAGCCAGGTCTATGAGTTTAATCGTTGAAAGGGATTTTGGCCCCAAATTGAATGTTACTCTGTCATAAATAACTTTTATAAACTTTATAACAATTTCCTTGATGGCCTTTATGTTTTTCATTCATCTTCTAGTGACTTTAAAATTATTTGTTGTAAAATTTTGGTAGATCTGCCAAACATCTTATTATAACAGTATTTGTTATCAATTGATAATTAATGTGTTTAATCAAAAACATAAATTTAATATCACATCCGTAGTTGTTAAAATAAAATTATTATTCTACGTATTTAAACATTTTCTTGCTGTGCATCCCCATCATGTCAATTTTCATGAACGATTACTAAAATTATTCATATACTGTATTCATAACTATACATAATACCATACATAATTATTTTAAATCAATAGTGTATTTTAACAACCTGTCTATGGCCACTGGGTAGCGCATCTTTTAATCACAAAAAGTAAAATATTTCTCTTTAGTACAATAAGTATCATAAAAAATAAATTAAAAAATGAAAATTTAATATAAAAAATACGCCCTAAAAACAACCATCTGTTCCATTAAAAATGTGTTCCATTAAATTTAAATACGCAATTCCAAAGCGACATTTGTTAAAGTTTAATAATTTCGAAATTTTATTCTTTAAGTTTAATAGATACACTGAATATGTGCGATCTTTAACTCCGGGAAATATTTCTATGATGTATAAAACAATGCTACTACATTTTAAAAATAATATAAAAGTGATTAGAGATAATTCACGCCAGTATATCCTAGAGCTCCAGTGAACATTTATAATCATTGTTTATTAAATAGTATTTAAAACAAGAATTAACAATTGTTATTTTCAACTGTCGAGGGCAAAATAAATTAAACTTTATTAATACACTTCTGAATTTATGTTGAATTTTTAAAAATACATTTTTGAACCCTCCTCTTAAAATACTTGGCATGTCATGCATACCATAATACAACACAGACTGGGTCAATTGTTCGAATCTAACGTTTATCTATTGCATTAGAATATGCAAAATAGAAACAATAGATACACTTCAAAACATTAGTAGTTTCAATGAATTCTATTTTGCCTCCATTTCAGCATAAATACGTTACAAATATAACTCGTTCAATTCCTCATCTGCTGCGGGCAATGCAAAGACCGAATGTGACAGAATTATTGATGCGACTGTTTTACATCTGATGGAACTCATCAATGCTGACCATACGACCGCTGCGAAATCCACAAAAGACAGCGAGGCTTTTTAGACAATGTGATAACAGCGTTAAAGAGATTTGAAAAGTCCGTAAATTCAGCAATGCCCTAAAACTATAGTTTGCAGAAAGGTTGCTTTCGAAGTACGGTTTTAACAGAAAATTCCATTGCATAGTAATAAAGCGTATTTTGAAAATCAAATAGTGTCATTCCTACGAAATATTTTCACAGTTTAGTCGTATAAAATGTCTTATGCATATATGGAGTACGAGTTTCCACTCGGCATTCTCATACATTTATATTCCATATTACGTCCATATCTATTGCAACCAGTGAACAAAAATATCCTTCTATGAGATTTTGTTTGTGAGTTGTTCTTTAAAAGTTGTTTGGATACCTTAAAATGATATACAGTTTACAGTTGCGGAAAATAATAGAACAATCCCTTATTATCCGTGAAATGTTCTAGAAAAAATTCAAATATATCATTCGATAGGGATAGCATCTCTACAAATTTATATGTTTAAATTTTGTATAAGGGTATATCATATCAAAATGCGTCACCAAGATCAAAATTTCTAACGGTAAGAACCATTTTTACGTTAAATTTTGAATTTACGCCGAAATTTTTACATCAGATACCAAGTTTGAAGCCATTGGGACTAGCCGATTTAGGATTATGGTAATATCAAGCACATATTTTTAATGTTAAATTACATTAGCATATTTTTATTTACATCGCCTGAAATTATCTGCTTATCACGTTGATTTCTTTACTACATTATCACTAGACGGCCTCTAGAAAATCGACATAATTTTTCTTTGTTTAAATAATTTTATGTATGCAATATGAATTGTTAAATTATTATTCGAAACAAATATGAATTGCAACCTTGATACATTTTGATGGAGAGCTATTCATAGGGGTTTTTAGATGACTGCGCAAAATTTAATTTTTATCCTTTCCGTAGTTTTTTCGCTATATTTTTATCAGTACAATAATTTCAATAGATAATTTTCCTTCGACCCAGACCGTCAGGCCTGCCAGAAGCCGTACATACTTGGACGGTTGGGAAGTGTCCCTTAATTTAGATCCGAATCCAGTGGGGGAGACATCCACAGGGACCATACCCTCCTTTCCCTAACACCAACCTCTCGGAAGGACTTATGGATTAATATGTTTAGCGTAGTCATTATCCGTGTGAACACATCGACAGCTTGAGCAGTGGCAGGAATCGAACTCGGGTCATTCGAGTGTAATCTCCACGCATTAACCACTGAGATGCAGCACCAGATGGACGTATTTTCAAAAGCAACATGGCAAAAATGTGACAAAACTAAAATATCTCAAGTACGGCTAGTCATAGAGTTATAGGGTTAATCTTATTATTTTCGTCGTCCAAAATGACGCGCAAGAATTGAATTGATACAAGCGTTTAATTAACTGGGTATATGTGATATTTTATTTTAGATTTTTTTTGCTGTTTTTCTTGCCGAGTTGCACAAAAATTCAATCATCAATAGAATTCTTCACAAATATTTTATCCACCAAATTTTATGAAATCTGGTCAATTAGTTTTCGAGCTAGTGTAGATATATAGATTGCACAGAGATCACGCTAAAAATAGTTTCTTTTTAAGGATTTGTGTCTGAAGCGTGTAGATTCATCGAAAACTCGAGTTGCGATTTTCGACTTAATTCCAGGACATTCAGTATGCATTACTGTGAGGCCAGAATATGTCCTCACATGAGACATTTTATTTCAATATTTATGGTGCATAGAACGGCTAACAAAGGTTTTAGTCTAGCTGGCGCCGGAGTTTACAACAACGTGAACTTTTAGGTCAAATACAATAAATTTGGGTGTCCCAGGCCAAAGGGGCTGAAAGGCGCCTTGATAAATGTCAAGTGATGCCATTGGGTTCAGAAGAACCAATGAGCGCCAAGGAGAAGAAGGGCGGAGCTACCTCCCCCCCCCCCCCGCCGAAGGAACCACAAGTCACTTTTGATACGAAATGTTGTAGAAGTAACTTTGATACAAAATGTTGCAGAAGCAAGTCTGACACGAAATATGGTTGCGAGAAGTTTCCTACGAAGTGTTGTTGAAAGGAGTTTGACAAAAGGAGCGAAGCGAACATGACCTAGCAGAGATGACTTAGGAGTTGCATTTATAGTATGCAGATATAAAGTATCAGTCGAAGTGAGATATACGAGGTGGAGCCACACACCGCAGAGTTATGGCAGTATAAGACTGATGCAAGCGAGATGATGAGCCCATGTCTAAACTGGAAGGTATGTGCTCTGATGTTACCGGTCCTAGACACCTTCGTAAAATTAATACTTCTGGTCGTATCTCCCCTAGCTAAAATAGTTAAATGAAAATTGATAATAAATGAGAAATGATATAAATGATAAATTGTTGTTGATGATAAATTGATGTGGTTAATAAATTATATTGTTTAAGTTTTGAATAGTTTAATCTTTTGATATTAATTAATAATTCTTTTCAGGACTTACACAAAAGGTAAAAATAATTGGAGGGTTTTGCGGCACAACAACGAGCGATATACGTTTTAATGTTAATTCCACGTTATGAGATCAACGGCCATGTTTTCAATGATTAATAAACAATTAATAATAATATAATCTCTAAACTAAATCATTTTAATTCCACGTCCCACAATTACCATGTAGGGAAACTAAAAAAGTCATTAGTTGGACTCATGAGGTTTTCTTTCTATACAAGCAAATGGAGCTGTGTAAAATTTCAAAAGAACTCTTATCTTGATAAGCCTGCAATACTTTGACACCCATATAAACTTATCCCCTAGTTCCCACGTTCGTTTTGCAAGAAAGTGGAAACTTGTGTTGTTCGTGAATAATTTTTACGTCATTCAGATAATGAATCGTTCACAAGCACGCAAATGAGCGAGTCATTATCAAATCAGGTGATCAATTCATTCAAATAGAAGATAGCTCGGAGATAAGAATATCAAGGACTTAAGTGACATAATCTTTCACTATTTTCTCTTTGTATTAACATTTTTATTGTACTCTGCAGGGATTTAAGGTGTGATATATTTTTTGATGCGATAACAAACTCTGCGGGGTGTTTAATATGTTTCAGGTTGAGTAAAGTTTTAAAGAGACGGACATTTGAAAGAACCATAGGCCATCACTTTACTATTCACGGTAAGGATCCTAAATATACAAGCTGATGCAACTGCCATTTTGACTCCAGATTCAGTCAGTTATCGTCCGCGTCTGCTATGGCAGTGGCACGTGCATGTTACATAGCTGGTATTTGATACTCAATCTATATAAATAAAAATGAAAATCTGTCTGTCTGTCTGTCTGTCTGTCTGTCTGTCTGTCTGTCTGTCTGTCTGTCTGTTTGTCACACCATCACGGGAGAACGGCTGAACCGAATTTGATGAAATTTTGTGGGTAGCCCAGAAATAGCCCCACTTAAAATTATATCCATGTTTTGAGTTTCTACGACCAGTGGTTCTCGAGATATTAGCAAAAAACGAAATTTTCGTTTGTCTCATCGTCACGGAAAAACGGCTGAACCGAATTTAATGAAATTTGGTGAATAGCCTTGAAATATCCCCCCATAAATTTTGTCCAAGTTTCGAGTTTCTAAGACCTGGGGTTGTCGAGATATTAATGAAAAACGGAACTTTTTCCTAGGAGTTCTACTCCCTAACTCCGTGGTTTATCCAAACGAAAAGCTTGAAAATCGTTTGAAAGTGAATTAAAATTTAATCTCTGAGTTTGATGGGAGATTTTTTGCGTTAATTAGTCACTTTCTGAAAACATGAATTGTTTGAAACATGATTTAAAGGGGAAATCTATCTCCATGGTTCATGGTTTATTTAAAACAAGCTTTTACGGAACAATGAGAAGTATAGAGAAATCAAAATCGTTATTTAATTTCGCAGTTTATGTTATAAGACATGACATATTTAACATGTTATAAGATTCTATCTTATATCATGTTACTCAGAAACGCAATTAAATTAAATCTGCCTGTTAATTTTAATAATTATTTTTTCGATTTGAATAATAAATAAATGGATATAAAAATATATTTTAGAAAAGAACGATTTGATTTTTCTTATAGCATTTTTGACTGGATAATATCAATTACGGTCTTCAGGTTTAAAAATTATTATTATTTATATTTTCGGGGATTATTGATTCAAGGATTATTGATATTTTCAAGTTATTATGCAATTATTTTATTATGACAAAAATTGTTTAAACTCATGTATTGTATGTTGTACGAATCTTCTACAAATACACGTGTATATCTTTTAATCTACGAGAATATAAGTAGTACAGGTATATTGACATATGTTTTGATATATATTGGCATATATTGGAATCAATTACGACCTTCTGGTATAAAGAGTACGGATATTATTGATGTTTTCAATTTATTACGTCATCTCTTTTATTTGGCAAATATTTTTGAGACGCATATTGTAATACGGGTAATCTTCTACTAACACATTGGCATATTTTCTGATCTGCGACAATATAATTAGTACGGGGTTGCATATATTCATTCAATTCCTATTTTTTCTTCTGTAAATTTGCTTACAAAAGGGGGCAGGATGTTTTATTCTTCAGATCTGATCGTGAAGATAATTTTGCATAGTGGGAACATATATTCTTAAACTTCTCTTTAGGAGCAATAAATTTAATATTTTAACAGAATTTGCACATGATTGCGAACTTTAAGTTTCTTTAAATTATACACTCCGTACGAATAACGGGTGTGCTGTTAGTGGTTAATAAATTTTAACATTTTAGGAGGATATATCATGTTGCTCGACATCGCAATTAAATTAAATGTGTTTGTTAATGTTTTTATTATTTTTTTTCGATTTAAATAATAAATAAATGGATAAATGGATATAAAAGTATATCTTATGAATGGACGGTTTGATTTTTTTTTTAATTATATTAATTGCTGACTGCGTACATCAATTTCATTTATTTTGGCAAAGAGTTTTCAAGCTTATATCGTATTTAGCTACTAAACTCATATATTGTGTTTAGCCAATAAATTCATATAGCCGATTGTTGAAACAGAAAAAGAGTAGAGCGGGTATATCTTCTAATACAATTGTAGTGTTTTCATTTAGTATATTGAAACGGGATAAGAAAGTTTCATTCAGATCTGCAAATTCAAAGCTACGAA
Organism: Amaurobius ferox; assembly: GCA_951213105.1. Lineage (NCBI taxonomy): Eukaryota > Metazoa > Arthropoda > Arachnida > Araneae > Amaurobiidae > Amaurobius > Amaurobius ferox. Next base: position 133,492,269 of record OX578138.1, on the reverse strand, counting down.
TTTGGAGGGATATCGCTAATTTGACAACTTTTCTTAAACTTTGCCAAATTGACGAAAATGTCGCCAAATTGATATAAACGACACACAAACAGCTGCCATAAACCTTCGGGTTGGTCGTGTGGCTTGGGTCTTCTACATATCAATGAAATTTTTTTTTGTTTTGTTAGAAGAGAGTACTAAAATGATGTTTGGTTAGCATTTATCTGTCAGACCAACCATCCTACTTAGTAATACATTTAGCGAATTTTTAAAATGTCACCAAATTGATAAAAATGTTTTCAAATCTATAAAAATATCTTGAAATTGATAAAATTGCGCTACATAAATGATATTAATGGTTTTTTGTTAGGGGATAGTATTGTGATGATATTTCGTCAATTTGTCGCAAAGTGGAACTGTCAGTTCTACAGTCCCACTTGGCGATAAATTTGGCGATTTTTTAAAATGTCGCTAATTTGACGAAACTGTCGCCAAATGTTCCATAGAAATATAACTATTTAGACGATATTTTTTCTACCAATTTATTTGAAGCAAATGATATCATGTCGCTTAGCAACGGATTTAAATCCAATGTGTTTATGCGGCAGACGATTTTTATTAAATCCTTTCCGATTTGAATAATGAAGATATGTATATAAAATAAATTTCATTGCCATTTCATTTTGGACTGGATAATATCAATTATACTCTTCAGGTTTAAACATTATTATTATTGATATTTTCCGGAATTATTGATTCAGGGATTATTGATATTTTTAAGTTATTACGCCATTGTTTTATTGCGGCAAAAATTGCTGACACACGCATATTGTACGTTGTACGAGTAATCTTCTAGGAATGCACGGGTATATCTTCTAACCTACGAGAATATAAGTAGTACAGGTATATTGGCATATATTTTGACATATATTGGCATATATATTGGAATCAAGTACAGTCTTCTGGTATGAAGATTAAGGGGATTAATTTTATATTCAATTTATTACGTCGTCTGTTGTATTTTACCAAAAAACATTTGTGACTCATATTGCAAAACGGGTAATCTTCTACTAATAATCGGACATTATAAGTAGTACGTGTATATCTTCCCATATAATTTTAGCACTTTAATTTTGACATACGGAATAAATGACTGTCTTCAGATTTAAAGATTAGGGGGTTTATTGGTATTTTCAATTTATACATGTAATCTACTAATACAGGTTATATTTTCTAATATTCGCGTATATAATTAGTACGGGTCCCATACAATTTTAACGCTTTTATTTTGCATATATTGATTCAATTCCATATTTTTTTTTTATATTTGCTTACATAAGGGGTCCAAGATGTTTTATTCTTCAGATATGTCCATGAAGATAATTTTATATAGCGATAACAGAGATTCTTAAACTTCTTTTTAGGAGCATTATATTAAATATTTTAACAGAATATTTTGATTAAACATGTCATTTAGTATACTATAAGAATTTGGGCATGATTATGAATTTCAAGTTTCTTTATATTTACTCCGTACGAAGAACGGGTATGCTGCTAGTCTATATAAATAAAATTGAATATCTGTCTGTCTGTCTGTCGTTTGTACCGTCATCACGGGAGAACGGCTGAACCGAATTTCATGAAATTTTGTGGGTAGCCTGGAAATAGTCTCACTTAAAATTTAGTCTATGTTTGGAGTTTCTACGATCAGTGGTTCTCGAGATATTAGTAAAAAACAAAATTTTTGCTTGTCTCATCATCACGGGAGAACGGCTGAACCGAATTTGATGAAACTTTGTAGATAGCCTTGAAATAGCCCTCCCATAAATTTAGTCCAAGTTTCGAGTATCTAAGATCAGGGATTGTCGAGATATTAATGAAAAACGAAACTTTTCCTAGGAGTTCTACTCTCTAACTCCTTGTGCTAATTAGTCACCTTCTGAAAACATGAATTGTTTGACATATGATTTAAATGGGAAATCTATATCCATGGTTTATTTTTCACAAGCTTTTACTGAACAAAAGTATAAAGAAATCAAAATGGTTTAATTTCGCAGTTTATGAGAAAGTTTCTATCTTATATCATGTTGCTCAGAAACGCAATTAAATTAAATCTGTCTGTTAATTTTAGTTATTATTTTGTCGATTTGAATAATAAATAAATGGATATCAAAATATATTTTAGAAAAAAGCGATTTGATTTTTCTTATAGCATTTCTGACTGAATAATATCAATTACGGTCTTCAGGTTTAAATGTTATTATTATCGATATTTTCGGGGATTATTGATATGTTCAAGTTATTTTGCCATTGTTTTATTACGACAAAAATTGTTTGAACTCATGTATTGCACGTTGTAGGAGTAATCTTCAAATACACGGGTATATCTTCTAATCTACGAGAATATAAGTATTACAGTTATATTGGCATATGTTTTGATATATATTGGCATATATTGGAATCAATTACAACCTTCTGGTATAATGATTACTGGGATTATTGATATTTTCAATTTATTACGTCATCTCTTTTATTTTTGCAAATATTTTTTAGACTCATATTGTAATACGGGTAATCTTCTAATGTACTAATACAGGTTATATCTTCTAATATTCACGTATATAAGTAGTACGGGTCCTATACAATTTGAATGCTTTCATTTTGCATATATTGATTCAATTCTTTTTTTTTGTAAATTTGCTTGCAAATAGGGCCAGGATGTTTTATTTTTCAGATCTGCCCGTGAAGATAATGTTACATAGTGAGAACAGATATTCTTAAACTTCTCTTTTGGAGCAATAAATTTAATATTTTAACAGAATTTGCACATGATTGCGAATTATAAGTTTCTTTATATTATATACAGTGTACGAAGAACGGGTATGCTGCTAGTTTAGCTGTAAAATAGGTCGAAAGCCCAGACCACTCGGCTCGTCTGGGCTTTCGACCTATTTTACAGCTAAACTAGCAGCATACCCGTTCTTCGTACGCTGTATATAATATAAAGAAACTTATAATTCGCAATCATGTGCAAATTCTGTTAAAATATTAAATTTATTGCTCCAAAAGAGAAGTTTAAGAATATCTGTTCTCACTATGTAACATTATCTTCACGGGCAGATCTGAAAAATAAAACATCCTGGCCCTATTTGCAAGCAAATTTACAAAAAAAAAAAAAGAATTGAATCAATATATGCAAAATGAAAGCATTAAAATTGTATAGGACCCGTACTACTTATATACGTGAATATTAGAAGATATAACCTGTATTAGTACATTAGAAGATTACCCGTATTACAATATGAGTCTAAAAAATATTTGCAAAAATAAAAGAGATGACGTAATAAATTGAAAATATCAATAATCCCAGTAATCATTATACCAGAAGGTTGTAATTGATTCCAATATATGCCAATATATATCAAAACATATGCCAATATAACTGTAATACTTATATTCTCGTAGATTAGCTGTAAAATAGGTACTTCTGCATTAAAAAATTGCCCTAATCATTCAAAACGTAGTTTAGAATGCGATTCCTTTTTCAGAGATCCTGAGCAAAGTGCAAGAATATAACTGTTTTTCACCCTGTGCAACTGGGAGTCAAGATACCGCTGTTGCGCCAGTCTCTATATTTAGGAGCCTTAATAAACGTGGATCCCATAAACGGACAAGTGTCTTCAAGTGGTTTTACGGGGATCATAATCCTCCCCAGGGACTCATTCTGTTCGAATATTAGAATTTTAAACAGTAGGCATTTTTTTATCACCACACTGGCGTAAGATTTACGTCACACTGTGACTTTGGGGCGTCACAAGAAGTCGCAGTACGTCTCGGCAATGTCATATTGAGGTCACAGCGAAGTCATTTTGGTCATGTTCATGGTCGTTTGTGACGTCGCATATTAACTTGTTTGTAACGTCACATGTTAATAGCCATTGTAATGTCGTCATATTATTACGTGGTAATTAAATTTTGGAAACGTCACAGAATATAGTCACAATGAAGTTACAAAGTTACTAATACGTAACGTCGCATAGAAGTAGCAAATATGATGTCACATTGTAACCCAGGTGTCATGTGACTACAACGTCACTGTCACACATGTGACGAACTTTGCTGTGAGGGAGGTGGGCACTGTTCACCTGCGAAGCATTTTCGGTAAAACCTCTTTACGTAAAGGACCGAATATTGGGATATACTATTTAATGAATATTAATTTTAATTTTCAGTCCCAAAAGTATACCCGGTTCTGCGTATCTAATATTTATCTTCAAATAGCTGGTCCTCCGAATAATAAACAATGTTTTTTGTCGTTAAACTGAATGTGCTAAATCATGCATTTAATGCGTAAATATGTACTTTAATCCTGCATATAAAATATGCACTCCAATCACAATTCCATTGTTAATGAAATGAAATGAAAAATAGAAATATTGATTTAGTGATCATACTCTTATTGTGACTGGTTACTGAAATATTTTTAGTTATTATTAAATGATCGAAGTATAGTTGTGATGAGAGACTGTGATAGATTTACATGGTTGTTGTTGATTGTTGAAACCCAGACCGTCCGATCTACCAGAAAGGTGTAAGGTAACTGTTTGAACGGTCGGGAAGTGCCACCCAATTTAGACCGGAACCCAGTGGGGGAGGCATCCACAGGGACCGTACCCTCCTTCCCCTACCACCAACCTCTAGGAAGGACTTTCGGACCCACATGTTTAACGTGATCGTACTCCGCATGAACACGGAGATTTACATGGTTGTGGAATATTTCATATTAGGATGCTGTAAATATTATAAACGTCAGGCCAAGATCTGAGTAATAAAAATACAGTCTAGAAAACAATGCAGACAGGTAAGCTGATGCCAGAACTAGACATTAAAGTCTAATTTATTTATGGTTGGTATGAGACCAGATTTCAAGCGGATAGATTTGTATGGCAATTTATGATGTCTAGCAGGTCACACAATGGCATTAGACTGCAAGGCTCCAATGTGTTGCAGCCTATGACCCAAGAGGTCAGCAAAAGCCATAAATTAGGAGACTTCAAGGGTCGAACCGGAGCAGTGACTAACGAGGCTAAAGGAAAAACCATGGGATTGGTTCAAAGTTAAACTAATATGGAAGGTGTCTTGTAGCATTCCTCTGAGATCAACCAATGGCAGACCAAGAGGCGTATCAGACCTCAGGCAAAAGACCTCAGGCAGTGGTAACCGAAAGGTTCTACAGATTCCAGATACTATTCAACGAGAGTTGCAGAAAGACAACAGTGATAGAATGATTACAGATTCATATATGTAGAGAGTAGTGGCAGTTAGAGTAACTTCATGAACGGTAACATACAAGATGAGATCGAGCACAGATTTAGTGTAAGACGGAGTGCCGACGAAACCATGTGCAATACCAAGTTGTGCGAGTGCAGATGTGAAAGACAGTCGGCTGTGTGTCAGCGTCTAAAGACAACCAGAAGGTATGTGCAAGTCAGCTTGTCGCAGGTCATAACCATTTTGATAAGGATAACTTACTTGGTCTCACATGTCCAATCTCGTCCATAATTGTATGTGGTAATCGTTGTAATTAATTTAATAATGACTAGAATGTTCTTAATAAGTAATGTTATTTTGAATGTTAAACTGGGTGCAGTTAATTATAAATAGTATTATGATAATATATTCTATTCCAGGAACTCGAACTAAAGATTAATGGTGGGTTATTAGCTGTACAATGCAAGTGTTTTACGATGTACGACCATGTTCTAAGATAATTTAAATTTGTGTTTCAAATGTCTACCACAGTTGGCGATAAAACTGGCTCAGTGCTGTTTTTCGAAGTGCACCTGATTATTTCCGCCATGAAGCGCGCCGGCAGTTATACCTACAACCAATTAGTGCATTCTTGCACCAGTTAGCTCAAAGCAAATGAGGAGGAACTAGAGGGGGTTGATGCTAGCTGATGGAGCAATGTATGGGGGGAGATGTCGGAACCAGCAGCGAGAGTTTAAGAAATTCAACTCAGTCTGAAAGATATATCTTTTTTAGTCCGAAATTGAGAATTCAGACAGAAGATTTAGGTAATGAGTGAAAAATAAAGTCTCGAAGTTTAGGTGATTTCAGAATGAACTTTTAATAAATTTACCTACATCAATTACGGCCGAAGATGCCCCTTTAATACGATGTGTCAAGATAAGTGAAGGTACTATATTATTATCCATGGGGAATTTACATTGAAATTAACACTTTGACTCTAAAGTTAAGTATAAAAAATTGTGTCTGTCATCACAGCAATGCATTCACAGCCTGTAGGTATCTGTCAGCGGGCTTGATGGCCGAAATAATTAGGTGAACTTCGAAAAATACATGGGCTATCTCGTAAAGATTAATTCGTTTGTTATCTCGTAAAGATCAATTCTTTTGTTATCTCGTAAAGATTAATTCATTTGTTATCTCGTAAAGATTAATTCATTTGTTATCTGATAAAGATTAATTCATTTGTTATCTCGTAAAGATTAATTCATTTGTTATCTCGTAAAGATTAATTCATTTGTTATCTCGTACAGATTAATTCATTTGTTATCTTGTAATGATTAATTCATTTGTTATCTCGTAAAGATTAATTCATTTGTTATCTCGTAAAGATTAATTTATTTGTTATCTCGTGAAGATTAATTCATTTGTTATCTCGTAAAGATTAATTCATTTGTTATCTCGTGAAGATTAATTCATTTGTTATCTAGTAAAGATTAATTCATTTGTTATCTCGTAAAGATTAATTCATTTGTTATTTCGTAAAGATTAATTCATTTGTTATCTCGTAAAGATTAATTCATTTGTTATCTCGTAAAGATAAGGGGGACAAGGAATTGCAAAGTTGTAAAGGGTAGCAAAGTTTGCACGGATTGTTTTTGATCATCCGCAAACATGTGAAAGAAATTCTGAAAAGACATATACACAATCTATCTCCCCCCAACCAAAAAGTCCAACATTTAGACAATGCGTAAGAATAAAATTGACTTTATTATACAGAAAACGCAAACTGTTCACTTTCAACAACGGTGCGTGCTTACACAAGTTTATACGATATCTCCGTGTGTTTCCCAATGTCTCTATATTTGCATTGTTACAACCACAAAAATTTGTCACTTTTAAAATGGTTATTTACACCGTTAGTTTCCCTCTTTTGCGGAGATGGGAGACAAAAATGCTTAGCACTAATTTTGCAACATTCTACAATCTGAAATTGACACTTTTCGCTAATTGATACACGAAGTGGGGTAGCCTCCATATCCTGCTAAAAGAGTGTTGTTGTTGAGACCCAGACCGTTCGATCTACCAGAAAGGTGTAAGACAACTGTTTGGACGGCCGGGAAGTGCAACCCAATTTAGACCTGGAACCCAGTGGGGGCATTCACAGGGACCGTACCCTCATTCCCCTACCAACAACCTCTCGTAATAACATACGGACTCACATGTTTAACGTGATCGTACTCCGCGTGAAGACGGCGGCAGTTTTGGCAGTGGCTGGAATCGAACCCGGGCCTACCGAGCGCAATTCCAGCACGCTAACCACTGGGATACCGTGTCCTTGCTGAAAGAGTGTATCAGAACCCAGAAAGTTATTTACCTGTTCATGACTTTTCTTTGCAATTTGCTTATATTTTAGCAATGTTTCAGTATTCTATTACATTTCGTTCATTCCTACAAATATCATTAAATATCATAGAATATTTTGATTTTCATATGTATTATATATTATATTAATCAAGACACATATGCTAGTATAAAAATAAAGCTATATTCATAACTATCCACCTTTCAGTTGTTAAATTGATTCATAATTAATAAGATTTCTAGGTCACTAATAACTGGTTGGTTCCTTTTTATATAAATAAATTACTTTACTAACCATCTTTCACATTTGCGATTCCAATGTCATACAGTTGATGCTTCAAATTGCAACAAATGTCACCTAAATTCTGAAGTTTGAATTCGTTGATTAGTTGGGTCTCAAAGTTCGACCAAAATCCCTAGAGGGCGTGTTTCACAGCTGTCACTAACTGAGTAAAATATTGTGAAATGTTAAATATCTTACAACTCTTGACCATGCAGTTCTCAGATTATCAAGTTTTAGTATTAATTCCATTGCTTTGAAACGTTTTAAACATTTTCGAATATAATATCCATCAAAAGGCTCTGTAATTTGACATTGATGAACTTTCGTATGTTGTTGGTTCATATGTTAGTTGTGCAAGAAAATTTAAACTTCTGAAGAAATTTTCTCTTCATCCTGGTAATAAATCTCATGCAAACACAAAATTCGTGGGAAGCAAGTAATATGTTCATCAAACTGAAGATAGCTCTAAGTTAATAGACTTTCATGACTCTGTTAATCATCTATACATATAATATAGCATGTGTGAGAAAGACTATCTAAATGTCAACACAAGCCAGACTGTTTAAGACATTGCATACATGCAGAAGTTGTATACTTGTGGGACTTGAACTATAAGTCGTGAGAAAAATCTAAAATCTTAAAATAATCTTAAATAAAAGAAAGAAAAATCTAAAATTTATAAATCTTGGCATTTTTTGTTCTAATATTTTTTCAGCTGTAACTTGAAAAGGACTGAATACACACAAATGAGTTTTTTACCATCACACGCAGAAAAAAAATATCCTAAATTTTCTTGACTCTATTGGTGCAAATCAAACCGTTCGCGAGATATTTTAATTTATAGCTATGGCAGACGATGTTTCTTATATTTTATAATTAACTTTAATATGCAATGTTTTATTCCATTTGCAATCATAGTAACATTTATATTAGACCGAACCGATTATTTTTTTCTAATTTCAATTACAGCTGGTACGGAATACTGGCGTCATTTTTAAAAGTTAGACGAAAATTTTCACAATATTTGCCAAGTTAGTGATATTTCGCTAGATTATTCGCCAAGTTATCCAAATACATTGACTTTACAGACAAATAGACAGAAGAGCATTTTCGTATAAATGACTGTTGTTGCTATTGTTCGATTTATAAATACAAAACTACACTTATGCCTGAAAATTATACATAATTCGTAAAATGTGAAAAATTCGGAGTTAATATGTATACAATAGTTTCCAATCAGTTGTAGAATCGTAGGACGAAGGTAAATCATTCTGCATATGCAAAACAGTTCAGTCGACGTTGACATGCGCAAAGCACCGGCGCACGTCGAAACTAATGTAACATGGCCTCAGTTGAGGCAGAATTTCGCAAATGTTGTGGTACGGAGCGTTGTTTACAATCAAAAAGAACGAAAGATGTCACAAAGATGCCAACTGGACATGTTTTTGAAGGGACGAATTATTGGAATGCTGGAATCCGGTTGATCCCAAATCGAAGCGTCTCGAATTCTGAATGCGTCTCAGTGTGTGATCTCCAGACTGTGACAGAGATCCAAACCACTAGAAATGTTACCTTACGACCAGTACCAGGTCGGCCAAGGGTAACAACCGCTCGTCAAGACCGATATTTGGTGATAACTGCCCGACGTCAGAGGAACAGTTCTGCCAGATAATTGGGTTCAGCCCTGACAGCCGCCACAGAAGTCACTGTTTCGAGACAAACTGTTTACAGGAGACTCAGACATGTTGATCCCTATACCAGACGACCAGCAGTTAGTATTTCCCTGACGTCTACACAGAAACGCGCACGTATACAGTGGAGTTTGAAACATCGACAGTGGAGTGGATAACAGTGGGGTAAAGTCATGTTCAGTGTCGAGTCCAGGTCTACACTGTAAAATGATTCTCGTCTTACCATGATCTGGAGAGAATGTATAAAGCGTTTTCACCCCGGAAACATCACGGAAAGACATAGTCTTCCGTATGGGGGAGTCATGGTCTGGGAAGGCATCATGATGTGTCTGTTGGAATATATTTTAATAGCGTCATAAGTTTGATATATTAATCTGAATTTTCCATATTTGCACAACTCTATACTTATTCGTTTTGCATTTAACATTAGAAATACTTTTTGACATATAGATTTTTACCTTTCTATTTTTCTTTTTTTTTACTTATAATTATTAATATAATTTAGTTGTATGAAAGTATGTTCGTTACATTAATCGCACTTGTAATTTTTTTTTATTTGCATCACAAAGTTGATAAATATTACTTGTATAAATTCATATGTTATATTTCTAGAATCTGAGTTACAATGTAATTCATTACGTATATACATTCTCTATTAATACATTGTGCTAATATCTTTTAATTATTGTTTGAAATAATATATTAGTTATTTCCAAACTACTATCCATTAAACTGTTAAGCTGTTTTTAATTTAATTGCAAGAAACATATATTTAAGTGAATAGTTGCACTAAATTGAAGAGGATATATTTATAGCAAATGTGTGTGGGGGGGGGCGGGCACGAACCATGAATAACTTCGTGATTTAACACCATGTTAAGGTATTGTATGACGCATTTTCTCCACAAAATCACCCCATGTTATAAAAGTCATTAAGATAACATTGACAGATGAATGTATATACCCTCGAATTAATGTTTTTTTATATAAATGTAAATATATATAACAATGAACTAATAGTCTAAAAGTTTCATTAACATGGAAAAAAATCTGATGTGGGCAGCATTTGACTTTCCCTGCAGGCTTATATTCACGTTCTGTTTATTTTAATTAAATTTAATTCACTTTTAATTCAATTTTTGTTCTCATTTGATAGGTGGACTTATTTTCAAAGGTGGCGTAGAGAAAATACGGAAAAAAGTAAAATATCTCGAGAACGGCTAGCCCTAGTGTAATGGAGTTGACCTTATTATTTTCTTTGTTAAATATTACATATAAAACATGTATTTAATGGATATATTTAAGCATACTTATTTTTTACTTTAGATTTTGGCGATTTTAGAGGGTCATTTCGTAAAAAAAGGCAGGTTCTTGTTTTTCGAATCGTACCAAAATCTAATCAGCACCAGGTCATCCTACAAGTAACTTATCTGCCAAATTTTGTGAAATTTGGTCAATTAGTATTTTAGCTAGAGTGAATACATGAAATTTTTAAGGGGCCATTTCGCAAAAAAAGCGGGTTCCGTTTTTAGGAATCCTACCAAAAATTAATCAGCACTAAGGTCTCACCCAAGTGACTTACATGCCAAATTTTATGAAATTCGGTCCATTAGTTCTTTAGTTAGAGTGGATACATATATTGCACAGACACACAGACAGACAGACACACAGACGTCATGTCAAAAATAGTTTTTTCGTATTCTAGGGGTCTCGAAACGTGTAGATCCGTCGAAAACTCGAGTTGTGATTTTCGGCATGATTCCAATACTTTCCCTATACATTACCATGTATTGCAGGAAAAGTAAAAAGAACAAAATATTTTTTTAAATGCGTTTAAATTAAATAAAGTAATAAAAAATGTTTTTTTTAATATTGTATTAAATGTACGTAGGCAAATTAAATATCACCATCTTTTACGATTTACAATTTTAACTGTCTGTCTCATATAGAGGTCTTATCTTGATATTGATTTGCGCAAACAGCTGTTGTATTAGTAGAGTTAGAGATGTGTTAAGGTTGCCACATTTTATCGTTGTCACTAACGCCAACCGTAATATATATAAAAGCAGCCATTAAATGGTGATAATATAACAGTTTTCTAATTTTTATTTTAACCCTACGCTTGGCTCACTTAGTCAATATGGAAAATTTCTGAGATTCTGTTCATGAGGCATGTATTTTTATGCTTCAAATTTACTTTAATTTGTATATGTACACTATATTACATTTTTTTTTATTACTAAATTTATTTTAGTTCATTTCTTTTGGATAGAACGAAAATGAACTTCAAACTTTACGTGTTGATGCTGTTGATGCTTTAGCAGCATCGTTCTTAACTTCATCTAAAACCGCGACATGTAGACAATTTCCTGTAAGCAACAGCACAACAGATGTGATTTCTATATGAAAAATTTCAACTTCTGGAATAGCTAAGTCGAATCTATAAAAAGATGATGTATGCTTTTAAATTTTATTTTGTTTTGCTTATATTACTAGCATATTTAATTTAGATTGTTAAAATAATTTCCAAGATGAAAAAATTTTTAAGTCTGGAATTCTTTGATGTAGGACATTTGCCTTTTATTTATTTACATGTTTTATATGTTAAATATGTATACTTACAGTTATGCAAAATATTTAAAGTATATGTGCGGAACCATACACAATTACAATATCAAGCAACCCATGTGCAGTCCTGAACACTTGTAAATGAACTTTTAAATGATAATTATCCTTTTAAAGTTGGTGCAAGTGCATCTGATATAATAGAAAGCTCTCGAAATAGTGAGAGAGTACGATATCAGCGCAAAGTTTAAAAACAGAATGATGCATTAAGTCGTGATTTTTTTTATTAGATGGAAAAAAATTATATTTTATATGCTTATAGTGAGACCAGAAATTGTTCTCACATGAGACATTTTTATTTGATTATTTATGGTGTCCTTTATGGAAAAGAAAGCTTGAGTCTGGCTGGCGCCGAACTTTACGACAACTTGAACTTTTAGGTCAAATGCTATAAATTTAGGTGTGCCACGCCACAGGGGCTGAGAGGGGCTGTGAAGTGATGCCATTGGGTTCAGAAGAACCAATGGGCGCCAAGGGGAAGAAGGGCGGATCTACCCCCCCCCCCCCGCCGAAGGAACCACAAGTCTAAAACAGATTTACGAAAGGAGCGAAGTGAATATGACCTAGCAGACATGACTTAGGAGTTGCAGTTAGAGTACGAGTTTTTTACACTATCATGACTTAAGAGGAAAGAAATAACAGTTCGGAGCCACACACCCCAGAGTTGTGGACGAAATACACGAGTTTCAGTTATAGACAAAATGAGAGTGCAGTAGCATACGAAAGACAACGAGGAGCAGAAATGGAGATCAGACATGAAAGAAAATAATCACGAATTTTGACTTAAAGTACGAGTAGATCTTGAGTGTCCCGTAAATGACTTTATGTGCGAGTGTATTAGTAGTACAAGGAGGAGCCACACACCACATAGTTATGGCAGTATAAGACTGATGCAAGCGAGATGATGAGCCCAAGACTAAACTTGAAGGTATGTGCTCATAATAACAGGTCCTAGACAGCAACGGTAAAACTAATAATTCTTGTCGCATATCTCCCCTCGCTAAAATAATGAAATGAAAATTGATAATAAGTGAAAATTGATATTTATGAAAATTGGTGCTTTTGATAAATGGGTGTTGTTAATAAATGATATTGTTTAAGTTTTAAAATAGTCTAAACCTTTAATATTAATTAATAATTCTTTTCAGGACTTACATATAAGTTAAATAATTGGAGGGTTTTGCGGCACAATAACGAGCGATGTACATTTAAATGTTAATTCCACTAATGAGTTTTAACGGTCATGTCTTTAATGCTTAATAATAATTAATGTTAATTGTAAGTTAAACTGTAAGTTTCCTTCTCTTTTATTTCTTATGCCACACTTATATCTAACATTTTTTTTTTTCATTTTATTAAACGGTTTAGATGTCTCTACTGAGAAAAGCCTTTTTCAAGACGGGACAACAAAGATGCATGTGGAGACAATACACAAAGGTACATTGAATGATTTAGATATTTATTTATTAATCAATTAGTTGGAAAAGCATTATTTCATTGTAGAAAATCGCTTACTCCAAAAAAATATTTTTTATCTGACAGTAGCATAACTGTTTAAAGATGATATTGAAGTAATAACTTTGGATTAAACACAGCGATTGGAGAATCCTTTCTATAATCTGCAGTCTCAGATCTTCAATTAAAGGCATTTTTTTTTCTTTTTGTTTTGTTTTGATTTTTAAATTCAAACCATCCATGTCTCTTTTCTATTTAATTGCAGGAAAGTTTAAGAAAGTTTAAAGATCTCTTTTTACAATTTGTAAATTCATATTTATATATTTATGTTTCCATTTTCTTTAACTGGAGGACTTCACACTGAGAGTTAAATTTTATAATTTACTAATTTTCAATTTCTAACCATTTGTATTTTGTATGTTTCTTTTCTCTTTAATTGCAGAAATCAGTACTAGCAGTAAAATATATATATGGATGAACGGTAAATATTAATTTTTAATGGGAAATATGTCTGCCAGTGTGAAATAATCTAAACTATAAATGTTTGATTTTTACTCAAAATTAATTGTTACATTCATTTTCTAAATCATTTGTTCCTTTTTATTTCAGTCAGTGTTTTTTTATTTCATTTCTCTTCAAAAATAATAAATTACTCACTCATTTATTTTTATTTTAATTAAAATTATTTATCCATTCTTATCATGTAATTTTCTTAAACAAAAGTACTTCACGCTTCTGGAGAACCCGCCCAAAAGAGTGTAACGAGAGAATACGGTACCTCTGGGGTCTGTTGGAACTCGCATACAGTGTTTTCTCGTACGAACAGTTTCCTTCTTTTTCTGACATGTCGTTTTAATGTATAACATACTTATGCAATTTCTAATGGGTAACATACAATTTCTAATGTGTAACGTGCATTTCCTAATGGAAAACATACTTATTCAATTTTCTAAATGCATTTAAATATTGAATAGTTTTCCAAAAAATTCGTTCAGTAGATATCGTATAATATACTGAATCCTAAAATTGGAGGAGTCGCCTTGGAATATCGAATGGTAAGTTGTGGTAAGTTTAAAAGGACAGACACTTTCTTGTTTATTTAATATTTTTGATAATAGGTTCATTTAATTAAATTTTAGTTAAAAAAATTATCTGTTTCATTAACATAATTAACATTTCCAAACATTCGCTCAAATAGTGAAATTTTAGACCTCCTGTAACATAGTCCATAAATCTCCAAACGTTCTGAAAATATCGTGCAATTTGTTAAAAATAATGAAATTTTAGAGTTTTAACCCCTTGGAATATCAAGTTGTGATAGGATTGAAAATATACTTTCTTGTTTATTTAATATTCATATTTTCCCATTCAATCATATGTGTTTCATTAAAACAGTTAACATCTCCGAAAAATTCACCCAGTATCGATGAATTCACTCACATAAATAAATTTTAGCCCCCTGCAAAACACTCTATAGTTCACCGAACATTCGGTAAAATTCAAGTATTATAAATTATTTTTACAGAATACTTATAATTTTAATAACACTCTTTCGTATTTATATGTATTCATAACCATTCCACCTTTCATTCATTTATGATACCGAAAACATTCCCTTATTCAAACTAGCGGAAAAGATAGCCTTCATTGTTACTATCTTAGCAACTCGTCGTTGCATAGTGGATAACACGCTTCGCTACCAATCTGGTGATCTTCAGTTTGAATCCAGCTCGTTCCCCACTAATATATCCTTTTAAATTAAGAACTTTAAAAAATTCCGATAGATGGCGGCACTCAAATCTTCCACGGATTTCAAATATTCTTTAAGATTCATCTTCCTCATGACAGCTCAAATTTCAAGTTGCCTCATGACGTCAGCGTCCAAAGTTCAAGTAGCTTCATTACGTCATCTTCCGACGTTCAACTCATTCGCCCAGATTATCTATCGCATTATTAGTCCACGATCTGATTAAATCCACATTAATCCACGATCATAATTAGTCCACGATCTGATTCCCGATACTGCCTCCTTATTACTTCATCGGTCTAAAGGTTATACGATTAAATTAACCATTCAAAGTTTTCCTCATTACGACATCGGTACAAAGGTTCATGTCCTCATGATATACCTATCCAAAGTTCATAAGATCGGATTATCCATTCAAAGGTTCCCTCATTACGTCATCGTCCTAGATCACCCTGCCTCATGATTTATACTCCCTCCTCATAAGTCATCCGCAGGTGTAAATTGCTCGATTGCTCCTGCGGTCCTTCAACTCTTATTTCTCTTCTACTAGCGACTTTATGCAAATCGCTGTAAGAGTTTCGGCATACTTGCCGTCATGTTGATGTCGAAACCAACTCCCAAACTTTATTATATGATATATTTATACGAAGATTAGTTAATTGAATTATTTAGCCTTTTTGGGGCGTTCTTTGATTATGCAATGAAAGTTAATATCGTCGACAACAAATTTTAAATATGTATTTTAATTGATCGAACAACTCAGTTCACAAATGAAAATGTAATGGTATCCATTTAATCATTTTTAACTTCTGAAGTGGTGCGATTTACATAAGCCCGATAGATATGAAAATGAAAATTAATTCTCTTGAATAACTGAAACATGATTAATAATAAGAACGACGGCGACGTGTGCAGCGTATTTAGTTACTACGAAAATGTCAATTATTTCTCAGTAACAAGCTTTTCAGGAAAGCTTTTAATTAAAAGAACGGAACTTTATCTCATTTACAGTCAAATAATAACAACTTACAGAAATCGGATTTTTATCTTTCTTCTGCACGATATTTGAGAATAACGAGCTTTACGTTTGATAAGCAATACCATGGTATTGATAACATAATTATCTTCAGAAAATAACGACATTAATCGTATTTCTATATATTTTCATTTCATGTTCTTTAATTTTTATATTTTTAGAATAGAACTTTATAAATCCACGCATTCTAAGAGTTTCTATTAAAATAAATGTATTTTAATTATACTAACACGAATGCATATTTTAACTATTACATTTTAAAGAGAGAAAATTGGTATGTTCGGTGAATAAAGTTACTTGACTGAACATTTTGTTATTTGTTATAGTATATCAAGTTCTAGTTTGCTTCGATTAGTGTCCTTCCTTGAATAAACTATCGCAGATTCAAACTGAAAAATATATAACTTAATATGATCAATTTAGGCAAGTCACACATCCAGGATTCAGGGCACACTGTATGTCGCACACTGCGTCAACAATTTGCTTAAATCTGCATTAGACACCGGTTTTTAACGCTTTACAACATAGTTGAAAATGTTTCTGACTTTGGTCATTCTGTCTGTCAGTCCTTTCGCATGATAACTGCCGTAAAAATAACTTTATGAAAATCAAATTTTAGTATATTATTGGGACGTTCTGTGGGACATATGGGAATGTAAATGAATAAAACCACCCAATTAGTTTTGGATTGAATCCGGGTTGAAAAAATGAAATACAATGAATCCTATGGGACCTACGATTTCGAACATTTTTTAAGGGAAGTTAAAAGTTAGAAATTTCTTCGAAAATGTTAGGAAATATTCAAATTATCTCATAAAATATATAAAAAAAATTCAACAAGATATGTTCGGAAGTTTTTGAAATAAAAATGAAAATATTAATTACATCCATATAATATGAAGAGATCACGTGATACACTTAAAAATAAAATATGGCATCCATCTTTTTTCAGAGAGTAAAAATCGTGATTTTGAAAGTGCTTTTATATTTAGATGTAGTGTTGCATCCATCATAAAACTGCTTTAATTTTTATTAATTTTCTGTGCATCTATATTCTGTGCCAACGCAATTACAATATTTTTTATTATAAATGATAATCAAAGTTATTATTTCTATAACTAAGCCTAATTTTAACGTATGCAGAATCTATACAAATCAAGCTGTAAGATGAGTTGTATAAGAATAACTGAAATTTTTTATTCAAAGTTATTTAGCTCTGGAGTCTGGAATATAGATGATACGAATGGAATATTCATTGAGAAGCAGGTGATTTTATAGCATTGCCTATTTCGATTTAATTTTAAGCATGGAATTAGAAAGTACGCACAATTATTTAACTCTGGGGTCTAAAATGAAAGTGTATGATTAAAATATTCGCTGCTTTTGCATAGAGAGTCAGACGATGTATATTTCGATGACGTCATTTGAGTAAAGTTCATGTTTTCGATGAAGTTTTAAGTTTTCAAGTAAAATAAATAAGTGTAGTTCTGTGATAATTAAAATAATATCACCTCTAAATGTATCGCATTTTAGAGATGCGATACATTCTGAAGATTGCATTTCAGTGTTTCATAATCAATGCTCTATTCATGATTGATCTTTCTTGTTCTAATTATGTTTAGTGTTTCTAGTGCGGCGTGTGGCTACGTGTCTTCAATGACTGGACAATAGGTAGCAACAATTGTTCATAACGAACCACGGTTTGCACGATGCAGCATGCTTTATTAATGGGTGCCCTCCCTGAAGGAGACACACATTAAAGAAGAATGTGTGCCTTCCCTTAAGGAGGACACACTTCCATGCATCCACACATTGAGGATGCATGGTGTACTGCACATTGCAAAACTATGGTCCAAGGATGGTGAAGAATGATCAGTTGAGCACATTCTTGCTTTTTATGTAGTACTTTGTTATAAGGAATACGTCCTTTCACTGAATTTCTTTTGTCAAAAATTGTTATTTCATTAAACAAACCATTTTAATTCCACCGCTTTATTTATCATTAATTCTTAAATTTTTACAGTAGCTTGCATAATGGACATTTTTTTGCAATTATATTTTTTCTATGATGTATCTATGCGTTTTGCTTTGTTGATTTTTATCAGTTTGCTTTTTACTGTTTGAGATGGTTATTACCGTTATTTTTATGTTTTTATCTTAACGTTTCATATCACTGATGCTCTTTGTATGCTTATGTTTAATTAAACAAATAAAAATGAATTATATTTCATCATCACTGGTGCTTATGTTTCAGTGTCAATCTCTGTTCATTTCACTCATGTTTTCTAAATTGTTTTTCGTCAAAGTGGAAATATATTAAAATCCGATCATGCAGGTATCGATACCGACATACTAGTTCGAAAAATTAAAAACACCAAAATACCGATTCCCAATTTTAACACAGTGCACTGTAAACCTTTTTGCAAACTTTGCTCATTTTTTTCAAACACTTTATGGATAATTTCGGCAAACTATGAGAAATGCAGCATTACAGACGTTCATATAAATTCCAGTATATATATATATATATATATATATATATATATATATATATATATATATATATATATATATATATATATATATATATATATATATATATATATATATATATATATATATAATAGAAGTTTTAAAAAAAAAATATATATAAAATAGAAGTTTGAAAATCCAATGAACGAAAAATAAGAAGATGTAACACTATAAACCTAACTTTTTAACACACCCACAGAATAAAATATAATACAGCAAATCAACAATCAAATGGATAAAAAATACAAAACACAAGCTATCAAGTTACAGGAAATCAACAAAATTAAAAGGTATGGAAACAAAAAAAGAAAAACTTAAACTAAATTCAACTATCTAACTGGCTTACAAAACAAAAGTAAAAAATCAACTAATCCTCAAGCAAATGGAAAAAAATTAATAAAATAAATATCGAATCAACAAATCAATGAAAAATATCATAATACAAAGGTATGGAATCGAAATAAGTATAACAAACGAAATCAAGTACAAACGCCATACACGTGGACGAGGCTCTAAGCCTAAATCATGAATTGTAAACCTCTACAAAAATCTAATCATGTCCAAGTTTTTTGTAGAAGCCAACACAATCAAACACATTCAAATGTATGTTGGAATGCCAATGTATAATTCCAATAATGGATAATTTAAATTGTTTTCTTTTATCATAGATGGTGAATATGACAGGGATTTGACTATAGTTGATATTCAAATCCAAAAATTCGACCTCGTTGTTATTTTTAAGAGGATTTTAATTCAAGATGAGGTTAAAAATGAACTTTGATTTTTATCCACCTAACCTCATCTTGAAGGAAAATCCTCTTAAAAATAACAACGAGGTCGAATTTTTGGATTTGAATATCAACTATAGTCAAATCCCTGTCATATTCACCATCTATGATAAAAGAAAACAATTTAAATTACCCATTATTGGAATTATACATTGGCATTCCAACATACATTTGAATGTGTTTCGCAATGTGTTCTTGGGAGGTTTAATCAGAATAAAAAGAACTATCAAAGAAGAGCATTTACGCATCAATTTTGATCAAGAATTTTTAAAACAAGCATTTTTTAATAAATATCCAATTTCCTTTATGCTTAAAAATATTGATAATTTATACAGAACCAATTTGGCATATAGTGTAAGACTTAAGTCTTTTTTGAGTTCAATTAGAGACAAAATCATCGAAACCTCCATAAGACAGGACCGCACTGTGATCAAAGGACCGCAGCTGGCACTTCATTTCCTTTGAGTCGGCAGTTCAGTTGGCTTTATTTGTGGTGATATTGCTCTCGTCCTCATTTCTATCCAGGTCTCGGGATGTTTTCAATGTCACTCCGGAGGTTGGCTTGGGCCATAGCTGGCGACCAGGAGTGAAAGGCCGCGGCGTTTCTGACGAGCTCGTTGAACTGGGGAGTAAGGTCACAACCCCTTATCGCCATAATGTAAGCTTTTTGCCGAGCCTTCCTTCCTTTTTTCCATGTTTTTTTCACTTTTTATCTTTTACTTTTTCTATATATATATATATATATATATATATATATATATATTGCTAAGCACGGATCAAAAATTACAATGTAGCATACTTTTAAGCGGGGGTGGAGGCCCAGCAGAATAAAATATTGCTGCCACACTGTTCGGACATTAGAATAAAGATCCTTATTGTACTGAAAAATACAGAAGGTTTTGAAACATCGGAAAGGAAAAAAGTGTTCATTTGATTTTGTGTACTGAGAAATGGAAAATGCATATGATGGAGAGTTGGCACCTTCAAGAAAGGTGTCAGTATGGAATATGTACACCGTAGAGTGCGTTGCAACATTGCACACGTCGTGTCATACTTTGCACAACATTATCCAGCAGCTTTAGAGGAAATTTATCCCACTCTCCTGTCAGTGCACGAATGAGGGTGTTCTTTTTTGTTGGAGGATATTTTCGACCAGCAAATCGCCTCCCCAAATCATCCCAAACATTTTCAATGGGGTTTAGATATGGAGAGCGTGCTGGCTATACGAGGCATTGAATACCCTCGCCGACTAGAGAATCCTGAGCAGCGAGTGCTCGATGACATGGAGCGTTGTCGTCTCTAAATACATATCTATCACCGACAGAACCACGGAAAAGGCGAACATGAGGCAGTAGAACTTCATCAATGTATCGTTGGACGTTCATAGTCCCAGATGCAACCATTTGTAGGGGCGTGCGGCCACTAATCATGATGCCGACCCATACCATGATACTGCATGTCGGACACCGTTCCCTTTCCTGAATATTTTCTGAACGGTAAGCAGTACCACTCTCACTCTCGATCAGTTGGCGTCTACAATCCGATGACAGACTGAACTTACTCTCATCTGAGAATAGTACTCAAGCCCAGTCGTATTTGGTCCAATTGCGATGCTCACGACACCATTGCAAACGGACGGTACTGTGCAGTCTGGACAATGGGACACACAGAACAGGTTTGCGGACGTATAGTTCTTCTTCCAAACATCTGGCTACAGTTTTTCGAGAGATTCGCTGTCCTGTGGTAGCAAGAAACTGATTTGTCACCTGATGAGCTGTGGTGCGTCGCACAGTGGTGCCAAATGAGGAATTTGCGGAAAAAACTTCACAACTTATGCATTTTTTAATAGTTTTGCATACTTTTTCCGCATGTAGATAAGTTAAAAGTAAGATTTTATATGCGTGCCGAAACAGCAAAGGTTGCAGAAAGTTGCAGCTAATTTTCACAGAACAGTTGCATAATAGTGTCTGCTTTCGAAATAACTCATCCAGAGCGTGTAGGAACGTGTAGCTTTTTTATAGGCTTAAAGAAATGAAGGAAAACAAAAAAATTATATATCAATATTTTACGCTTTATAGAATGATTTTGGCTATGTTTTTACGAAATGTATTTATGTCAGAAATAAGCTGAGGTTACATATATTGAAAATACGAAAGAAATATAAAATTTTGGAAAAAATATTGAAACTTTAGTTAGAATAAACAAGATTTCAATTAGAATGTGGAAATCTTGTTTAAGATCAGTTTTTCCTTCTAGTTATACTGAATAAAATACATTTATTTACATGGCAAGATACTTCGGTTCATTACCTATCAAAAAATAATAGTTGGTATCCAAAAATATTATTTTCGGGTTTCGGGGTTTTTTCCACCATGGCACCAGTGTGCTTCGGTCCCTTTTTGCCGATAGGGCAATGTACCTGTCTCCTGCAGACGTCGTATTTCTAACACGACCTCCACGTGACGCTTGCTACACGTTCTCGCTGTTTTAAATGCTTGCCACAGCCGTGAAACAACGTTCTGGGCGATGTCGAAATCCCTGGCAATATTTTCGCCCTTCTTCGATCTTTCCACAATTACGGCCAATCGTAAAATCATCTAAGTGATATCGGGAAGACATACTGATAATTTCAAGTTCATCAATTAAATATATCCCGTAAAACTTTCACTTGGGACAATAACTGTCCACACGCGTCAAATCCTCTAAATCTCTTATCAGCGCCTTCATGTGATGAACAGGCGTGGAAATGAAAAATTTGCATACGCATACCTCTTTTTACTGTATTCCGCATTTATTCTAATTTCCACATTCTGCTTCCTATCATTTTGTGGTTGCTATGGGTGATAGTGTCATCCATCCTTAGCAAATGCCCAACAGTATATATATATATATATATATATATATATATATATATATATATATATATATATATATATGTATATATATATATATATATATGTATATATATATATATATATAATAAAAAAATATATGAACGTCCAATGATAGATTGGAGATAAGACTAACATAACATAAGATGACACTCACGTAACCATAACTTAAAAAATGAAATTTCTATATATTGTGCTTATTTCTATAATTCATACCAGCCTCTGGCTACCTTTGAAAAATCTGACCGTGGCAAACTCGCTGCCGCGACCTACCACAAAGATGTAAAGTAACTGTTTGGACGGCCAGGGACTGAACCCAATTTAGGCCTGAACCCAGTGGGGAATGCATCCACAGGGATCGTACGCTCCTTCCCCTACCACCAACCTTTCGGAAGGACTTACGGTCCCACATGTTTAACGTGATCGTACTCCGCGTGAACACGGCAGCAGTTTTGGCAGTGGCGGGAATCGAACCCGGGCCTACCGAGTGCAATTCCCTTGCCCTAACCACTTGGCTACCGCGCCCTCCGCGACAAACTCCATAACTTTCTTTTTATTCACCCAATTTAAACCGGAACCCAGTGGGGGAGACATCCACAAGGACCGTACCCTCCTTCCCTACCACCAACCTTTCGGAAGGACTTTTGGTCCCACATGTTAACGTGATCATACTCCGCGTGAACACGACGGCAGTTTTGACAGTGGCGGGAATCGAACCCGGGCCTACCGAGTGCAATTCCCGCGCGCTAACCACTGGGCTACCGCGCCATCAACCCCGTGGAGTTAACAAAGTTTGGTTTAGTTTAATGACGTTAAAACTAATAATGAAATTTTAAGGCACCGCGACAATCTCCATAACATTATTTTTATTTGTTTTTTTATTTCTTCAGTGTTTAAGCTTTTCATTAATATTATTTAAAATATCCTCATTCCATAGCTCCATATATCCATTTAAAATATCCATAAATTTAAATATCCTTTTAAAACATCCATAAATTAAAATATCCATTTAAAATATCCACAAATATCCATTTAAAACATCCATATTGTTCTATCATTTAAAATATAAATATAATAATTTCACCCGATGTATACAATACATCACCACAATTCAATCCACAATAATTGAATCATTTAAATTTTATAATGACCATATGCTAAGCTCTTAATTCTATCATTTAAAATATCACTCTAACCCTATGCAACGGCGTGACGTCCCCCCCATTTCTGGGCGGAGCTGTCGGCGAAGAATCGGATCTTCGCTGAGAAATATAAAATCATGACGTCTTTGAAATTGCGATCCTGCGGGCAATTTTCATTATTTCTTGACCAGATTGGACTTGTAAGAATGCCAGATCTTTGTGCTTTCTAAAAATGTAAATTATTAGTCGAAATTATGAGTAGTTTTACGATGGGAGGATTTAAAAATGAAAGTTGGTTTTTTTTTAACCGAAAATGACTTTTGTTTTAAAATCTTTAAAAATATTAGAAATCAAAATCGAGATTTGAAATTGATATATTTTTACTCGCAATTGTCTGCTTTTTCCGGTGGTGTGATTTGCTTTTTTCTACGATGTCTGGAGCGTGGAGAAAAAAGAACAAAAATGGCAAAAAAGATCGAAATCGCATAAAACATTAAATAACAAAAAAAAAATAATAATTAAAATTTTAAAAGTCGGTTTTCACGTGTCCTCTTCCCACCCCCGGGTCTCCGATTGCCAAATTCCGTAGCTTTCCGACGCGCGGTCGCTGAACGTATAGTGTATAAGACAGACACACACACATACATTGTCTTTTATTATTTAAGAAAAGTCCTATTAAATTTAGAACTGTCACTAGTGATCATAACTCTTATTCTGCTACTGCTAGCAAATTACTACCTAATATTTTAAACGTACTAAATGATAGGTTAAGTTATTTTAGTAATAAATATTTTATTCTAAATAGTAGTGAAGAATTAAAAAATAAATTAATATCTCTTGTTAAACCTATAGGTTAGGCTTTCAAACTTTTGACTTTAATGATACACTACGTGACAGTGAAAATGAGACATCAAGAAGGGGTGGGCAGAAAGTGATGAAAACCAGCAAACAGAGAGAGACAGCAACGAGCGATAAGTGATGTTTATTGCAACATGATACACATATACGCTGAGCGATAACACCGTCTGATCAGTAGGTCGTAGAACCACCGCAGTCGGCGATAAAGGCAGAATCACGGCTAGGTACAAAGTCATCAATGGACTTGCAGATGGTGTTCTGAGGGATTACCTCCCATACCCTGTTAACCATTTGCCAGAGTTCGTCTTCTAAACGCAATGGTGGCAACGCACGCAAGCGACGTACAATCACGTCCCAGACGTGTTTGATTGGTGAGATATCAAGGGTGGCCAGGGAATACCTGGGTACCTTGCAGAGTATGTTGACTGATGCGTGTCGTGTGGGGTTGGGCGTTATCCTGCTGGTAAATGGCATTGGTCATCCCCTGAAGGAAGGGTGGTGTCATCGGCAGCAGCACGTCATCCACGTATCGTTGGGCCGTCATAGTGTCCTCAATACGGACCAGATGTGACCTGAATATTAATGAACAATTTGTAGGGTCCACTTCGACGATACGAACTTGCAATTTCGTCCCAGTAGCACAACAGTAGAGCGCCAGCTGGACTGTTCAGATATCTAGATTTCGATTCCCGGTTGGGATAGCGAGTTTCTTTACAACGTTTACAGATGATTGCATCACAATCGCCACCTAATCGTCAACATCGCCAATCAAATATGTGAAAAGACAATAAAACTGTAAATGTGTATTTGAAATGTGACAAATTTATGTGTGTAAAATGTATAGCAAGAACAAAAATCCTAAATTTTGCATATGTAAATAATTAAATTCCATTAGATATTTCTCATTAAAAATGATTAATACATAGTGAAACTAAGTCCATTATGATAGTTTAGAAAACCTGCGAGCTCTATATAATATTTAGTTATTACTCGTATTTCTCTGGGTTTCGTTATAATTTATGTTTGACTTTGTAGTAACAATTTCTGACTGGTTCGGTTAAGTAGACTAATCATCGAGACAAGTAACATCTGCGGTCCTGGGTTAGCAACAGGGTAGGTTTCGGATCACGAGTGAGTTGAGGGGATAAGAGAGGCTGCATACAGTCCTGGTAGTAAGATGGTGGATAGTTCGGCTGAAGTACCGTTGGAACTGGCAAGTCGCTAGGAGCTGAGTCGCTGTCAGTGAGTAGGAAGGGGAGTACAAGGCCGTGGAACTGGCACTACGATGGCTACCACTATCATCATAAGGGTCCAGTATCCCTGGTTTGACAAGACAAGGTTTATAGGTCTTAGGAAGGAATTGTGCAAGCAACGATGATTTATAGCTCTTCCACGGATTACTTAAATATGTTATATCATCAGGCCCATAAAAGTGTATTAATGATCTGTTGTATTACGTAATAGACATTCGCAATACTGGATGTTTTGTATTAGTGTATATTTTGTTACACAACCAGCTGCTGTATTTTTACACAATAAATGTGTTTGATTTAACTTCTTGCATCTGTGTTTTATTGCTCCTTGCTCCTTGCTGTACTGTTTTATGTTCATTACTACCAAACTTTAGAGTTATGCCACTTTTGCTTGACATATCAATGAAATCACGCAACAAAAGTGAGTAAGTCCTTTACATTAGGGCCCTAACCAAAGCCCATTACTTTGAGATTTTCTTCTTTAATGGCACTCGAGAAATAGTAGTGACTTTTCAAACCTTGTTGATAACTTAAACATATGTGTTTTCTATATTATGCATACTTATTGAGAATTTATAAATAATTTTATGTTCTTTCATTATTAACATGTTTATCTGTTATAATTCTAGATATATCAAAACGCCGTAACTCTAGTGTTAATGTGGGCTCTGAACAAATACATACAAAGAACTTCACTCATATAAGGAATTCAAACCAGGTTCCTATAGGTAAGCAAGTAAACCGGTAGGCCACGAGTGAGCCTTTACAGTTAAG
This sequence comes from Amaurobius ferox, assembly GCA_951213105.1. Taxonomy (NCBI): domain Eukaryota; kingdom Metazoa; phylum Arthropoda; class Arachnida; order Araneae; family Amaurobiidae; genus Amaurobius; species Amaurobius ferox. The sequence continues at coordinate 133,465,602 of OX578138.1, read as the reverse complement.
TGGCCTCTGCAATTATTTTAGCAAACCTCTTATAAAATGTTTCCTTGACACAAGAATCAATGTGCTTCTTAAGAAAAACGAATAACTTATCTGAACTTCTTTTTATATGCAAAAAAAACTCAAGGAATTGTTTAACAGAGTACCAAAAATACTTTAATCCTAACATACTGGAATATTTAATAACAACCCTCTAAATTTTAATAATTCAAAAGGCTTTTAATTTATTTATGAAACCTAAGCTTCTGTAACTACTGTGTATACTTCGTTTAATTAACCACTTTGAAACAAGTCTTCGCAGTTTTTTTTTTCCTAAATGGCTAAATTTTTTCAGTATTCCTTGATGTCTTGCATGTATTTTTTTCTATTGTATTTTTGTGCATTATTTTCAGCTAAAAAAACGTATTTTAATCACTGTCTGGAAACAAAAGACCTTTTTTAAATTTATTTAATTTCAACATGGATAGTAGATAAAATTTTAGTTAAGCTTTTAAAATCTTAGCAGGGATGTAGATAAGTAATAAAATAAATAAAACGCAGTAGAATACACACTATTTGTTATTTGCCCAACACACATAATGTAAAGTTGCTCAATTATACTAATACATATATATATATATATATTAGAAAAGCACTAAGCAATTAGTGTGTTCCACAATAAATGAACAGTGGAAGAATTTTGAATTGTTCGTTGTAGATCCATAGTTCTAATTTCAAAAATGCTTTTATGAAATAGTAATTTAGATGCTATACCATATTTTTGTAGAAAGTTATGAATATTAACTTTTTATACAGCCCCTCTATAAAAAAATATGATGTGGGCAACACATGACTTTCCTTACATAATGCAATGAATTTGCAACATTTACAGTTAAAAAAATGTTATTCTTATAGTAGATACTTATATTCTTTCCAAGATATTGAATTTTCTGCAATTAGTCGTCATTTTAATTGATTTGGCGTCATTTTTATCTATTTGGCGAGATTTTCGTTAATTTGGCAACATTTAAAAAGTCGCCAAGTTGGCGACATTCCGCCAAATGTGTCGCCAAAATCTCGCCAAGCGTTATGGACGGAGAAGTAAGATATTCTTATACCAGATAAATGACTATTGGCTTTCAAATACAAAAGTATTACTCAAAGTATTTTTTCTCATGAATGGAACGAGCTAGATCCACGAGAATGATGTCTCCCAATTTATCGCGGGATATCACATATGAAAAGTGAACATGTTTCTCAGCAGTTAATATTTTTTAATTAATGGGATTTTTTGATAAATTTATTTGAAAAATGTGCAATATCTCGAGAACGGATCATGCTAGCGTTCTCAAGTTTAAGTCAATCGTTTTCTAAGGAAAAATTACATAAGAAATGTCTATTTGTGTAACTTTATTAAAGGTTTTGATTTTTTGACGATTTTTTCAAAATTTCACTCGAAAATTTAGGGAGGTTCTGAACATTTGATTGCGTTTAAAAACAATAAGCTTCCAGTACTCATAGATTGTGGTTTTTGTACCAAATTTCATTCGAATTGCTCCATTTGTTCGTGAGATATCGTCTCCATAGGCTCACTGACACACACACCCAAACACATACTTTCACACACACACATACACACAAACACACACAGACATCACCTCAAAAATGTTTCATCCGTGATCAGGGATGCTTGAAACGTGATCTCCCGTCGAAAACTCGAATTCGAATTATAGACCCCGTCACAATACTTTCTTATACATTATGTATATAAGGAAAGTAAAAATGTCCAATTACAATAATTTTACCCATACCATATTTAATTTAATAGAAAACAATTTGGCTGTAATACAACCCAATTCCACATAGTTATCATTAATTAAAATTTTCATTGGGAAATAAGAGGGAAAATCCAAATATAACAAATATAACAAATCAACTTCGGTTGCAAATAGTTGCTGAAACGTTTACCACTTCTTCAAATTTATTTTATGCAGGTAAAACTATTATGTCATTATTATGTTGGTTTCCAGTTTGTATTTAAGCATTTATGCAACTCTGCTACCTAAATAGAGTTTAAATGGTGGTGATGTTCAGTAATGTCGAATTCTGTGAGATGATTTTGATCTACGGAGAATGAAGCCGATATTCTAATGATAAAATAAAGAAATACTATTGTAGAAGCCGGCTAAAGTTTTTATTTGTTTTCTTATATACATAATGTATAAGGAAAGTATTGTGACGAGGTCGAAAATTGGAATTCGAGTTTTCTATTCGAAATGTCTATTTGCGTAACTTTATTAAAGGCTTTGATTTTTTTATGATTTGTTTTCAAAATTTCACTCGAAAATTAAGGGTGGGGGATTCTGGACATTCGATTACGTTTAAAAACAAAAGGCTTCCAGTATTCACGGATTGTGATTTTTGTACCAAATTTCATTCGAATCGCTCCATTCATTCGTGACATATCGTCTCCAGAGACTCACTGATACACACACACACACACACACGCACACACACAGACAGACATCATCTCAAAAATGTTCGATTCGTGATCAGGGGTGCTTGAAACGTGCTCTTCCGTTTAAAAACCGAATTCGAATTTTCGACCCCGTCACAATACTTTCCTTATACATTATGCATATAAAGAAAGTATTAATTTTGTCTGAAGTTTGTACAATGCTTGGTTCAAAAGTTACGCAATGATTTACAGACAAGCTTTAAAATGGCTACTATACTATAGGACAGTGCTTCTCAATCTTTGTGAGACCGCGGCCCAATAAATTATTACTTTCCTTATGTACATATAATGTATAAGAAAAGTATTGCGACGGGGTCGGAAATTCGAATTCGAGTTTTCAGCGGGAGTGCACGTTTCAAGCATCCCTGATCACGAATCGAACATTTTTGAGATGATGTCTGTGTGTGTGTGTGAAAGTATGTGTGTGTGTGTCAGTAAGTCTGTGGATACGATATCTCACGAACGAATGGAGCGATTCGAATGAAATTTGGTACAAAAATCACAATTCGTGAATACTGGAAGCCTTTTGTTTTTAAACGTAATCGAATGTCCAGAATCCCCTTAAATTTTGGAGTGAAAATTTGAAAAATTCCTCAAAAAATCAAAACCTTTAATAAAGTTACGAAAATAGTCATTTCTTATGTAATTTTTCATTAAAAAATGATTAAAATAAATTTTAGAACGCTAGCATGAACCGTTCTCGAGATATTGTACATTTTTCAAAGAAAAAATCAAAAAATCATATAAAATTTAAAAAAAAATATTACCTATTGTTGAAATATGTTCACGTTTCATCTTCTATATAATAAAAGGCAATGTCTGTGTGTGTGTCTGTCTGTCTGTCTTATACACTATACGTTCAGCGACCGCGCGTCGGAGAGCTACGAAATTTTGCAATCGGAGACCCGGGGGGGTGGGAAGGGGACACGTGAAAACCGATTTTTAAAATTTTAATTATTTTTTTTGTTATTTAATGTTTTATGCGATTTCGACCGTTTTTTGCCATTTTTGCCCTTTTTTTTCCACGATCCGGACATCGTAGGAAAAAACAAATCACACCATCAGAAAGAGCAGAGAATTTCGAGTAAAAATATATCAATTTCAAATCTCAGAGATAAATTCTAATATTTTTTTAGGATTTTAAAGCAAAAGTCACTTTTGACTCAAAAAAACGATTTTTGGTTTTTAAATTCTCGCATAGTAAAAAGTACTCATAATTTCGACTAATAATTTACATTTTTAGAAAGGTCAAACATCTGGCATTCTTACAAGTCCAATCTGGTCAGGAAATATTCCGTATTGCCCACAGGATCGGGATTTTAAAAGTTTCCGAATTTCAATTTCTCGCCGTTCCGCTCGGCGTGCCGCTTCATTTCTCCCCCGCTGAAGTAGGGAAGGTGGTGGGTGGGGACGTCAAGGTGGAGGTGACGTCACGGTTCTGAATTTAAATGAAATAAGAGCTTAACATATGCGCTGTAGAAATTATTATATTTATATTTTAAATGATGGAACGATATGGATTTTTTAAATGGATATTTTAATTTTATGGATATTTTAAATGATGGAACGATGGATATTTAAATTTTATGGATATTTTAAATGATGGAATGAGGATGATGGAATTAAGAGCTTAGAGAGCATATCGTCATTTTAAATTGTAAATTAGCGCGCGGGAAGTTAGCGGTAGGCCCGGGTGCGATTCCCGCCACTGCCAAAACTGCCGAAGTGTTCACGCGGAATACGATCACGTTAAACATGTGGGCCCGTAAGTCCTTCCGAGAGGTTGGTGGTAGGGGAAGGAGGGTACGGTCCCTGTGGATGCCTCCTTCACAGGGTTCCCGTCTAAATTGGGTGAATATAAAGAAAGTTGCGGAGGGCGAGGCAGCCCAGTGGTTAGCGCTCAGGAATTGCACTCGGTAGGCCCGGGTTCGATTCCCGCCACTTCCAAAACTGCCGCCGTGTTCACGCGGAGTACGATCACGATAAACATGTGGGTCCGGAAGTCCTTCCGAGAGGTTGGTGGTAGGGGAAGGAGGGTACGGTCCCTGTGGATGCCTCTCCCACTGGGTTCCGTTCTAAATTGGGTAAATAAAAAGAATGTTATGGAGATAGTCGCTGGGGGCGAAGAAGCCCAGTGGTTAGCGCGCGGGAATTGCACTCAGTAGGCCCGGGTTCGATTCCCAAAATTGCCGCCGTGTTTACGCGGAGTACGAGCACGTTAAACATGTGGGTCCGTGAGTCCTTCCGAGAAGTTGGTGGTAGGGGAAGGAGGGTACGGTCTAAATTGGATGAATAAAAAGAAAGTTATGGAGATTGTCGCGTAGGGCAAAGTAGCCCAATGGTTAGCGCGCGGAAATTGCACTCGGTAGGCCCGGGTTCGATTCCCAAAATTGCCGCCGTGTTTACGCGGAGTACGATCACGTTAAACATGTGGGTCTGTAAGTCCTTCCGAGAGGTTGGTGGTAGGGGAAGAAGGGTACGGTCCCTGTGGATGCTTCTCCCACTTGGTTCCGGTCTAAATTGGGTGAATAAAAAGAAAGTTATGAAGAATATCGCGGAGGGTGAAGTACCCCAGTGGTTAGTGCGCGGGATTTGCACTTGGTAGGCCCGGGTTCGATTCCCAAAATTGCCGAATAAAAATAAAGTTATTTAGATTGTCGCGGATGGCACGGTAGCCCAGTGGTTAGCGCGCGGGAATTTCACTCGGTAGGCCCGGGTTCGATTCCCGCCATTGCCAAAACTGCAGCCGTGTTCACGCGGAGTACGATCACGTTAAACGTGTGGGACTGCAAGTCCTTCCGAGAGGTTTGTGGTAGGGGAAGGAGGGTACGGTCTCTTTGGATGCCTCCCCCATTGGGTTCCGGTCTAAATTGTGTGGCACTTCCTGGCCTTCCAAGCAGTTACCTTACACCTTCCTGGTAGGTCGCGCCAACGAGTTTGCCACGGTCAGAATTTTCAAGGGTAGCGAACAGGCTGGTCGCCAAAGGCGGCTAGTCTTAAATAATAAAAGGCAATGTCTGTGTGTGTGTGTGTGTGTGTGTGTGTCTGTCTGTCTTATACACTATACGTTTCGCGACCGCGCGTCGGAGAGCTACGAAATTTGGCAATCGGAGACCCGGGGGGGAGGGAAGGGGACACGTGAAAACCGATTTTTAAAATTTTAATTATTTTTTTATTTATTTAATGTTTTATGCGATTTCGACCGTTTTTTGCCCTTTTTGCCCTTTTTTCTCCACGATCCAGACATCGTAGAAAAAAACAAATGACACCATCGGAAAGAGCAGAGAATTTCGAGTAAAAATATATCAATTTCAAATCTGAATTTCGATTTCTAATATTTTTTAAAGATTTTAAAACAAAAGTCACTTTTTGCTCAAGAAAACGATTTTTGGTTTTTAAATTCTCGCATCGTGAAAAGTACTCATAATTTCGACTAATAATTTACATTTTCAGAAAGGTCAAACATCTGGCATTCTTACAAGTCTAATCTGGTCCAGAAATAATGAAAATTGCCTTCAGGATCGCAATTTTAAAGACGTCATGATTTTAAATTTCTCGCCGTTCCGCTCGGCGTGACGCTTCGTTTCTCCCCCGCTGAAGCAGGGAAGGTGGTGGGTGGGGACGTCAAGGTGGAGGTGACGTCACGGTTCTGTATATGCATAGCGATGGGTGGGACAATAAGAAACCGAATTAGTTTTTACTTTCCGTTTCCCGCGCTTCCGATTTTAAATGAAATAAGAGCTTAACATATGCACTGTAGAAATTATTATATTTATATTTTAAATGATGGAACGATATGGATTTTTTAAATGGATATTTTAATTTTATGGATATTTTAAATGATGGAACGATGGATATTTTAATTTTATGGATATTTTAAATGATGGAACGATGGATATTTAAATTTTATGGATATTTTAAATGATGGAACAATGGAATGAGGATGATGGAATTAAGAGCTTAGAGAGCATATGGTCAATTTAAATTGTAAATTAGCGCGCGGGAAGTTAGCGGTAGGCCCGGGTACGATTCCCGCCACTGCCAAAACTGCCGAAGTGTTCACGCGGAATACGATCACGTTAAACATGTGGGCCCGTAAGTCCTTCCGAGAGGTTGGTGGTAGGGGAAGGAGGGTACGGTCCCTGTGGATGCCTCCTTCACAGGGTTCCCGTCTAAATTGGGTGAATATAAAGAAAGTTGCGGAGGGCGAGGCAGCCCAGTGGTTAGCGCTCAGGAATTGCACTCGGTAGGCCCGGGTTCGATTCCCGCCACTTCCAAAACTGCCGCCGTGTTCACGCGGAGTACGATCACGATAAACATGTGGGTATGGAAGTCCTTCCGAGAGGTTGGTGGTAGGGGAAGGAGGGTACGGTCCCTGTGGATGCCTCCCTCACAGGGTTCCCGTCTAAATTGGGTGAATATAAAGAAAGTTGCGGAGGGCGAGGCAGCCCAGTGGTTAGCGCTCAGGAATTGCACTCGGTAGGCCCGGGTTCGATTCCCGCCACTTCCAAAACTGCCGCCGTGTTCACGCGGAGTACGATCACGATAAACATGTGGGTCCGGAAGTCCTTCCGAGAGGTTGGTGGTAGGGGAAGGAGGGTACGGTCCCTGTGGATGCCTCCCTCACAGGGTTCCCGTCTAAATTGGGTGAATATAAAGAAAGTTGCGGAGGGCGAGGCAGCCCAGTGGTTAGCGCTCAGGAATTGCACTCGGTAGGACCGGGTTCGATTCCCGCCACTTCCAAAACTGCCGCCGTGTTCACGCGGAGTACGATCACGATAAACATGTGGGTCCGGAAGTCCTTCCGAGAGGTTGGTGGTAGGGGAAGGAGGGTACGGTCCCTGTGGATGCCTCTCCCACTGGGTTCCGTTCTAAATTGGGTAAATAAAAAGAATGTTATGGAGATAGTCGCTGGGGGCGAAGAAGCCCAGTGGTTAGCGCGCGGGAATTGCACTCGGTAGGCCCGGGTTCGATTCCCAAAATTGCCGCCGTGTTTACGCGGAGTACGATCACGTTAAACATGTGGGTCTGTAAGTCCTTCCGAGAGGTTGGTGGTAGGGGAAGAAGGGTACGGTCCCTGTGGATGCTTCTCCCACTTGGTTCCGGTCTAAATTGGGTGAATAAAAAGAAAGTTATGAAGAATATCGCGGAGGGTGAAGTACCCCAGTGGTTAGTGCGCGGGATTTGCACTTGGTAGGCCCGGGTTCGATTCCCAAAATTGCCGAATAAAAATAAAGTTATGGAGATTGTCGCGGATGGCACGGTAGCCCAGTGGTTAGCGCGCGGGAATTTCACTCGGTAGGCCCGGGTTCGATTCCCGCCATTGCCAAAACTGCAGCCGTGTTCACGCGGAGTACGATCACGTTAAACGTGTGGGACTGCAAGTCCTTCCGAGAGGTTTGTGGTAGGGGAAGGAGGGTACGGTCTCTTTGGATGCCTCCCCCATTGGGTTCCGGTCTAAATTGTGTGGCACTTCCTGGCCTTCCAAGCAGTTACCTTACACCTTTCTGGTAGGTCGCGCCAACGAGTTTGCCACGGTCAGAATTTTCAAGGGTAGCGAACAGGCTGGTCGCCAAAGGCGGCTAGTAAGTAATATAATGCAATAAATTGAGTGATATGATTTCTGTGGATTTAGCTAGTTCCATTCATGAAAAAATATACTTTAGGTAATGCTTGTGTATTTGGACTCCAATAGTCAGTTATCTGCTACAAGAATAACGTATTTCTCCGTCCATAACACTTGACGAGATTTTGGCGGAATGGCGCCAACTTGGCGACTTTTTTAAATGCTGCCAAAGTAACAAAAATACCGCCAAATTAATAAAAATGACGCTAAATCAATGAAAATGAAGACTAGATGATGGAGTAATTATTAAAGTATTTTAATATATCGACTATATGGCTTATTGAGGATGCTATCAATATTGATGATTGTTTAGAGTTCCGCGAAGTATAAGTTAATTGAGTATTTTGAAATAGTTTTACATGTTGTCATCCTGAAAATCGCCCAATGTACAATTCAACGATAAAAACACAGCGCCGTGGACCTTATACATTACTTTTTATTGTAAAACTATTAAATCCATTGCATTATATAAGGAAAGTCATGTGCTGCCCACATCAGATTTTTTTATTATAAGACAAGAACCCGGTCACAACAAATTTACTTGTAAATACCATTCCAATATTTTTAAGACCATACGTAAGTATTAATAATTAATCATAGCATAATTATAAAGCATATTAGTACATTTATGTATATGGTGTGGCATGTTGACAAATATAAAATTAGATTTAAATAAGTCATCAATTACTGGACTAATTAAATCATGCAGCATATTGTAATTTCCTCAGACTAACACCATTATATTAATGTGTGCTGATTTTCATTGACATATTTCCCATACTTATCACCAATAATATATAATATTTTTCTGTATAAAAGCGATTATTGTATTATTAAATTCATTTTATTGATGTTGGTCCGACAAAAAACGATATTGAGAGAAAAAAATTATTTTTCAATTGTAATTCACCATGGAAGTCGGCTGAACATATCTTCTTATTCATATTATAGTTGAAATGCGGCTTGGTCACTGACATTTGCTAAGGCGATGTTTTTTAGACGTTATGGTTCTGCACTTTTCGACACATTCACGAATATTATTCTTAGACTATTTCCGCTGTGAAATATTTATTCTTAAAAAATGCTTCGAAACATAAAACAACACATTCCAAGAGCATGTTTCGCGACCTGTTATAGTTGATGCCAGGGCTCGGCGGTTGATAAACACTCCTATAAGCAATTGCTCGCTCGTTTTGTTATCTTCGTTTCTTTCATTACGCGTTCCTTTTTTTAGCTCGTCGTTGCAGGCTGATCGCTGTGCTTGATTTAGGAACATCGCAGAGACGAAGCATATTCGTCCTATAAACACCCTCCACAGGGTGAGCATGACTAGATTACTTCTGTTTGAACGCTTATAGCTCCGAACTTCATAGATAAAATTCTATATAATTTATACTTGTGTTGCCGAAAATAGGGTATCATTTAAGAATATAAAAATAATTTTAATATTTTAATATTATGAACTTCTTTCTTTAAAATGTTTTAGCCCGAGCAATTTTTTGCTTCACTTTATTTACTTTCACTACCAATGTATTTTCTAAACTTTAAAATATAAAGTAGGGATTTCATTTTCTAAATCAATAATTTATTTTTGAAAAGCTCTTATGAGTAAAAAAAACACTTTGTGCATAGGACAAGGAAATCTTGAGCAACGTTTTATGCACACATGCAATAAAAATTGCTATTGCATTTGTACTTCAATTTGAAATCGGCGCTCAATCTTCCAGAGTCCACTGAATCCGCACTAGTCGTACTAGGGTCACTTTCAGACTTCAGACATCAGGGCAACAAGAATTAAAAACTGTATTCTTGTTGCCCTGGAAATTTATAGTAAAGTGACCTAAGCTTATGAGTAGATACTGCTCTCAATTAATTTTGGTCAATGAATCCCTTTATTTCATTCATATTAACTTATATGAACTTATTGTGTTCCCTCCATATTTTCCGTTTATAAAAAAAACAAAAAAACCCATGTTAACTGTTCTTATTTTCTCGGTTCTTTCTTTTTCTTTTGACCCTATTTATTTGAATTTTTTTTTTCTAAATTTTATTCTAAATTTCTGTTTTTGTTTTTCATGTGCCTAATTATTTTTTTCTTTTCATATATTTTCTTTATATATATATTTTCGAAATTTTACTTTTAAAATTTTATTATTTTCTTTAATTTTACTCTATTTCTCATTATGTTATTATACCTCACTCTAAATTCTATTTTTCAGTAACCTTTTTATCTATATACGAAATAACTGTTTTCCCATTTTTGAAAAATGGAGGTACATGTCAAGTTCAGATATAATGTGAAACTGTCTGTTTAACCTCAATATTTTTCATCAATTATTATCTTTTTAGAGCTAAATAAATGTTCGTTTGGCGGGATGGTTGACCTTTGGTGCCTCCTGAGTGCAGGAGGTATCCTTTCCCGGCCGTGTAGCTAGCTACTCTGAACTCACTATGTGAGTCGCACGGTCTGGGGTCTTCAGACATCAGACATCTGTCCACTAACCTACAGGGTTGATTTGTTCGGGCGCAATTGTGAGTAACCCTGCTGCCTGAACAGGGAGTCGAACCCTAGGTCTCCGAACTGGCCAGCCGACGCTCTACCGTTGAGCAACTGGGGCGAAAATGCAAGCTCTTATTATCGAAGTGGACTCTGCAGCTCTTATAGTTTGTAAGCAATCGTCTTATCTAGTTGATGAAGACTAAAAATTCCTAATTTAAGTTTGTACTATTTATATCTCGAAAACTAAAAGTTCTAGCTTTAAACAGCAAGTTAGCAATTTGCAACTATTTAAAAACGCTGCAAGAATATATAATTGGATTTTGGATCAAGTTCTTAGGTTAGTGGTTATAATTTGAATCATTTATAATGTAAAGAATTATTTTGGGTATAGTGGATATAATTTCGATATTTTAATATTTTGAATTGTCTTGAAAAATCCCCAAAAGCACCCTAACGAAAATACTTATTCACACCAAACCATTTGGGGATCCATCGAACTGGAGCCAGCGCCTATTTTATGTGTTATGCAGTTTTGCAAACTAAAATTATTTATCCTAATATGCATAGTAGTTAAAAAGTAATTGGAGTGTAGTTCAATTCGAATTTTCATACCATTTTAATAGCTTTTTTTTTCAAATTTTATAATACTTTTTTTGAAAAATTGGTACCATGGGTCCAAATGATTACAATTATAACATGTTACCCATCACTTTAAACGGCTTAAAAACATATTTCGATTGATACCACAGGTGACAATATACTTTCGGATGAGGGTAGGGGAGGGGGGTAACTTGCTCCCAGAGAGGAATTAATGCCATCACGAACAAAAAAATTATAATCGCTATTTTTCCCAACATTGATTGGAATTATTATGTCTCATGATTATGTGCCATAAATAAACAATTTTATGCAGGATTATGTCAAATGTTGTCCTACGCTTTCATGTTAAAAAAATGTGAAATTTCAAATACATTTCATTACTGAATTATAAATGTCACTAATGAAATTCTTCATTAATGACATTCATTAATATATTTCATTATTGAATAATAAATTTCGAAGTTTTTATTAAAATTTAAAAAACAAAATATATCGATTTTTCGATGACAAAACCGGATATAAAATTTCCTGACAATCGATTAATATTTGTGACTACTAAAAATCGACCACATACACATAGATAGACAGACTGACATGCAGTTAGACAGACGGACATCACTCCAAAAATAGTCGAAACGTTTTAAGGAGGCCTTAAAAAATATATATAGGCAACAAAATTTCGATTTCGAAATCTTTCGTCAAAACAATACTCTCTCTATACTGTGTTGTATATTATGATAAAGTAAAAATGCAAAACATATAAAACACCAGATATCAAACTCAATTTATTAGATCCATTATTAAACGATATATTTTGCATTTTTTGTTAAATCAAGTTTCATTTTCGCTCTCTGAAAGGACGCTAAACGAGGAACTTTACGCTCAAGGGGAAGTTCAAATATCCGTGTTTTTTATTAATTTATTTACATTAAGCGGTTTTGGGGGCGTTTTTTTTTGACGAACATAATAAAAAAGGGGCACTAAAGATAAAGTTTATGGGTCATTAAAATTTTTATAACAGTTTAAGTTACTCGACAACGAGCAAAGTTCAGCGGATTTTTTACCGATCGAAAAAAAAATATGTTGTCCTGTCTTCTCCCTTGTTACGTTACTTAATGAGGCAACTTTTATCAGTAACTGCTCTCACATTAAAGACTTTATTCCAGTTTCTAATGCTTTTTGCTTTCGGTAAAATACGTAGTATATGTATAAGGGAAGTATTACATTATAGTGGAAAATTCGGTTCCAATTTTTCGATGGATTAACCGTCTGTTTATACTTAAGATTAGGAATCAAATACGTTCAGAGTGAAGTCAATTTGTCTGCGCGCTTATTTATGAGTCCGAAGTGTTGTACGTATTCACTTAAAATCAAATCTATATAATAACTGTATAATGTACTGGTGTATTTCCAGAGCCTTAAAAAAGAACTCCCCTAAGGAACATAGAGGACTGAAACTTTTCTTACTTATAATAACCCCTACAGATCCTAGAGGACTGAAACTTTGCTTACTTATAATGTCAAATATGAGAATGAACCAAACGGAGTGGGCATTTTATTTTTTTCTTCCAGGAGCACAGAAAAGGTATTTTTATTTCTTTTCAGATCCTCCAAAAGTATTTCCCAGTAAATTTTGTACATCTATAGTATGGTCCACAGCACACATGGAACAACATAACCTGACAAATGAAACAGCATAACCTGCCATATGGAACAGCATAACCTGACAAATGGAACAGCAGACTTAATAGAACAGCATTTTTGATTTTTATACTGGAAGTGCAGAAAATGGCTGTTTCCGGAAATATTTTCTAGAATTCCGAGAAGCCGCCAGGTAACTTGTCTGAAGCTTTGCACACTGACCATGAGGCAAAACCTAACAGAATCGGATTTTCAATTAAAATGATCAATTTTGTCACTAATCGCCATATATTGCCAAACTATATAAAATATACACACTTAAAATGCCGGGGCGCGGTAGCCCATTGGTTAGCGCGCTGGAGTTGCACTCGGTAGGCCCGGGTTCGATTCCAGCCGCTGCCAAAACTGCCGCCGTGTTCATGCGGAGTACGATCACGTTAAACATGTGGGTCCGAAAGTCCTTCCGAGAGGTTGGTGGTAGGGGAAGGAGGGTACGGTCCCTGTGGATACCTCCCCCACTGGGTTCCGGTCTAAATTGGGTGGCACTTCCCGACCGTCCAAACAGTTACCTTACACCTTTCTGGTAGGTCGGACGGTCTGGGTTTCAACAACAACACTTAAAATGCCGTAACTTAAATGTTAGCTTGTGTTAGTTACGAGTGTTAGTTTTCCTATTAATAACAGGCTTAATTACCTGTAATACCATAATTCGCAATTTTATGAAATTCAACAACTTTGACGTCTACGGTAATCGAAGAAGTTTGATATACTGCATAGTTCTACAAAAAATAAAATACAATGAATTTATGCTACACAATGCAACAATGTCGAGTTTATAGTCAAAAATCAACAATATGTAATGTTCCACTGACATTGGAGATATTTTAGTTGTTGTTAATGCATTAATTGGACATTTGGGAGTGGAGGCCGCTAACCAGTGCGCAACATATCGACTGATGTAGGTACCTGCATTAGAAACGGGAATACAAGTTTTGAGAAAGCCCTTAATCAGCGTATTTTGTAAATATGAACATGCACACTTATGAACATTTCCTTACAAAGTTAGTGGAATACTTTGTAAGGAGATTTACTAAGAAGGTATTTTACTCATAACCCTGTTTTTGCATATTACATTTTAACAAAACAGTGCCTTTTCTAAACAATAGAACTATAACGTAAATATTAAATTATTTTATAATTATTTGCTTTTATTAAAATTTACGGAGGATAAATGGCAAGTATTTAAACCTACCCGTAATTAAGAAGGAATTCCTTATCTAAAACCAGTTACAGTGTATACTTCTTTCCAAAAGTCTTCGCACTTAGCTTTATTTGAAGAAGGAGCACGTGACAAAGTACGCGAAGTATTGCTAGTGATGTCAGCACCATTTTTCAGTGATGACAGTTTTTGCAAGGTGCAAACTTCAAACTTCAAAAGTTTCGTTTGTAATTAATCAATGATATTCTCAGCGTTCAGATTCGCTTTGAAATTAGTTTAAAATGAGGACGATTTTTCATGTCTGGGCCCTATGCGTACTTGTGGTGGTGATTTTCTTTTTACATGAGGTATGACGTGTTCTAAAATCTCGCTTAAGTTTCGCATTTTCTAACTAAGCGAGACTTTGAAGTATAGTGATACATAACCCTTCTGATTCTGGTGGTTAGTTAATTTCTTAACACTGCTTTTCGTAGATGTGATTTTTGTGTAGTGTATATTTTGAGCTGTCCATTAACATGTTAGAATCTTATTATTAACTAAATTAGTAGAGTGGGAGGCTTCACTCGATCTTCTCATGCATTCAAAATCAAAGAGTTTTTAGTTCTGTTTGTATCAAAATTATCATCAGACAAATAAATCTGATGTGAGGAGAACATTGCCTTCAATATACACTCATTGCCATAAAAATTTGCGCAGCAAGAAGTAATTGTGGGATTGTAAAGAAACTTGGCATGAAGGTACAGGTCAAGCAGATATGCAAATAATTAGAAATACACCTTGATTGCGTAATGCCACCAGAGGACGTTGAACTTCGTTCTCCCTGGCGCAAACAGAAAGGTACGCAGAGGTGTTTTGCCTGCACTTAATCTGTTGTAGAGGGACGCTTTTTAATTAGGGATACCGTTACGCCGCCATCGAAGACAATATGATCAGCTGTCAGAGTTTAGCGGGGAAGAGTCATCGGGATGATGGAAGCCAATTGGTCAGCTCGGCCAGTAGCCCGCCACCCAGGCCGTTCTGTCTTTACTGTGAGGAAGTGTTGGGACCAGTGGACGGGGGAGAGGTCGCATACACGACGACCAGTCTCAGGACGCCCTTGGCATATCAATAGCCGAGAAGATTGTCACATCACCCGACACGCACGCACAGAGCCAATTGTCCCATTTTCCGCCATCCGGATACAGACAGTGCCTTCACTACGGGCCCCTGTATCTATCTGTACCATCGCGAGGCACCTGGCTGAAGAACATTTGGTATCACGTAGCCCATTACGTGTGCTTCCAATGACACCCACCTACCGTCGCCTCCGTTTGGAATTTTATCGAGCTCGACGGGATTGGACCGCAATCGAGTGGAACCAGGTCATCTTCAGCGACTATTCGAGATTCAATTTGGATAGTAATAACAACCGTGTACGTGTGTGGAGATTCTGTGGTGAACGCCCCAATCCCATTTTCGCTTTACAGCGGCACGCCGCATCCACAGCTGGTATGATGGTATGGGGTGCCGTCGCATACGATACTCGGTCATCTCTAATATCAATCCACGGAACCATAACAGTCCAGCGGAACGTTCGTGACATCCTTCAGCCACATGTGTATCCACTCATGGAAGGGCTCCTAGGGGGCATTTTTCAACAGGACAGTGCTCGGCCACACACAGCAAGGGTGTCACAGGAATGCCTCCGCCACATGACCACCCTTCCCTTGTCTGCCCGATCCCCAGATTTGTCACCGATCGATCATATCTGGGATTACTTGGGACGGCAAGTTAGACAGCCTACGAGTTTGGCCGAACTAGAGACGCGCTTACAACAACACTGTCGAATGAGATGATGCAGGACACCATACGGGAACTGTATGCCTCAATGGCCGCCCGTATCGCATCGTGTATTCACGGTAGAGGTGGCCCAACAGGGTACTAGAATCACTATTCATTTGTAGTTTTTCTGTAATAAATGATCCTTTTGTTTTGATTTTGTAATCACTTATATATATCAACATTGCACTCACATATACCATAAAATTTCGTTCGTTTCTGACAACTCTTTCTTGGTGCTCAAATTTTTATGGCAATGACTGTATATTTCAATAAATTTATCAATTTCACAGTGAACAAATGGGGTATCATACCCACGGCACAGTGGTTTTAACTTTCATTTAGCGCGTTTCTTGATGACAATTTTTTAAGTACACAATAAACTTATATTTCACCAATTCTAAATTAACAATTATCAATATTGATAGCATCCTCAATAAGAAATACAGTCATATATCAAAGTATTTTAATAATTTATTCATCCCTTCGACGTCATTTCCGCTAACTTGGCTTCATTTTTGCAATTTAGACTATATTTTCGTCAATCTGGGGTGACATATCGCCAAGCTGGCGTTATGTTGCCAGCTTGCATTATATATAGTTCAGGGTTTTTGATTCGAGTTCAGAGATTCGTGTTGAAAACTCTGTTGTTGAGAACTCAAAATCGAATTTTCGACTTCGACACAACACGTCACAATACGTTTTATTCATTCACTATTTAACTTGGTTTGACCATTATTATTAAATTTTCTATACTAAATGACTAATATAACAAAAAAAGTATTTAACTCAAACACGTTAAGTCCGTCACATAAAGTGGTACATATAAATATTTAACATATTTGTGTCCGTCAGCCCACGTCTATACATAAATGAAAACCTGGAAGTTAAATAGGACTTTAAAAGCATAACCAAATTAGGACAAAACCCAATACTCTTCAATTTATGAATCAAAATACCGCGATCAGCCTAATCAAAAGCTTTCGCAAAATCAGTGTAAACAACATCCAACTGACCCCTAGAATTAATGGCATCAATCACAAAATAATTAAAGCTAAGAAGATTAGTAATAGTAGATCTACCTCTCATGAAACCATGATGATTGATAGAAATAGAAGACCGGACATGACTGTAGATGTACCTATGCAAAACAAACTCAAAAACCTTAGCAAATGGAGAAATAATGGGCCTGTAGTTATCAATACGATATTTGTCACCCTTTTTAAAAATAGGAACAATTTTAGAACTCTTCCATTCATCTGGAAAAACATTACAAGTGATGGACAGGTTAAAAATAATGAGTAAAGGAAACACAAGATATGTAGAACACGCTTTTATAATATAAGCGGGTACACAATCTAAACCCAACGAGCCAGACCCTTTAGTCTATTAATGCCATCTGTAACATCTCTCAAAGTTACATGATTAACACTCACAGCATCAGAGGTATCACTCATGTGATGATTAGCATGATGTTAAATACTTGTACTCAGTTTAAGGAAGGGCCTTATCGCAATGATGGCTTAGGAATATTCCAAGAACTCTTTTACTTGAATGAATGGAGAAATCAGCAAAAAAATTTTCAGTTGTGCCATCTATCGGGATTTTTTTTTAACTTTTTTCATTTAGAAACAATTAGTTTTTTTAATTGTTTAACTAAATATGTATATTAAGCACTGTGAGACCAGAAATTGTTCTCACATGTGATGAGACACTTTTATGTGAGTATTTATTGTGGCCAAAACGGCGAACAAAGCGTGTAGTCTGACTGGCACCAAGGTTTATTACGTCTTCAACCTAAAGGTCAGAAGACTATAAATTTTTAAGGGTGCCATACCAGAGGGGTTGAGCTGGACCGTACTAAATGTGCAATGGTGCCATTGGGTAAGGTGTAGCCAGTAAGCGCCAAAAAGAAGTAAAGGCGGAGTTACTCCGCCCCCCCCCCCACACACACAGAGGGAAACACAGCCTGTGACCAGAGAACGAGATCAGATTTTGACGAAGAAAGTAATGGAATATAAGAGAACGAGATCAGACATTGGAGAAGACAGATGAAATTTTGAGACAAGAGCAGACCAGAAATATGACAATCATGATTTTTGACTTAAAAATGAGATATACTAAAATGATTTCAGAACGATGCTGGTGAACAGTTGTTCAGAGTTGACTGGTCAGATATGTTATGATGACTTGTGGATAGAACCGCCTAATACCATGAAATAAGCGGAGGGTTTGAGTTAGCAGTATTCAATGAAGTTACGAGTGGGCATTACACTTCGAGTTGATGCGTGTAACTACAGACGAGATTGACCAAGTGCTGCTAACAAGGCCCAGATTGAAGGCATGTGTTCATCAATCATCCACAGGTTAATAAATACATTAGGTATATGGTTCAGGGTCTCACATGCTCTCCTCTCACATTCTATCTTAATAAATAATTAATAGGAAGAGTAGTTAACATATTGGAATTGAATAGGTATTTTGTGTCTTTAATAAATGTTATTGTTAAGTTTAAATTGGTCTAATCTTTTAATAATTAATAATATTCCTTTACAGGACTCACACGAAAGGTAAAATATTTGGAGGGTTTATAGCGGCACAACATAGCAATGTACATAAAATATAATTCCACTATATGAGAATAACGGCCATGTCAAATTGATGAATTTAAAATTAAAATAATAATTATCTTAAATGAATTTAATAGTTAAAAGTGTAACTTGAACTTTATTTTATTTTCGGTTGCCACAAGCACAACTTACCATTCGACATTCCAATCGATTTAAAACTGTAAAATTTCAGTATTGTACTAAATTGGATGATATTTACTGAATGCTTGAGGAATTAAAAGTACGTTTCTAATGTCGTAGGAGACTATCTAGCTCTATTCGATCCATTTTGAGAAATTTTATGAATTTTAGGTGAATAGAATAACACTTTTAAGAATATCTGTTTATTAACATTCAATTTAAATGAATAAGTGTTTTATGCTTTGGAATTAAAACCACTCTTTGCGATCCAGAATATTTTTCCAAGCATACTAAAACTCTAAAATAATAATATTTAAATGGAATTTACCAAATTGTGCAATACTTAATGAATTTTCGGGAAACTTTTCAATATTTAAATTAAATTTACCAAATTATTTGACACTTAGTAAATGTTTGAGAAATTAAAGGTATGTTTTTAAATGCTATATGCTGTCTAAGACCCATTTTTTTTCAAATTATGATATTTAAGTGATATTTAAATGGAATTTAGACAAAAATTACTCAACACTTGGTACATGTTTGAGAAATTCGAAGTATAGGTTTTCGATATTCCAAGAGGTCTAAGACCCTAAAATTTCACTATTTTAGCGATTGTTTGTTTCTTATCGAATGTTTGGCGAACTATGATTGTGTGTTTTTCTTATCTTACACAAGAACTAAGACTCCTTTATCCCTCAAAATTATGATATTCAAATGGAATTTAGCAAAAATTATTTGACACTTAGCGCATGTTCGAGGAATTGGAGGTATATATTTTTGATATTCCAAGAGGTCTAAGATCCTAAAATATTACTATTTTTGTGAATTGTTTGGTTCTTAGCGTATGTTTGGGGAACTAAAAGTGAATTCTTTTAATGCTATATAAGCCCTGAGACACCTTTTTCGTTTAAAATTATGATATTTTTATGAAATTTATACAATACTTAGTGGTTAATTACCGAATAAGAGCAATGTTTTTAATGTTACAGCAACGTTTAACGCCCTTATATTGGTATTTCAATGAATATTGGTATATTTTTAAAACTGTTACGAATTTTAGGGGAATAGAATATCACTTAGTGTTTTTTAAGGATATATGATTGTTAACATTGAATTTAAATGAAAGAGTGACTCTCTGGGGTAAGTGCAGTACATTGTAATAACATTAAAATACGAAATATACGCAATTAACACTTTTAAAGAAACGTGTAATGAGTTTTGATACCTCAATGCGGGGCATTATTGACATACACATAGGAATATCATGATTTCGCGGCTGTAGGTGCACCATAAAGCCATCCAATTGTTAATGAATGAGCACATTTGAATGTGCATATTTAAACAACGTGTAAAAAATGACAGTACGAAATTAAGATCTACGACAAAATTTTACACTTCTTACAGAAGAAATCACAACTTAGTAGATTTTTAGTGAACTAGAGTCGAATGTTCAGTGATTATTAGAGATTCAAACACCACATTCTTTATGAATTTTCTAACTTTCAGAGAATGGAATATAACTTTGAATTTATTTTCAATGAATAAGGGTATATTTTTAAATTCAATGAATAAGGGTATATAATTTCAGAATTTTAACATTGAACAAAAATTTCATGATTTAAACTCTGTGAAGTGTAAATATATTTCACTACGAAACTCACACTGTAGACATTTGATATGAATCGAATAAATTTATTATTTTTTTATTTTTATTTTTATATATATATTTTTAAAAAGCGAGATTACACAATCCAATACATTTGAATGTATTGATACGCAATTCACGAACACATAGCTTTTTTAATTGGAACAAGTTAAAAATGAGTCGATAAATGAAACAAGGATTTCACTTTCAAAGATAGGAAACATTTAATGAATCTATTCTTGATAAAATACACATAAACCATTATTTGTTGTACATTTAAACAAATAACTTAAAATAATTTTCTTATCGCACATTCACAGTCCTCTGATTTTAAAAACTTGAAAACATTTCGGTCATAGCAGTAAAAGACTCCTTCGCTACGCAGCAAAACTTTTTTTGCTATGCTATTAATGTCAAGATTTAGAAGTACTTGTTCATGCACACTGTTGTACATTTCTAATGGAGGGCTGTGAAGTCACTTATGGTAACTTTGATCTTAAATTTGGGCAACACAACAGGCACATTTAAAACGTTTTCTTACATGGCATATCACACTGTCATGAATACAAGAGATTAAATGTTCGAATGCAAATTTTCTGTCACAGATAACTGATGCTAGAAAGGTTATAGTGTCCTTTATTTTTAATATTTCAGTAGGAAGCTAGTCTGTAAACATACTTTTTCGAAGTTTACTACTAATTTTTTTAACACAATTTTTTAAACATGTTATTTGATTTTTATCTAAGGCAATATCACTGTGTTAGACAAAATTTTGAATCATATAATTGAATTATTTTTTGTAAATGCAGTTTTCCATTGTCATTGAAACAGAACAACTCATTGCGACTGACAAAAGAGGTATCTTCATATAGAGCAATGAACAACCACAATTTTGAGAAAATTCACTCCAAGTAGAGGGTGACAATGTAAAGCATTTTGTTTGCTAGAGAGATATTTCCATATATACACTTTCAGCTTCTCATGGCGAAGTTTCAAATATGCATACACACCAGAACCTAAATGCCACCGACGGAGTGTATCTTGCACGGAATCTGAAGAAGGAGATTCGATCGAAACAGATTCTGTAGTCGAGGATAGAACTTCTCTGTGTGCTAGAGCAAAAGAAAGCAGATCTTGAGTTGAGTTTCCGAACTTGAGGAGGACTTGTGATTGATAGTGGTAGGTGTTTCTGCTGGGTCTATGGAAGGCATACGATAGGTGTCTAACCAATGCACTGCAAACTTTGATGAGGGTGAATTTATAAAATCTGAGACAATATCCAAGTATTTTGTCTCATCTAGGGTAGAAACTGACAACTCCACAGTATTTCGATTAGAAATTAGCTGTTCGAGTGATGGAATACTTTGAATTTTAGACATTATTTGTAGATAGTAACATTCAAGTATCACATTTACAGCATAAGATGTATTTCTAAAACATTAAGGTCTTAAAACACTACATTTGTCACAGCTATGAACGGACCAAATCTATCCACGCAACGCCCAAGGTTGGAATGTCTTATCGGTTCATAACATAAGCGTAATCACGTGACCTAAATCGAGTGTCGTGTGCAAACAGATTATATAAGATAAGGTATGAAGTGGATATAGATTGTAATTTTCAGTGAAGTGTACGTCATCGGTTTGTGGTGAACGCAATTTTCTATCCACATGGGATAATTTATACATTATTTTAATCATCTTTGAAATCATAAAGTTAAATATGTACCAAACTTAGTTAAAGTTCATAATTTTTAATCACAGCGACATTAAATGCTTAGGAAAATTTTGTATATTTTTATAACTTTAGTGGATATATTTGCCAAATCGCGCGTAATATATAAAAATAGATAGCAAAAACATGAAAATAACTTACAAAATGAAGACTTGATCAACAACCATCCAAACTAGAAATGGACGATATACACACTAATTACAGTACTAAAATGATACCTTATCAGTTCTTTTCTTATCTAAGATCTAATTCAAGATGACGTCATCGGTCCAAAGTTCATAAGATAGCGTCATAGTCTACAGCAGATCTTGTTTCTTAATTACTTATTTTAATTAATTCCTAATTTTTATAATTATTATGAATAAGTATTATAAGTTTTAATTCCAAAACATAAGACA
Source organism: Amaurobius ferox (assembly GCA_951213105.1). NCBI lineage: Eukaryota > Metazoa > Arthropoda > Arachnida > Araneae > Amaurobiidae > Amaurobius > Amaurobius ferox. Next base: position 133,443,177 of record OX578138.1, on the reverse strand, counting down.
CATATCCATTCAAATTGAATATTAATAAACAGTTATTTTTAAAAGTGTTATTCTATTCACTTAAAATTCGTAAAATTTCGTAAAATGGATCGAATGGATCTAGTCTCCTACGACATTAAGAGAACGTACTTTTAATTCCTCAAACATTCAGTAAATATCATCTAATTTGGTAAAATAATGAAATTTTAGAGTATCAAATTCATTGGAATGTCGAATGATAAGTTGTTCTTAATAGTCTTATTTAGTTAAACAACTAAAGAATTAACTGTTTCTAAATTAAAAGAGTTTAAAAAAATCCTGGTAGATGGCGCAACTGAAATGTTTTGCTAATTTCTCTATTCATTCGAGAAAAAATAATTCTTGGAATATCCGTACGCCAAGGCGGCGATAAGGCCCTTCCCTTAAATTGAGTATAAGTTATCATAATTACACACACTTTTCCCATTAAAATGGACGAACCGTTCATAATCTTAATCATAATAAATACATTAAATAGGTCGTGATAGAATTGAAACTGATTAAGATATATTAAAACCCCATCACATCTACTATAATTACTATATTTTAATGAAATAATTCCATCTCCACCCTTTAAAAATAAATTAAGTATAGCACAGAAGATCCATTTTCACACTTAAAGAAATCCCATATCTCCCTAACATACGAAAAAAAAAACACCTTAACATTCATTAAAAATATCTACACATCCATTGAAAACCAATGTAACTTGCATAAAATTATCTTAAAATACTATCTAAGTGAATCCTTAATCATAAATGTTTACACCAAGTCCATGAAAGAAAATCCCTTTGTACGGAAAAATGTCTTAGAACCGGCAATCATTAGATCCATATGCAGTGCAACCTCTTATAAAAACACTTTTTAATACAACTTAACATACTCTTGGTATTTCTAATGTAGAAATCGCTCATGCTTTTTCTGATGGAAATATTTCTCTTAGGTAATTCTTTAAAAAATCCACCAAGCATTGCGTTCCTTGGTAAAAACAGATATATTGAACAGTGGTTAGCTTGTAGGGGTATTGGTACCACGCATTTCACCATTCACCTCGAAAGTATCAAAACTGTTTTGTAAAATAATGACATTTTAATGTCGTACACCCTCGCAATGTCAAATGGCTAGTTGTGCTAGGTTTAAAAGCACACGTTCTTACATATTTAGTATTTTTGATAGCTAAAAAAATCAATTTCAACTACGTCGAATAAAAATGGAGTCTTCTATTTTTGTACTTTTCCAAAACACTCGATCACTCTATGTAAATATTTCATCTTTAAAAATAGTCGAAATGTATTCAGTAGGTTCTTAAACGTGGTATTAAAATTTCGCATGATAGACACAACTAAAATCACTCTAAAAATAGCCGAAACGTATTCGGTAGGTTCTAAAATTGTGGCATTAAAATCTCGCATGGTAGATACACGGACATCACTATAAAATAGTCGAAACGTATTCAGTAGTTTCTGAAACGTGGCATTAAAATATTGCATGGTAGGCATAACTAACATCACTCCAAAAATAGTCGAAACGGATTCAGTATGCAATAAATTGTGAACTTTTGTTAGCTAAAATATAATCGAAACGTATTCAGTATGTTCTAAAAACGTGGCATTAAAATCTCGCATGGTAGACCCAACTAACATCACTCTAAAAATAATCGAAATGCATTCGGTAGGTTGTAAAAACGTGGTATTAATATGTCGCATGGTAGATACACGAACATCACTCTAAAAATTGTCGAAACCTATTCAGTAGCTTCTGAAACGGGGTGTTAAAATATCGCATGATAGACACAAATAATATCACTCTAAAAATAGTCGAAACGGATTCAGTAGGTAATAAATCGTGAATTTTTGTTAGCTAAAAATATTCAAAACGTATTCAGTAGGTTCTAAAAACGTGGCATTGCTAAAAATATTCAAAACGTATTCAGTAGGTTCTAAAAACGTGGCATTAAAATATCGCATGGTAGACCCAACTAACATCACTCTAAAAATAGTCGAAATGTAATCAGTAGGTTCTGTAACGTGGTGTTAAAATATCACATGGTAGACACATCTAACATCACTCTAAGAATAGTCGAAACGGATTTATTAGGTACTAAATCGTGAATTTTTGTCAGCTAAAAAAATAGTCGAAACGTATTCAGAAGGTTCTAAAAACGTGGCATTAAAATCTCGCATGGTAGACAAAACTAACATCACTCAAAAAATAGTCGAAACGTATTCATTAGGTTCTAAATACGTGGCATTAATATCCCGCCTGATAGATACACGAACATCACTCTAAAATACTCGAAACGTATTCAGTATGTTCTGAAACGTGGTGTTAAAATATCGCATGGTAGACACAACTAACTCTAAAAATAGTCGAAACGGATTCAGTAGGTACTAAATCGTGAATTTTTGTTAGTTAAAAGTAGTCGAAATATATTCAGTATGTAGTAAATCGCGGTGTTAAGATCTCGTAAATCCATTCACACACAAAATTCTTATATTCCCTGAACATTCCATAAGAAAATTCACTATCCGCCTTTTGGCTAGTAGATTCATTTTAAACGTTAATTAAACCCGTTTGCATAAAAAAATCAATTAACATCCTTAACACGATCTATTTATGTACACATGCTTGTATTAGTACACATAAAAAATTCATTGCGAATCTGAGAATTTATCTCGGTATCAACTCATACCTATTAAAAATTTCATTTTTGCAAAATATAATTCCTTTTAATAACCCTCTTTCATATCTACATTCGAATTTCCAAGACATTGAATAAATTCATCCACTTTTTGCTCCATTCAAATTCCTTCACTCATTCATTCTTAATACGAAAGACATCACCCAATGTTCATGTCTTTCCATCTCACAATAGCTCAACGGTCAGCGCGTTGGTCTACAATCCAACGGCTTTAATATCGAACCCGGCCAGTTCCAAACGGAAATATCCTTTTCAATTCGGCCTGATTGATGTTTCAAGCTGCCACTAGATGGCGCCACCCCATCGGATATTCAGTATTCTTTCAAATGCCAGCTCAAGGTCACCTCATGACGTCATAGTCCAAAGGTCAACTCACTCTATCAAAAGATCAGATTCATTGTTCAAACAATTACTCATTACGTCATCCGTTCAAAATTCAACTCCCTCGGCCAAAAGATCCCTCATTACGTCATCCGTTCAAGGTCATCCTTTGACCTTCTTGGTCAAAATTTCAAGTTACGATATCCAATGTTCAAGCTGATATCACAATTTCACTCAGTCCAAAGGCCTCAAACGATATTCCCTTCCTCCTGCTTTCATGATGTCATCGGCAGGGGGTGCTGCACCTCCTGCTGATGCTCAACTGTCATTTCTCTTCCACTGACGTTCAACCAGTTACCTTACACCTTCGGGTAGATCGGACCGTCAGTTAAAGACCCAGGCCATCCGACTCATCCAGAGGACTCGAGCAACCATTTGGACAGGCTGGGGATGAGACCGTCTGTGTAGGAAACAAATAAACAAAAACAAACAAATCACTGGACTGACTTGTTTTAGACGTTCAAACATTTACCTTACACCTTAGGGTAGATTGGACCTGTCTGTGTAGAAAACAAGGATAATCAAATGACTGGAATGCCTTATCTTAGACGTTTAAACAATTACACCACACCTTCAGGTAGATTGGACCGTCTGTGAACAAAACAAATGAACGACTGGATTTTCTTGTCTTAAACGTTAAATCCTTACATCTTCGAGTAGATTTGATAGACTGTGTAGGAGTGTAGGAAACCAAAAAACAAAAGAAAACAAAAATAACAACTGAGTTGGAAGTTTAAGCAGTTACCTTACATATTTAGGTAAGTGGACCTTCTGTGTGGGAAACAAACACAAAGAAACAAACTATTGTATTATAGATGACAAATTCAATTAGCCCAAATTTGTGCTTCTTAGGCACAGATGGTACATCCTTTAATGACGATAATGGTCAAATTATTCTAATAAAAGCACTTTGAGGCCACAGTGTATTGCTAAGGATTGGAGAAAATAATAGGCGCATGTCATCATAAATTTTTCCATAAAAGTAGTGACAGACGAATTTATTTTTCGAAAACTGTATCAAAAGAAATAAAAATCACTTGAAACATAAATGTTTCTATAGCGATATTGAATTTAGGTATGCACAGAATTTTTTAAAACGGAAATATATTTTTCTCAGCTGGTTGTCAATTCATCTCTGAAAGATCTTTTAACAGTAGAAACTCTTTTTACTTTCCCTGCAATACATGGTAATGTATAGGGAAAGTATTGGAATCATGCCGAAAATCACAACTCGAGTTTTCGACGGATCTACACGTTTCAAGACCTCTAGAATACGAAAAAACCATTTTCAGCGTGACGTCTGTGTGTGTGTCTGTCTGTGTGTCTGTCTGTGTGTCTGTCTGTGTGTCTGTGTGTCTGTCTGTGCAGATATTGTATCCACTCTAACTAAAAAACTAATGGACCGAATTTCACAAAATTTTGTAGGTAAGTCACTTGTGGGCGGGGCTAGTGCTGATTAGTTTTGGGTACGATTCGGAATAAAAGAACCCGCCTTTTTTGTGAAATGGCCCGCAAAAGCTTGTATCCACAGTAGCTGAAAAACTAATGGACCGAATTTCACAAAATTCGGTAGATGAGTCACTTATCGATTACTCTGGTGCTGATTAGATTTTGGTACGATTCGGAAAAAAATGACCTGCCTTTTTTTGCAAAACGGCCCGCAAAAATCATCCAAATCTAAACTAAAGAACTAGGTATACTCAAATATATCCATTAAATGCTCGTTTAATACGTAATTTTTAACAACGAAAATAATAAGACCAACCCCATTACACTAGGACTAGCCGTTCTCGAGATATTTTAGCTTTTCGTACTTTCCCTACGCCACCTTTGAAAATAAGCCAGGTTACCGAATGAGAACGAAAATTGAATTAAAAGTGAAATAAATTTAATTAAAATAAAGAGAACGTTAATATAAGTCTGCAGGGAAAGTCATGTGCTGCTCACATCAGATTTTTTCTTTACAGAAGAAAAATATACTTTAAGATAATATCCAGAAATTTATGTCATTTGGCACAATCTTTATTTGAAAAGTTTTGCTTCACTATAAATTTGGAGTTGAATAAAAAAGTTAGGTGGTACATTTTTCAAGGAAATATATGTGATTATTAAATAGTTGATTTGTTGTTGCTATCTGTGCCATGAGGTAATAATGCAGATCAGGGGATAATCAAACAATGAAGTAGTTCACTTACTTGTTATGCGTATTGTTAGAAATAACTGGAATGTCTCCAAGGCATATTGCTTATCCCCGAGGGAAAAAGAAAGTTAAGGGAAACCGTTTATATTTGAAAATACGGATTGCTTGATCTTGGAGACACATTTGTTAACCTTGACAACACATTTGGCGAAATATCGCCAACTTGGTCACTTTTGCCGAGTTTTGGAAACTGCCCGAATTTTGAAGATTGTTTAAGAAATTCTAAAGTTATGTCAAATCTTCCGGAAATTTTCGCTGGGGGTATATAAGCCTATTATTCTTCAGTTATAATAATCGGGATGCTGCGAGCAAAAGTTAATTGTGAATAAGACAATGTCTTGAGAATATAATCATTTTTATGTTTGTGATTGAGCCCATATTGACTGTTTCATTATACATGATTATGTGATATACTTATAATGGTTTCAGTTGTAAATTGTAGTTGTTTATGATTATTTGTTTTTTTTTAAATAAAAGCGTTGGTTATACAGAAATTGAAACTCATTTTTGTATCCCAAGAGTACACACATGACTCCAGAGAAGCAGTATACAAAGTAAACATTTTAAACTATCAAAAAGTCAGGCGTTGAACGGACTCGCGCATATGAATACGCGAGCTGTGAAAGATTTCAAATTAAAACTTAAGTCTACAAATAATTATATAATTAGAAGTATAAAAAATTAATTCCAGTATTTGGGAACACTAGTACAAAAGAACCTATAGGTTTTCAGAATTTGAATATTAAATTAAGCAGATTAGAGTATAGGAAAACACTGACATCAAAGTCATACATATAAATCGTAAACACGCATTTTATATACAGGAGCAGGTTTCAATCACAGTGTTTACAAAGGCAGACGCTTTGATTAGCTACTAATCTACTACTCTACAAATCTGCATGCAATTTCATGTAGGCATTAAAATTTTCATCTTTCTATAGTTTACGAGTAAAAGGGAGGATCATCTTCAGACAAATGCTGATATCGCTTCATTAGAAATGATGAATGGACTCCGCATTCATAACAACTGCAACGTACGTACTTACCACATATTTATAAAGGAAACACAAAACAGTTGTGCTTGACTATACACAATGTTTTAACAAATTTAAAATTAATAATATAAACACCTTGATTTATCTGTCTGTTTATCTATCCATCCCTGGGCAACGTTGCTACAAAATGCTGCCAAAACGCTTTGCCAATGATCGCATTATCAAAAATCTGATGTGGGCAACTCATGACTTTCCTTATATAATGCAATGAATTTACTACTTTTACAATAAAAAAAATAGATTTTTCCTATAGTAGATACTTATATTCCTTCTAAGATATTGAATTTTCGACAATTAGTTTTCATTTTCATTGATTAAGCGTCATTTTAATCCATTTGGCGAGATTTTCGTTAATTTGACAACATTTCAAAAAGTCGCTAAGTTGGAAACATTCCGCCAAATTCGTCGCCAAAATCTCGCCAAACTGTACTAATGAAGAAATAATTTATTCTTATAGCAGATAAATGACTATTGGCGTTCAAATACAAAAGTATTACTCGAAGTATCTTTTCTCATGAATGGAACGAGCTAGATCCACGAGAATGATGTCATTCAATTTATCGCATGGTATTACATATGAAAAGTGAACATGTTTCTCAATAGGAAATATATATTTTTTTATTTTATATGACTTTTTGATAATTTTTTTTAAAAATGTGCAATATCTCGAGAACGGTTCATGTTAGCGTTCTAAAATTTATGTGAATCGTTTTCTAATGAAAAATTACATAAGACATGTCTATTTGCGTAACTTTATTAATGGTTTTGATTTTTTGACGATTTTTTCAAAATTTCACTTAAAACTTTAGGACGGTTCTGAACATTCGATTATATTTAAAAACAATAGGCTTCCAGTTTTTACGGATTGTGATTTTTGTACCAAATTTTGTTCGACATGGTCCATTTGTTCGTCAGTTATCGTCTTCACACACACACACACACACACACACACACACACACACACACACACACACACACACACACACACACACACATACTTTCACACACACACACACACAGACATACTTTCACACACACACACACGCACACATACACACACACACACACACGCAGACATCACTTCAAAAATGTTTGATTCGTGATCATTGATGCTTGAAACGTGTTCTCCCGTCTAAAACTCGAATTCGAGTTTTCGACCCCGTCACAATACTTTCCTTATACATTATGTATATAAGGAAAGTAAAAACGGTAAATGTAAGCATTTTCTCCTTACAAATTATTTTCAATTTTTCTTCCTTAGTAATCTTAAGTTCACAGTCATTTTTTCTTTCAAAGGCTGAGATAAAATTAAAAATAACTTATTTCTTTTAAGACGGGCGTCAGGGTTATATTTCAGTATATTATATGCTTGTTTCATATATAAAATTTCATAACGAAGCCACATCTCCTACATTGAAAAAAATCTGATGTGGGCAAAACATGACTTTCCTTATAAAATGCAAAGAATTTACTACTTTTATAGTAAAAAAAAATAGGTGTTTCTTATAGTAGATACTTATATTCTTCCCAACATATTGAATTTTCGACAATTAGTCATCATTTTCATTAATTTAGCGTCATTTTAATCCATTTGGCGATATTATCGTTAATTTGGCAGCATTTCAAAAAGTCGCTAAGTTAGCGATATTCCGCCAAATTCGTCACCAAAATATCGCCGAGCTTTACTGACGGAGAAATAAGTTATTCTTATAGCAGATAAATGACTATTGACTTTCAATTACAAACGTATTTCTCGAAGTATCTTTTCTCATGAATAGAACGAGCTAGATCCACAAGAATGATGTCTCCAAATTTATCGCATGGTATTGCATATGAAAAATGAACATGTTTCTCAATAGGAAATATATATGTTTTTATTTTATATGACTTTTTGATAATTTTTTTTGAAAAATGTGCAATATCTCGAGAACGGTTCGTGTTAACGTTCTAAAATTTATGTTAATCGTTTTCGAATGAAAAATTACATAAGAAATGTCTTTTTGCGTAACTTTGTTAGCAGTTTTGATTTTTTGACGATTTTTTAAAAATTTCACTTGGAAATTCAGGGGGGGTTCTTTCTGAACATTCGATTACGTTTAAAAACAATAGACTTCCAGTGTTTATAGATTGTGATTTTTGTACCAAATTTCGTTCGAATCGGTCCATTTCTTCATCATTTATTGTCTCCACAGGCTCACTGATACACACACACACACACACACATGCACACACACATACTTTCACACCCACCCACACACACACACACACAGGCATCACTTCAAAAATGTTTGATTAGTGATCGGGGATGCTTGAAACGTGCTCTCCAGTCGAAAACTCGATTTCGAATTTTCGACCTCGTAACAATACTTTCCTTATACATTATGTATATAAGGAAAGTAAAAATCTGATGTTGGGCACACATGACGCATCCACTCTGCAGACGTATATCCACATTCCCTTTATTTTAATTAAATTTTATTCACTTTTAATTCAATTTTCGTTTTCATTTGGTAACTGGATTTATTTTCAAAAGTGGTGTAGAGAAAATACGAAAAGACTAAAATATCTCGAGAATGGCTAGTCCTAGTATAATGGGGTTGTTCTTATTCTTTGTTTCGTTAAACATTACGTATAAGACAAGTATTTAAAGGATATATTTGAGCATACGTAGTTTTTTAGTTTAGATTTTGACGATTTTTGCGGGCCATTTCGTAAAAAAGGCAGGTTATATTTTTTCCGAATTGTACCAAAATCTAATTAGCACTAGGGTAATCCACAAGTGACTCATCAACCGATTTTTGTGAAATTCCGTCCACTATGTTTTCAGCTAGAGTGGATACAACAATTTATGCGGGCCATTTCGGAAAAAAAAGACGGATTCTTTATCCCGAATTGTACCTAAATCTAATCAGCACCAGAGTCGCCCACAAGTGACTTACCAACCAAATTTTATAAAATTCGGTCCATTAAGTTTTTAGTTAGAGTGGATACAAAATCTGCACGGATAGATACACAGACACACAGACACACAGGCGCACAGTTACTCAGAGACACACATACGTCATACTAAAAATGTTTTTATCGTATTCTAGAGGTCTCGAAACTTGTAGATCCGTCAAAAACTCAAGTTGCGATTTTCGGCATGATTCCAATACTTTCCCTATACATTACCATGTATTGCAAGGAAAGTAAAAAGCGTTCGCAAAGTATTTTAGTTCTTGAACATTTTCGGAAAATCGGGTAATTAATAATGGATGAAATTAACCCATAAAAAAGTCATTGAAAAGTTTGAATTCCAATACAAATTGTAAGTATTTAATTCGTGTAGAGTCTTGATCAATAAAAGAAAAATTAATGAATTTAAACAACCAAAGGGACTGTTCTGAACGTGTAGGAATAGTCAACTGCTGTTCTCACAAGGCTTTAAATTTTCATTTTTGTTTGAATTTCCATATCCAAACCTGTTTTCATTGCTCCGTTTTATAGAAAACCAAGATTTTACAACTCTATTGTGTGATCAAATAATTGATTGATGTATCATAAATCTTTTAAACTTAATTTCGCACACAAATAATAAGCAAAAATCTGATGTGGGCAGCACCTGACTTTCGCTTCACACTTAAATTCATTGTCTCTATATTTTTTAATAATTCATTAAATTCAGTTTTATTGCGTAAAATAACACGCATATTTACTTGAAATGACACAGAATTTGCACTTTTAATTCAATTTTCATTTTCATTTGATAATTGCATGTATTTTCTAAGGCAGCAGAGCAAAATTCCGAAAACACTAAAATATTTTCAGAACGACTAATCCTAGAGTAATGGGGTTGGTATTTTTTTATCATCGAAAATTAAGTATAAAACAAGCATTTAATTTGTATTTTTGAGCAAACGTAGTTTTTCATATTAAATTTTAATGACTTTTGCGGGCTATTTTGAAAAAATAAAGTTAAATTAGGGTTCTAGCTGGAATAGATAATTGCGATTTTTGCGGATCATTTCCAAAAACTGCAGGTTTTTTTTTTATCCCGAATCGTACCAATATAATCAGCACCAGGTTCACTCACAAGTGACTTATCTAAATTTTATGAAATTTGGTCTATTAGTTTTTAAGTACATTGATCAAACATACACACAAACACACACAGATACAACACACACACACATACACAGACACACACACACACACACACACAGGTACACACAGACACACACATACACGCACACGCAGACATATACACACACACAGAGACAGACGCACAGACAAGCGTCACGCTAAAAACAGATTTTCGTGCTCTAGACGTCCCAAACCGTTTAGATTCGTCGAAAATTCGAGTAGCAATTTCCAATATTCCAATTGATTCCAATATGATTCCAATATTTTTCCTATACATTACCATGTATTTCAGAGCAAGTAACAATATACAAGTATATAAAATTAACATAAAATCAATTACAAACTCAATTAAACATGACTGCATTACACATGAAAAATACCAATTGCAAAATTAACTTTCTTCAAATAAAAGTCATTTTATCTCTGATATATCAGAGTAAATATAATGCGATAAATACGTAAATGGATTTATTCTACATTGAAGGCAATACATTCATCTGACTAATAAAATATACCCGAAAATATTGCAGGAATTAATAAGTTTCAATTAACATAAACGTGATTAAAAGTTCTAACGAATGAGACACATATTTTTAAAATAGTGCAAAGAGGAATGAAAGTCTCATGCGTGTCTCAAGAGCGTAATTGAATTTAGATATGCCCATAAATTTGGAAGACGGGAATATATCTTTCTCGGCAGAGTGCGGCAATAATTCTTCAACGATCTCTTAACGGTAGAAGTATTTTCTCTCATTCGAGAAAGTAAAATATTAAAAAAGAGGAATGTCGTCTCATATATTTATGTCGTCTCACTCAAACTTCACACGAAAAGCATAATTTAACAATAAATTCAAAAAGAAACAAATTCAACAAATACTACTAGCAATCGTATAGAATCTTTCTACTCAAATCGAGAAAAGAATAACGGATCTTCGTACTGACCAGACGAAGTTGTACCCTTGAGCTACTCCCATGGAATTGCAAGTTCTTTTCGTCGAAGCAGACTCTGCAATTTTCAACTTCTGATTGGCGTGCAACTGACAATCTATATACAAACATGACAATCTACATACAATCTATATACTGACTTACAATCTATATATCAACTGGTAATTTATATATCAACTATATATCAATTATCTATACAATCTATACTATCTACATATCAACTATCTATACAACCTATACAATCTGTATATCAACTATCTATACAATCTGTATATCAACTATCTATACAATCGATATATCAACTGACTAAATTAATAAAACTGACTAAATAAAAAACTAATATGTAAAAAATTAATATAACTGACTAAATTAATATACAAACTGAATAAATTAATTATAGTTACAATTAATACAAACAAATAATTATTAATACAAACTGAATAAATTAACTGAATAATTTAATATACAAACTAATATTATATATATATATATATAAACTATTATTATAAATTTATATTATTATAATTTTGTATTATTAAAATTTTTATTAATATACAAACTATATTATAGCATATATATATATATATATATTATATTATATAATATATTATATATTATATGATATATTACATAATATATTATATAATATATAGTATATTATATAATGTATTATATAATATATAGTATGTTATATAATATATTATATATTATATAAATAATTATATAAACTATATTATAATAAATATATTATAACAAATTTGTATTATTATTATATTTATTAATATACAAACTAATAATATATATATATACGTATATAAACTATTATTATAATTTTGTATTATTATAATTTTTCAGTATATAAACACTATTATTATTATTTATATATATATATATATATATATAAACTATTTAATATATAAAGAATATATTAATTATATTTACAATTAATGCAAACAAATAAATATTAATACAAACTGAATAAATTAATAAAATTAAAATTAATATAACTGACTAAATAAAAAAAAATCAACTATCTATACAATCTATATATCAACTGACAATCTATATACAATCTATATACTGACAATCTATATACAATCTATATATAACTGACAATATAATAACCTCCTCCTATTTTCATCTCAGATTAGCCTTTTGATGCCATTTATATCCTCCAGGTTAACTTGAAGCTGGATCGTTGTCCTCCCGATTTGAAATCGTCGCCCAATATCTCAGAGTTCACTGAATGTGTGATTGCCGAACTAGGATCACTTTCAGACCGCCGACATCTTTGCAGTAACCTACAGGGTTGATTTGTTCGGGCGCCGTTGTAAAGAATCGTCCTGCCCCAACCAGCAATCGAACCACGGATCTTCGTAATGGGTAGCCGACGTTGAGCTACTTGGAGGGAACAGCAAGCCCTTATTGTCGAAATGTGCTCTGCACGGTTACTGAACGGCTGTCTTTTTGTTACGACTTGAATCATGCTTTTGTAATTTGTGTTCAGTAAGTAACCATTTTCACTCATTCTTTGCTCGTTCTTAACATCTAGTGTGACCAAATGTGACAACTAAATGTGACACCAAATGTGACAACTAAAGAAAAGAATGCTGCAGCATGGCTAGTACGGCGCTGGCAGGGCTTTAGAATTGGTGGAATAAGTAAAATAGAATCTTCTGCTTTTAACAAAAATCTGATATGGGCCGCATATAACTTTCCCTGCAGACTCATATTCATGTTCTCTTTAGGTCTTCAATAATTCATTTAATTGAGTGTAATTGCACAGAAAAACAGCGATAATTATTTTAAATTACACTAAATTTGCAGTTTTAATTTAATTTTCGTTTTCATTTGGCAACTGGACTTGTTTTCAAAGGTGGCTTAGGGAAAATGCAAATACACCAAAATATCTCGAGAACGACTAGATCGAGAGTAATGGGGTTGACCTTATTGTTTTCGTCGTCAAAAATTACATATAAAATAAGCATTTAATTGATATATTTGAGCATACGTAGTCTTATTTTTTAAATTTAACGACTTTTGTGAGCCATTTAAAAAAGCAGATTTTCTTTTTCTGAATCGTATCAAATTCTAATGTACACCCGAGTGACGCACAAACGACTTATCTACCAAATTTTGTGAAATTTAGTTAATTAGTTTTTCAGTTAGAGTGGATACAGACAATTTTTGAGGACCATTTCTAAAAAAAATGCAGGTTCTTTCATTCCGAATCATACCAAAAACTAATAAACACCAGGGTCACTGACCCAAAACTAACCACCAAAATCTAATAAACACAAATGACTTACCTACCAAATTTTGTGAAATTTGGTTTATTAGTTTTTGAGTTCGAGTGTATGCATACATTGCACAGACAGACAGGCTACACACACACACACAGACGTCACGTTAAAATAGTTTTTTCGTATTCTAGTGGTCCCAAAACGCGTAGATCCCTCGAAAACTTGAGTTGCGATTTTCGGCATGATTCCAATACTTTCCCTTCATATTACAATGTAATATAGGGAAAGTAAAAAAGTGCTTACAAAATTGAAATTAATTGCATTCGTCTGCGGCATTGCTAGATGAAGCCGCCAGACCGTTATAATTGGAGGAATAATAGTACAGTCAATATACGATATGACCCCGACAAAATTACAACACAACTGTTTTTGGTACTGAAATGTAGATAAAAATGAGCTGAAAAACATATCCAAAATCTACCAAAATCGCTCTATGGAAAATACTAATTTGGGGGTCCCAATGTAGTTGTTTATGACTTTTTGCACTGTGTTTACTAAAGTTGGGTCTCGGGTATATCTTTTGAACAAAGATAGCTAGAGTTATCGTAGTTAGGTATACGTGTAGCAAAATGACCATGCTCTATCAAATGAGAGATTGATTGTAGCGCCCCTATTGGCCAAATTCGGAAGTTACAAAAATTATTTTTTAATTGTCCAATGACACCTCTTTTTGTCAATTACAAAGTTGGTCCCCTATGAAAATCACGCACAAAGACATCAGCTGCGTTTCTGTATCTTTGAAATTAACTGAGATATGCTATATTGAAAAACGTCAAAAAATCCCTTGCGTGTACACTAGTTTTTTACGATTCTTTGACGAATTTCTGACTTTTTCCGGGATATCATATCTTATGATGTCCTGGAAATTTTATGATGAAATTTTATGATGTCTTTGTGCGTGATTTTTCTAGGGGAACAACTTTGTAATTGACAAAAATAATTGTCATTGGACGATTTAAAAAGTAATTTTTATAGTAAGTTCCGAATTTTCATTTTGTCTGGTCGGTGTGCGTGTGTGTGGGTTGGGGGAGGAGGATTAAAAATATAATTTTTTGACTTTCTGATTTTAAAATGTTTTATTAATCATTTATAGTTTGCATTTATCTCTTTTTTCATTCAGTATCTTAACACGTTTCAATTGCCACAAGTAGTCACAAAACCTTTCTTAATCTCAATCTTCCGATTCTTCTGCAGACTCACGGTTGAAACAAGCAATTCCCATACATTCGCCGCACGATAACGTACATGGTAATTCATGCTTTCGATATGTAAATCGCGTGGTCTCGCATCCAGTAGTACAGTTACACAGAATGATGCTCAAAAGTTTTGGAGGAGCTGGTTTTTTGTCTGTCATGGTTGGAACTTATATCTTTCCTGTAAGATGCCATCCCCATTCTTCTGGTTTCATTCCGGATACACCTTGTCATTCCATTATTTGAAGGTAAACTCAGAAGTAATGGAATTGTGATGCGTGACGTGTTGGAGGAAGTCTTTGAGGTTCAACAAAAGTTGACGATGAAGCAACTTTAGTCACAAACAGTCTGTGCCTTAAAGATGACAACGATTCTGCTAATATGCCCTTATAAACACATAGAATAGCTTGTTCCCCGGCTGCTACCGCATCTTCTTTTGAAGTACCGGGGTGACAAAACGGCACACTTGCTTACTGGAACTGCTTATCGGAAAGGGCAACTGACAAGGCAACTTGGTTTCCAACTCCATAAATAGTTGATGTTGTATCACAGCCAAAGAAAGCGTGAATGAACAAAATTCTGTCACATTGGCTCCCGAGCTGCTGCTTAATTTTGTTGATGCGCCAGACCTTTGTCTCGGTCTTAAAATATAAGGGATGGGTGTGCACTTGGCAATAACGTAATAGCAATATAAGCAAATCTGTATCGTTCCCTACAATACAGGTGTCATAAAAGTGAGCTTTTGATACCGCAGTAGTAAAAATCAGGAAGTCTGCATCACCAGACGCATATAAAACTTAACATCCTACTGAGGTGAGTTTCTGTCCGATAGAAGTTATAATACGCTCTTAGTTTCTAGAATTTAGAAAGGATACATCCTTTTTCTTTGCGAGTTTCATACTTCCAGAAAATTTGATGGTTGAGCACTGAAGGCCTTTTGTCCCTTGTAAATGAGTGACATCTTTCTTGGAAGGTTCACCGCTATACCCATCAAACACAACAGAAGTTCTCCCAAAATACTTGGTGACGCATGTAACGTAACCATTAGAAATGGTATCATACGTTGCCCCGAGTTGCCATGGTATCTACTGGAGAAGCCAGCCACCATCAATCACGTACATGCTGTGATTTTAATGCACTCAATGGACTCTTCTGCCTTGGTGGTTTTTCAGATTGCAGCTGCTAACGACGGTTTATTTGGCTTTCGGAAGACTTGGAAGGACTTGAACAAGGAAGGTGGATGTATTCACAATTAAGGCATTATTTCTTCCATGCCCGGATATTCTCTGTTAGCGATGGTTGCCAAGCGCTGGAAGAGTAGGGCTCTGGCCGATATGGATTTCCTCATCATCAATTTTCACTGCTGCCTAAGATCCCATGGTTACAACTCTCTGTTTCTTTCTAAAGGTTCTGTTGCTTTCCCTGTAATGTCTATGAGTATACACAAACCTACGTCCTTGGCTGCATCTACATTCACCTCAGTAAATGCTGCCACTCCAGTTACGATGTTACGTAACTCGCGCCTTTCAACGAAGGACTTCAGTGATGTTAGAAAAGTAACGATGGTCTGTGTGCCCGAAGTATCTTTCTGTATGCGTGATTGCGACGCTTCAACGTGCTGTTTTCTTGTGAAGCAAAGAAGTCTAGTAAGTTCTTGCATAGACTCATTAATCTGAGCACATATGGGCATTGACAGCAGCCAAGTAGACCGTTACTATCCGTCATACCTCGTCCTCGTGTGAATTCCTGTTCAATTACTAAGTCAGGGGCAAGACCCGCCCACAGACGATCACTTCTCCTTATTATGAAGAGTCCATTCAGAAATTTGGAGTACTCGATGTTTTCAGGTTCAGCATTTTCTGCAGATGTGCGCCAACTGATTTGGTGTATTGGGTATGCCCTGCTGCTGCGAAGTATTGTAACATGTCAACCAATGTTTGTAAGTATAGATACCAATTCCCACTTCTCTCGGATCGAGTAAATCGCTTTAAAATGGACAACATGTCTATGTATTGAAGCCATAAGACTGCAGTTCTATTGTTGCTCAATTGCAACTTCTATTTTTGTTGTTTTTCTAATATTCTGTGCAGTGCCCAAAAGAGTTAACTTCCTCAATAGCAATGGTATTGTCAACAATCTTATCTGCAAATTAATATTCAAATTATGAACTCAAAACACTTATTTGACATCGTCAGTTAACTTTGCTAATTATGATTATTGTAGGGAAGTATATCAAACACATTAACACAGAATTAGGCAAGTCTACCTTACAGGGCGTTTCACTGATTGTGCCCCGGAACGAAGATAACATATAACAATCAATTTTAAAGCTACAGTAACACAGTTGATGTCTTTTTGCGTGATTTTTGCATATGAACAACTTTGTAATTGGCAGAAATAGGTGTCAATGGATGATTTAAAAAGATAATGTTTTATAAGTTCCGAATTTCGCTACTAGGGGCGCTGCAATCAATTGCATCTAATGGAGTATATTCATTTTACTATACCTAACTTCCATAACTTTAGATATCTTCGTTCCGTATATAATTAATTCTTTATATAATATATATATATATATATATATATATATATATATATATATATATATATATATAATCCTTTTGGACAGAATGGATTAAACATACCTTGTATACCGTAACCACAAACAACCAACTACCGACCTCCAAAATACGGTTTTCCATTAGGCGATTTTGGTGTATTATGGATATATTGTTCAGCTCATTATTATCTATATTTTGGTACCAAAAAACTTTGTGTTGCAATTTTGTCCGGGTTCCCTACTATTTTCTCTTAAAGTGACTGTACTATAAGTAAAATGGAATATTTTGCATTTACCAAAAAAGTGTATCACTTTGCTTGGAAACTTGGAATTAGATGCATTGATTTGTAACCTAAACAGACAGTTTATCAGCGCTTTCATTGATGCATTTCAATCCTTATCATTCCTTATGACGGAGCAAAGAAATAGAATATCTCTGGGAGGCAATGGAGTTCTTGCCGAACCACGAACGAAATTATTTTTTTCGTTCACGTGGCTGCATGGCGAAAAGATTTGTAGAACCAGCGCTTGGCAACGTGCCAGGTCTTATGTTCGAATTCCCGCTCTACTGAATCGCCAAGTAGAACTTTCCATGACATAGCGGGTTGCACTTATGAGTAAATATTATTTGACACGCTGCAATAGTTTTTGTTACTGCCTTTTTGGTGAAGATAAAGCTGCTTACTTTTTTCATGCTTTGAAAGTAATAAATGGCGATATACCCATTTCACCATTACCAAACATCATGTGTGTATATAAGGATAAAAAATACACCTTTACTCAGCCCGGCCATTCATTTTGTTGCTCTAAGTCCTTGGACGAGTCGAATGGTCTGGGCTTTCGACACCTTTACTCAGGATTTTTAGCTGGCTCAATATGATTTGTACTCATGGTTAGCAGGATAGAAAAATCTGAACGCGGGCCTTGCTTTTTGGTTTTTTTAAAAGTAAAAGTACTTCGAGCTCGGGAGGATCTGTTTTTTATAATATACTAGCAGCGATTACCAGGCTTTGCTCGGGATTTACCATGCAAAACTATGATAAAAATTACACCGAAACATATAGGGCCGATTGTTATATATTACCGCTGAATGTATCGCATTTTAGATATGTTTAAATAAAATTAAAGTTGGAAAGTGTTTCATAATCAATGCTTTATGCATGATTAATCTTTCTTGTGATTTCTTAATACTTTTCGTTGTTGAGTAAGCCTGTGAGAAACAAATCATGGTGAAAGTTTCCATTTAAATTCATATCTCAAACCTGCGATTTTCAAAAGTGTCTAATACGTTCAATAAACTCCCACAAAACTCAGAGATTTAATTGACTTTTACGTTTTAAACTAACAGTGTCCAACCTTTTTCGTTGTGAATCATGGAGTTAGAGAGTTTAACTCCTGAGAAAAAGTGTCGTTTTTCAATAATATATCGAGAACCACTGGTCGTAGAAACTCGAAACATAGACTATGTTTTTGTCAAATTATTCTAATAAAAGCACTTTGAGGCAGGCCACAGTGTATTGTTAAGGATTGGAGAAAATAATAGGCGCATGTCATCATAAATTTTTCCATAAAAGTAGTGACAGACGAATTTATTTTTCGAAAACTGTATCAAAAGAAATAAAAATCACTTGAAACATAAATGTTTCTATAGCGATATTGAATTTAGGTATGCACAGGATTTTTTAAGACGGAAATATATTTTTCTCAGCTGGTTGCTCAATTCAGCTCTGAAAGATCTTTTAACAGTAGAAACTCTTTTTTCTTTACAGAAGAAAAATATACTTTAAGATAATATCCTGAAATTTATGTCATTTGGCACAATCTTTATTTGAAAAGTTTTGCTTCACTATAAATTTGGAGTTGAATAAAAAAGTTAGGTGGTACATTTTTCAAGGAAATATATGTGATTATTAAATAGTTGTTTTGTTGTTGCTATCTGTGCCATGAGTTTATAATGCAGATCAGAGGATAATCAACCTATGAAGTAGTTCACTTACTTGTTATGCGTATTGTTAGAAATAACTGGAATGTCTCCAAGGCATATTGCTTATCCCCGAGGGAAAAATAAAGTTAAGGGTAACCATTTATATTTGAAAATACGGATTGCTTGATCTTGGGGACACATTTGTTAACCTTGACAACACATTTGGCGAAATATCGCCAACTTGGTCACTTTTGCCGAGTTTTGGAAACTGCCCGAATTTAGAAGACTGTTTAAGAAATTCTAAAGTTATGTCAAATCTTCCGGAAATTTTCGCTGGGGGTATATAAGCCGATTATTCTTCAGTTATAATAATCGGGATGCTGCCAGCAAAAGTTAATTGTGAATAAGACAATGTCTTGAGAATATAATCGTTTTTATGTTTGTGATTGAGCCCTTATTGACTGTTTCATTATACATGATTACGTGATATACTTATAATGGTTTTAATTGTAAATTGTAGTTGTTTATGATTATTTGTTTTTTTTTTAAATAAAAGCGTTGGTTATACAGAAATTGAAACTCATTTTTGTATCCTAAGAGTACACACATGACTCCAGAGAAGCAGTATACAAAGTAAAAATTTTAAACTATCAAAAAGTCAGGCGTTGAACGGACTCGCGCATATGAATACGCGAACTGTGAAAGATTTCAAATTAAAACTTAAGTCTACAAATAATTATAGAATAAGAAGTATAAAAAATTAATTCCAGTATTTGGGAACACTAGTACAAAAGAACCTATAGGTTTTCAGAATTTGAATATTAAATTAAGCAGATTAGAATATAGGAAAACGCTGACATCAAAGTCATACATATAAATCGCAAACACGTATTACTTTCCTTATATACATAATGTATAAGGAAAGTATTGTGACGGGGTCGAAAATTCGAATTCGAGTTTTCGACGGGAGAGCACGTTTCAAGCATCCCTGATCACGAATCAAACATTTTTGGAGTGATGTCTGTGTGTGTGTGTGTGTGTGTGTGTGTGAAAGTATGTGTGTGTGTGTATCAGTGGGTTTGTGGAGACGATAACTGACGAACGAATGGACCGATTTGAACCAAATTTGGTACAAAAATCACAATCCGTAAATACTGGAAGCCTATTGTTTTTATACGCAAGCGAATGTTCAGAACCCCCCTAAATTTTCGAATTAAATTTTGAAAAAATCGTCAAAAAATCAAAACCACTAATAAAGTTACGCAAATAGACATTTCTTATGTAATTTTTCATTAGAAAACGGACATAAATTTTAGAATGCTAACACGAATCGTTCTCGAGATATTGTGCATTTTTCAAAAAAAATATCAAAAAGTCATATAAAAAAAATATGTCCTATTGATAAACATGTTCATTTTTCATATGTAATACCATGCGATAAATTGGGTGACATCATTCTCGTGGATCTAGCTCGTTCCATTCATGAAAAAAGATACTCTGAGTAATACTTTTGTATTTGAACGCCAATAGTTATTTATCTGCTGTAAGAATAACTTATTTCTTAGTGCATAACGCTAGGCGAGATTTTGGCGACGAATTTGGCGTAATGTCGCCAACTTGGGGACTTTTTGAAATGCTGCCAAATTAACGAAAATCTCGCCAAATGGATAAAAATGACGCTAAATCAATGAAAATGACGACTAATTGTCGAAAATTCAATGTCTTGGAAAGAATATTAGTATCTACTATAAGAAAAACCTATTTTTTTACTGTAAAAATAGTAAATTCATTACATTATATGTATGATAAAAGTCATGTGTTGCCCACATCAGGTTTTTTTATATACAGGAGCAGGTTTCAATCACAGTGTTTACAAAGACAGACGCTTTGATTAGCTACTAATCTACTACTCTACAAATCTGCATGCAATTTCATGTATGCATTAAAATTTTCATCTTTCTATAGTTTACGAGTAAAAGGGAGGATCATCTTCAGGCAAATGCTGATATCGCTTCATTAGAAATGATGAATGGACTCCGCAATCCATAACAACTGCAACTTACGTACTTACCACATATTTATAAAGGAAACACAAAACAGTTGTGCTTGGCTATACACAATGTTTTAACAACTTTAAAATTAATAATATAAACACCTTGATTTATCTGTCTGTTTATCTATCCATCCCTGGGTAACGTTGCTACAAAATGCTGCCAAAACTCATCAGATTTTTGATAATGATCGCATTATCAAAAATCTGATGTGGGCAACACATGATTTTCCTTATATAATGCAATGAATTTACTACTTTTACAATAAAAAAAATAGATTTTTCCTATAGTAGATACTTATATTCCTTCCAAGATATTGAATTTTCGACAATTAGTTTTCATTTTCATTGATTTAGCGTCATTTTAATCCATTTGGCGAGATTTTCGTTAATTTAACAACATTTCAAAAAGTCGCCAAGTTGGAAACATTCCGCCAAATTCGTCGCCAAAATCTCGCCAAGCTGTACTAACGAAGAAATAATTTATTCTTATAGCAGATAAATGACTATTGGCGTTCACATACAAAAGCATTACTCGAAGTATCTTTTCTCATGAATGGAACGAGCTAGATCCACGAGAATGATGTCATTCAATTTATCGCATGGTATTACATATGAAAAGTGAACATGTTTCTCAATAGGATATATATATATTTTATTTTATATGACTTTTTGATATTTGCCTAACTTTATTAGCGGTTTTGATTTTTTGACGATTTTTTCAAAATTTCACTTAAAAATTTAGGAGGGTTCTGAACATTCGATTATATTTAAAAACAATAGGTTTCCAGTTCTTACGGATTGTGATTTTTGTACCAAATTTCGTTCGACATGGTCCATTCGTTCGTCAGTTATCGTCTCCACAGACTCACTGACACACACACACACACACACACACACACATACTTTCACACACACACAGACATCACTTCAAAAATGTTTGATTCGTGATCAGGGATGCTTGAAACGTGTTCTCCCGTCTAAAACTCGAATTCGAATTTTCGACCCCGTCACAATACTTTCCTTATACATTATGTATATAAGGAAAGTAAAAACGATAAATGAAAGTATTTCCTCCTTACAAATTATTTTCAATTTTTCTTCCTTAGTAATCTTAAGTTCACAGTCATTTTTTCTTTCAAAGGCTGAGATAAAATTAAAAATAACTTATTTCTTTTAAGACGGACGCCACGGGCGTCAGGGTTATATTCCAGTATATTATACGCTTGTTTCATATATAAAATTTCATAACGAAACATCCCCTACATTAAAAAAAATCTGATGTGGGCAAAACATGACTTTCCTTATATAATGCAATGAATGTACTACTTTTAGAGTAAAAAAAAATTTTTTTTTTCTTATAGTAGATACTTATATTCTTCCCAACATATTGAATTTTCGACAATTAGTCATCATTTTAATTAATTTAGCGTCATTTTAATCCATTTAGCGATATTATCGTTAATTTGGCAACACTTCAAAAAGTCACCAAGTCAGCGATATTCCGCCAAATTCGTCGCCAAAATATCGCCAAGCTTTACTGACGGAGAAATAAGTTATTCTTATAGCAGATAAATGACTATTGACTTTCAATTACAAACGTATTACTCGGAGTATATTTTCTCATGAATGGAACTAGCTAGATCCACAAGAATGATGTCACCAAATTTATCGCATGGTATTACATATGAAAAGTGAACATGTTTCTCAATAGGAAATGTATATGTTTTTATTTTATATGACTTTTTGATAATATTTTTTGAAAAATGTGCAATATCTCGAGAACGGTTCATGTTAACGTTCTAAAATTTATGTTAATCGTTTTCGAATGAAAAATTGCATAAGAAATGTCTATTTGCGTAACTTTGTTAGCAGTTTTGATTTTTTGACGATTTTTTCAAAATTTCACTCGGAAATTTAGGGGGGTTCTGGACATTCGATTACGTTTAAAAACAATAGACTTCCAGTGTTTATAGATTGTGATTTTTGTACCAAATTTCGTTCGAATCGGTCCATTTCTTCGTCAGTTATCGTCTCCACAGGCTCACTGACACACACATATACTTTCACACCCACTCACACACACACACACACACACAGACATCACTTCAAAAATGTTTGATTAGTGATCAGGGATGCTTGAAACGCGCTCTCCCGTCGAAAACTCGATTTACGAATTTTCGACCCCGTCACAATACTTTCCTTATACATTATGTATATAAGGAATGTAAAAATCTGATGTTGGGCACACATGACTTTCTCTGCAGACGTATACCCACATTCCCTTTATTTTAATTAAATTTAATTCACTTTTTATTCAATTTTCGTTTTCATTTGGTAACTGGACTTATTTTCAAAAGTGGGTTACAGAAAATACGAAAAGACTAAAATATCTCGAGAATGGCTAGTCCTAGTATAATGGGGTTGGTCTTATTCTTTGTTTCGTTAAACATTACGTATAAGACAAGTATTTAAAGGATATGTTTGAGCATACGTCGTTTTTTAGTTTAGATTTTGACGATTTTTGCGGGCCATTTCGTAAAAAAGGCAGGTTATATTTTTCCGAATCGTACCAAAATCTAATTAGCACTAGGGTAATCCACAAGTGCCGCATCAACCGATTTTTGTGAAATTCCGTCCTCTATGCTTTCAGCTAGAGTGGCTACAACAATTTATGCAGGCCATTTCGGAAAAAAGACGGATTCTTTATCCCGAATTGTACCCAAAACTAATCAGCACCAGAGTCGCCCTCAAGTGACTTACTAACCAAATTTTATAAAATTCGGTCCATTAAGTTTTTAGTTAGAGTGGATACAAAATCTGTACAGATAGATACACAGACACGCAGACACACAGGCGCACAGTCACTCAGACACACACATACTTCACACTAAAATGGTTTTATCGTATTCTAGAGGTCTCGAAACTTGTAGATCCGTCAAAAACTGAAGTTGCGATTTTCGGCATGATTCCAATACTTTCCCTATACATTACCATGTATTGCAAGGAAAGTAAAAAGCGTTCTCAAAGTATTTTAGTTCTTGAACATTTTCGGAAAATCGTTATTGAATTTAAACAATCAAATGGACTGTTCTGAACGTGTAGGAATAGTCAACTGCTGTTCTCACAAGGCTTTAAATTTTCATTTTTGTTTAAATTTTCTTATCCAACCCTGTTTTCATTGCTCCGTTTTATAGAAAACCAAGATTTTACAACACTATTGTGTGATCAAATAATTTTGATTGATGTATCATAAAACTTTTAAACTTAATTTCGCACACAAATAATAAGCAAAAATCTGATGTTTGCAGCACATGACTTTCGCTTCACACTTAAATTCCACACACATTGTCTCTATATTTTTTAATAATTCATTAAATTCAGTTTTATTGCGTAAAATAACACGCATATTTACTTGAAATGACACAGAATTTGCACTTTTAATTCAATTTTCATTTTCATTTGATAATTGCATGTATTTTCTAAGGCAGCATTGCAAAATTTCGAAAACACTAAAATGTCTTCAGAACGGCTAATCCTCCAGTAATGGGGTTGGCATTTTTTTATCATCGAAAATTAAGTATAAAACAAGCATTTAATTTGTATTTTTGAGCAAACGTAGTTTTTTATATTAGATTTTAATGACTTTTGCGGGCTATTTTGAAAAAATAAAGTTAAATTAGGGTTCTAGCTGGAATAGATAATTGCGATTTTTGCGGATCATTTCCAAAAACTGCAGGGTTTTTTTTATTCCGAATCGTACCAATATAATCAGCACCAGGCTCACTCACAAGTGACTTATCTAAATTTTATGAAATTTGGTCTATTAGTTTTTAAGTACATTGATCAAGCATACACGCAAACACACACAGATACAACACACACACACAGACCGACGCATACACCGACACACACACACACACACACAGATACACACAGACACACACATACACGCACACACAGACATATACGGACACACAGAGACAGACGCACAGACAAGCGTCACGCTAAAAACAGATTTTCGTGCTCTAGAGGTCCCAAAACGTTTAGATTCGTCGAAAATTCGAGTAGCAATTTTCGCCATGATTCCAATATTTTTCCTATACATTGCCATGTATTTCAGAGCAAGTAACAATATACAAGTATATAAAATTAACATAAAATTAATTACAAACTCAATTAAACATGACTGCATCACACATGAAAAATACCAATTGCAAAATTAACTTTCTTACAAATAAAAGTCATTCTATCTCTGATATATCAGAGTAAATATAATGCGATAAATACGTAAATGGATTTATTCTACATTGAAGGCAATACATTCGTCTGGCTAATAAAATATACCCGAAAATATTGCAGGAATTAATAAGTTTCAATTAACATAAACGTGATTAAAAGTTCTAACGAATGAGACACATATTTTTAAAATAGTGCAAAGAGGAATGAAAGTCTCATGCGTGTCTCAAGAGCGTAATTGAATTTAGATACGCACATAAATTTGGAAGAGGGGAATATATCTTTCTCGGCACAGTGCGGCAATAATTCTTCAACGATCTTTTAACGGTAGAAGTATTTTCTCTCATTCGAGAAAGTAAAATATTAAAAAAGAGGAATGTCGTCTCATATATTTATGTCGTCTCACTCAAACTTCCCACGAAAAGCATCATTTTACAATAAATTCAAAAAGAAACAAATTCAACAAATACTACTAGCAATCGTATAGAATCTTTCTACTCAAATCGAGAAAAGAATAACGGATCTTCGTACTGACCAGACGAAGTTGTACCGTTGAGCTACTCCCATGGAATTGCAAGTTCTTTTCGTCGAAGCAGACTCTGCAATTTGCAACTTCTGATTGGCGTGCTATTGACAATCTATATACAAACCTGACAATCTACATACAATCTATATATTGACTTACAATCTATATATCAACTGGTAATTTATATATCAACTATATATCAATTATCTATACAATCTATACAATCTACATATCAACTATCTATACAACCTATACAATCTGTATATCAACTATCTATACAATCTGTATATCAACTATCTATACAATCTGTATAACAACTATCTATACAATCTATATATCAGCTGAATAAATTAATAAAACTGACTAAATAAAAAACTAATATGTAAAAAATTAATATAACTGACTAAATTAATATACAAACTGAATAAATTAATTATAGTTACAATTAATACAAACAAATAATTATTAATACAAACTGAATAAATTAACTGAATAATTTAATATACAAACTAAAATTATATATATTTATATATATATATATATATATATATATATATATATATATATATATATTATATTATATAATATATTATATATTATATGATATATTATATAATATATTATATAATATATAGTATATTATATTATGTATTATATAATATATAGTATATTATATAATATATTATATATTATATAAATAATTATATAAACTATATTATAATAAATATATTATAACAAATTTGTATTATTATTATATTTATTAATATACAAACTAATAATATATATATATACATATATAAACTATTATTATAATTTTGTATTATTATAATTTTTCAGTATATAAACACTATTATTATTATTTATATATATATATATAATATAAACATATATATATATATATATATATATATATATATATATATATAATATAAACATATATATATATATATATATATATATATATATATATATATATATATATATAATATATATATATATATATATATATATATATATAATATATATATATATATATATATGTATATATATATATATATATATATATATATATATATATATATATATATATATATATATAAACTATTTAATATATAAAGAATAAATTAATTATATTTACAATTAATGCAAACAAATAAATATTAATACAAACTGAATAAATTAATAAAATTAAAATTAATATAACTGACTAAATAAAAAAAAACAACTATCTATACAATCTATATATCAACTGACAATCTATATACAATCTATATACTGACAATCTATATACAATCTATATATAACTGACAATATAATAACCTCCTCCTATTTTCATCTCAGATTAGCCTTTTGATGCCATTTATATCCTCCAGGTTAACTTGAAGCTGGATCGTTGTCCTCCCGATTTGAAATCGTCGCCCAATATCTCAGAGTTCACTGAATGTGTGATTGCCGAACTAGGATCACTTTCAGACCGCCGACATCTTTGCAGTAACCTACAGGGTTGATTTGTTCGGGCGCCGTTGTAAAGAATCGTCCTGCCCCAACCAGCAATCGAACCACGGATCTTCGTAATGGGTAGCCGACGTTGAGCTACTTGGATGGAATAGCAAGCCCTTATTGTCGAAATGTGCTCTGCACGGTTACTGAACGGCTGTCTTTTTGTTACGACTTGAATCATGCTTTTGTAATTTGTGTTCAGTAAGTAACCATTTTCACTCATTCTTTGCTCGTTCTTAACATCTAATGTGACCAAATGTGACAACTAAATGTGACACCAAATGTGACAACTAAAGAAAAGAATGCTGCAGCATGGCTAGTATGGCGCTGGCAGGGCTTTAGAATTGGTGGAATAAGTAAAATAGTATCTTCTGCTTTTAACAAAAATCTGATATGGGCCGCATATAACTTTCCCTGCAGACTCATATTCATGTTCTCTTTATGTCTTCAATAATTCATTTAATTGAGTGTAATTGCACAGAAAAACAGCGATAATTATTTTAAATTACACTAAATTTGCAGTTTTAATTTAATTTTCGTTTTCATTGGGCAACTGGACTTGTTTTCAAAGGTGGCTTAGAGAAAATGCAAACACACCAAAATATCTCGAGAACGACTAGATCGAGAGTAATGGGGTTGACCTTATTGTTTTCGTCGTCAAAAATTACATATAAAATAAGCATTTAATTGATATATTTGATCATACGTAGTCTTTTATTTTAAATTTAACGACTTTTGTGAGCCATTTAAAAAAAGCAGATTTTCTTTTTCTTAATTGTATCAAATTCTAATGTACACCCGAGTGACACACAAACGACTTATCTACCAAATTTTGTGAAATTTAGTCAATTAGTTTTTCAGTTAGAGTGGATACAGACAATTTTTGAGGACCATTTCTAAAAAAAAATGCAGGTTCTTTCATTCCGAATCATACCAAAAACTAATAAACACCAGGGTCACTGACCCAAAACTAACCACTAAAATCTAATAAACACAAATGACTTACCTACCAAATTTCGTGAAATTTGGTTTATTAGTTTTTGAGTTAGAGTGTATGCATACATTGCACAGACAGACAGGCTACACACACACACAGACGTCACGTTAAAATAGTTTTTTCGTATTCTAATGGTCCCAAAACGCGTAGATCCCTCGAAAACTTGAGTTGCGATTTTCGGCATGATTCCAATACTTTCCCTTCATATTACAATGTAATATAGGGAAAGTAAAAGAGTGCTTACAAAATTGAAATTAATTGCATTCGTCTGCGGCATTGCTAGATGAAGCCGCCAGACCGTTATAATTGGGGGAATAACAGTACAGTCAATATACGATATGACCCCGACAAAATTACAACACAACCGTTTTTGGTACTGAAATGTAGATAAAAATGAGCTGAACAACATATCCAAAATCTACCAAAATCGCTCCATGGAAAACCCTAATTTGGGGGGTCCCAAAGTAGTTGTTTATGACTTTTTGCCCTGTGTTTACTAAAGTTGGGTCTCGGGTATATCTTTTGAACAAAGATAGCTAGAGTTATCGTAGTTAGGTATACGTGTAGCAAAATGACCATGCTCTATCAAATAAAATATTGATTGTAGCGCCCCTAGTGGCCAAATTCGGAAGTTACAAAAATTTTTTTTTAATTGTCCAATGACACCTCTTTTTGTCAATTACAAAGTTGGTCCCCTATGAAAATCACGCACAAAGACATCAGCTGCGTTTCTGTATCTTTAAAATTAACTGAGATATGCTATCTTGAAGAACGTCAAAAAATCCCATGCGTGTACACTAGTTTTTTACGATTCTTTGATGAATTTCTGACGTTTTCCAGGATATCATATATTATGATGTTCTGGAAATTTTATGATGTCTTTGTGCGTGATTTTTCTAGGGGAACAACTTTGTAATTGACAAAAATACTTGTCATTGGACGATTTAAAAAGTAATTGTCATAGTAAGTACCGAATTTTCATTTTGTCTGGTCGGTGTGGGTGTGTGTGGGTTGGGGAAGGGAGATTGTAAATATAATTTTTTGACTTTCTGATTTTAAAATGTTTTATTAATCATTTATAGTTTGCATTTATCTCTTTTTTCATTCAGTATCTTAACACCTTTCACTTGCCACAAGTAGTCACAAAACGCTTCTTAATCTCAATCGTCCGAATCTTCTGCAGACTCATGGTTGAAACAAGCAATTCCCATACATTCGCCGCAAGATAACGTAGATGGTAATTCATGCTTTCGATATGGACATCGCGTGGTCTCGCATCCAGTAGTACAGTTACACCGAATGATTCTCAAAAGTTTTGGAGGAGCTGGTTTTTTGTCTGTCATGGCTGGTACTTATATCTTTCCTGCAAGATGCCGTCCCCATTCTTCTGGTTTTAATTCCGGATACACCTTGTCATTCCATTATTTGAAGGTAAACTCAGAAGTAATGGAATTGCGATGCGTCACGTGTTGGAGGAAGTCTTTGAGGTTCAACAAAAGTTGACGATGAAGCAACTTTAGTCACAAACAGTCTGTGCCTTAAAGATGACAACGATTCTGCTAATATGCCCTTAAAACACGTAGAAGAGCTTGTTCCCCGGCTGCTGTCGCATCTTCTTTTGAATTACCGGGTTGACAAAACGGCACACTTGCTTGCTGGAACTGTGTATAGGAAAGGGCAAGTGACAAGGCAACTTGCTTTTCAACTCCGTAAATAGTTGATGTTGTATCACATCCAAGGAAAGCGTGAATGAACAAAATGCTGTCACATAAGCTCCCGAGCTGCTGCTTAATTTTGTTGATGTGCCAGACCTTTATCTCGGTCTTAAAATATAAGGGACTGGTGTGCCCTTGGCAAATCTGTATCGTTCCCTACAAGATAGGTGTCATGAAAGTGAGCTGTTGATACCGCAGTAGTACAAATCAGGACGTATGCATCAGCAAACGCATATAAGACTGAACATCCTACTGAGGTGAGTTTATGTCCAATAGAAGTTATAATACGCTCGTAGTTCCTAGAATTTAGAAAGGGTCTTTTTCTTTGCGAGTTTCATAGTTCCAGAAAATTCGATGACTGGGCACTGAAGACCTTTTGTCCTCTGTAAATGAGTGACATATTTCGTGGAAGGTTCGCCACTATACCCATCAAACACAACAGAAGTCCTCCCAAAATACTTGGTGACGTATGTAACGTAACCATTAGAAATGGTATCATACGTTGCCCCGAGTTGCCATGGTATCTACTGGAGAAGCCAGCCACCATCAATCATATACATGCTGTGATTTTTAATGCACTCAATGGACTCTTCTGCCTTGGTGGTTTTCCAGATTGCAGCTGCTAACGACGGTTTATTTGGCTTTCGGAAGACTTGTAAGGACTTGAACAAGGAAGGTGGATGTATTCACAATTCGTAAGACATTATTTCTTCCATGTCCGGATATTCTCTGTTAGCGATGGTTGCCAAGCGCTGGAAGAGTAGGGCTCTGGCCGATATGGATTTCCTCATCATCAATTTTCACTGCTGCCTGAGATCCCATGGTTACAACTTTCTGTTTCTTTCTAAAGGTTCTGTTGCTTTTCCTGTCATGTCCATGAGTATACACAAACCTACGTCCTTGGCTGCATCTACATTCGCCTCAGTAGATGCTACCACTCCAGTTACGATGTTATGTAACTCGCTCCTTTCAACGAAGTGCTTCAGTGATGTAAAAAAGAAACGATGGTCTGTGTGCCCGAAGTATCTTTCTGTATGCGTGATTGCGACGCTTCAACGTGCTGTTCTCTTGTGAAGTAAATAAGTCTAGTAATTTCTTGCATAGACTCATTAATCTGAGCACATATGGGCATTGACAGCAGCCAAGTAGACCGTTACTATCCGTCATACCTCGTCCTCGTGTGAAACCTCCTGTCGTTTTCAAACTCCTCATCAGTGCCTGTTCAATTACTAAGTCAGGGGCAAGACCCGCCCACAGACGATCACTTCTCCTTATTATGAAGAGTCCATTCAGAAATTTGAAGTACTCGATGTTTTCAGGTTCAGCATGTTCTGCAGATGTACGCCAACTGATTTGGTGTATTGGGTATGCCCTGCTGCTGCGAAGTATGGTAACATGTCAGCCAATGTTTTCAAGTATAGATACCAATTCCCACTTCTCTCGGCTCGAGTAAATCGCTTTAAAATGGACAACATGTCTATGTATTGAAACCATAAGACTGCAGTTCTATTGTTGTTCAATTGCAACTTCTATTTTTGTTGTTTTTCTAATATTCTGTGCAGTGCACAAAAAAGTTAACTTCCTCAATAGCAATGGTATTGTCAACAATCTTATCTGCAAATTAATATTAAAATTATTAACTCAAAACACTTATTTGACATCGCCAGTTAACTTTGCTAATTACGATTATTGTAGGGAAGTGTATCAAACACACTAACACAGAATTAGGCAAGTCTATCCTACTGGGCGTTTCACCGATTGTGCCCCGGAACGAAGATAATATATAACAATCAATTTTAAAGTTACAGTAACAACGGTTGATGTCTTTTTGCGTGATTTTTGCATATCAACAACTTTGTAATTGGCAGAAATAGGTGTCAATGGATGATTTAAAAAAAATGTTTTATAAGTTCCGAATTTCGCCACTAGGGACGCTGAAATCAATTGCATCTAATGGGGCATATTCATTTTTCTATACCTAACTTCCATAACTATAGATATCTTCGTTCCGTATATAATTGTATTCTATATATAATATATATATATATATATATATATCCTTTCGGACACAATCGATTAAACATACCTTGTATACCGTAACCACAAACAACCAATTACCGACCTCCAAAATACGGTTTTCCATTAGGCGATTTTGGTGTATTTTGGATATATTGTTCAGCTCATTCTTATCTACATTTTGGTACTAAAAAAATTTGTGTTGCAATTTTGTCCGGGTTCCCTACTATTTTCTCTTAAAGTGACTGTACTATAAGTAAAATGGAATATTTTGCATTTACCAAAAAAGTGTATCACTTTGCTTGGAAACTTGGAATTAGATGCATTGATTAGTAACCTAAAGAGACAGTTTATCAGCGCTTTCATTGATGCATTTCAATCATTTTCATCCCTTATGACGGAGCAAAGAAATAGAATATCTCAGGGAGGCAATGGAGTTCTTGCCGAACCACGAACGAAATTATTTTTTTCGTTCGCGTGGCTCCATGGCGAAAAGATTTGTAGAACCAGCGCTTGGCAACGGGCCAGGTCTTATGTTCGAATTCCCGCTCTACTGAATCGCCAAGTAGAACTTTCCATGACATAGCGGGTAGCACTTATGAGTAAATATTATTTGACACGCTGCAATAGTTTTTGTTACTGCCTTTTTGGTGAAGGTAAAGCTGCTTACTTTTTCCATGCTTTGAAAGTAATAAATGGCGATATACCCATTTCACCATTACCAAACATCATGTGTGTATATAAGGATAAAAAATACACCTTTATTCAGGATTTTTAGCTGGCTCAATATGATTTGTACTTGTGGTTAGTAGGATTTAAAAATCTGAACGCTGGCCTTGCTTATTGGTTTTTTCAAAGTGAAAGTACTTCGAGCTAAGGGAGGATATGTCTTTTATAATATACTAACAGCGATTACCCGACGTTGCTCGGGATTTACCATGCAAAACTATGATAAAAATTACACCGGAACATATAGGGCCGATTGTGATATATTACCACTGAATGTATCGCATTTTATAGATGTTTAAATAAAATTAAAGTTGGAAAGTGTTTCATAATCAATGCTTTATGCATGATTGATCTTTCTTGTGATTTCTTAATACTTTTCGTTATTAAGTAAGCCTGTGAGAAATAAACCATGGTGAAAGTTTCCATTTAAATTCATATCTCAAACCTGCGATTTTCAAAATTGTCTAACACGTTCAATAAACTCCCGCAAAACTCAGTGTTGAGTAAGCCTGTGAGAAATAAACCATGGTGAAAATTTCCATTTAAATTCATATCTCAAACCTGCGATTTTCAAAATTGTCTAATACGTTCAATAAACTCCCGCAAAACTCAGCGTTGAGTAAGCCTGTGAGAAATAAACCATGGTGAAAGTTTCCATTTAAATTCATATCTCAAACCTGCGATTTTCAAAATTGTCTAATACGTTCAATAAACACCCACAAAACTCTTTTAATTGACTTTCACGTTTTAAACCAACAGTGTCCAACCCTTTTCGTTGTGAATCATGGAGTTAGAGAGTAGAACTCCTAGGGAAAAGTGTCGTTTTTCACTAATATCTCGAGAACCACTGGTCGTAGAAACTCGAAACATAGCCTATGTTTTTGTGGGGTGATTTTAAGACTACCATGACAAATTTTATGAAATTCGGATCAGCCGTTCTCCAGTTATGGTGGATCACACATACACACTTTTCTTCTTTATATATATAGATTTTTTTTTACAATTTCAATTATTGCATTGAAAAAATTTAGAATTTGATACTCATTTACTGTTTGAATGTAATTTCACTTTTCGTGGAATATTCGCAAATTTTCAGAACTTTTGGCGAATACTCAGCGAGTTTCGTTATTTTTATTTCACACCATAAAATCCATGCCCTAGTTACAATGAATAACGCAATAGAAGTGATATTATTTACTATAATTACTACTACCGCTATTTAATATCTTTTTCCTCTTCGACCCAGACCTTCCGTTCTATCCGAATGTGTAACGTATTTGTTTGGAATCCCGTCCAATTTAGACTGGGACCCAGTGAAGGGATGGCATCCACATTTAACGTACCAGTCTTCCCCAACTACCTAGCTCTCGTAAGGACTTTCGGACCCACATACTTAACGTATTCGTTCTCCGCGTGAACACGGGCACAATTTGTGCAGAGGCGGGAATCGAACTCGGATCGTCCGAGTGCAAGCCCCATGCACTGACCACTAGGCTGCCTCACACCCTTTAAATCCCTCGAGTATTATAGTGTGATTGACAACGATTTTTGACATTTTTGCAGAACCTGCTTTTCAGATCAGGATTAGCCACATCTGCACACTTTATAAATGGTTTGAATATCAAAAACCGTTTCAAATTTAAGCATAAAAATGGAGCACATTTTATATCTTTGTTAACATGAAACCTACTGTGTGTAAAACAAAAATTCATCTACAATCGCTGTATATATTTTTTTCCTTTTAAACGCTTCTAAACATTTTAAGATAAACATTAATTAATTATAGCATCATTCTTTAACAATTTGATTAAAAGAATATCTATGAAAGGAATTTGGCATTTAAAACTTGACGGTTAAATGGTTAGCTTAGTTAGTTATGAATTAATGGAATCGAAAGCTAGAAATGAATTATTTGATAAAATTAATAAAAAAATAATCTGCCGTGGATTTAAATTAAGATATCTCCAGATTTGTTGATTGTGCACACATAGAATTAATTAGGAAAATACATATGTTTTTTTTACATGATGGAGTAAAGACAAATTTTGTATGTAATCATTCTGGAGTTTTTAGTTGAAAGTATGCTAGATGAAAAATTACAGCGATTTATAAATTTCTCGAACAAAATGTTAAGAGTTTAGATTATTTTCATTATGTCTCACTCACTGTATGTATATGGTTCTGCGGTTATAATTGATTATGAGATATAAAAATATGTTTTTCTAA
The DNA here is from genome assembly GCA_951213105.1 of Amaurobius ferox. NCBI lineage: Eukaryota > Metazoa > Arthropoda > Arachnida > Araneae > Amaurobiidae > Amaurobius > Amaurobius ferox. Next base: position 133,407,774 of record OX578138.1, on the reverse strand, counting down.
CAGTCTTAAATGAAATATTAATAATACAAACACCTTGATTTATATATCTATATATCTCTGGGTAACGCATCTGCAAAATATTTCAATCACGGATAAACATTTAATGAACTCAGGAGCTTTACGAGCGCACGGCATCGGATATTGAAAGAGGGTCCATGATGTGGGCGGCCCGTTCCCTATATAATGCAATGACTATACTTCTTTCACAGCAAAGCACTGCGAGGAAACCACGGAGCTTTATGAGCGTATGACATCAAATACTGAAAGTGCGTCCATGATGTGAACGACCCGTTCCCTAAGTAATGCAATGACTATACTTCTTAGTCAGCAAAAAAACTGCGTGGAAACCATGGAGCTTTATGAGCGTATGACAATGAGCGTATGCAATGACTATACTTCTTTCACAGCAAAAAATTGGGAGGAATCCATGGAGCTTTATGAGCGTATGACATCAGATACTGAAATTGAGTACATGGCGTGGACGGCCCGTTTCCTAAATAATGCACTGGCTATACTTCTTTTACAGCAAAAAAAACTGCAAGGAAACCATGGAGTTTTATGAGCATATGACAATGAGCGTATGCAATGACTATACTTCTTTCACAGCAAAAAATTGGGAGGAAACCATGGAGCTCTATGAGCGTATGACAATGAGCGTATGCAATGACTATACTTCTCTCACAGCAAAAAATTGGGAGGAAACCATGAAGCTTTATGAGCGTATGACAATGAGCGTATGCTATGACTATACTTCTTTCACAGCAAAAAATTAGGGAGGAAACCATGGAGCTTTATGAGCGTATGACAATGAGCGTATGCAATGCCTACACTTCTTTCACAGCAAATAATTGGGAGGAAACCATGAAGCTTTATGAGCGTATGACAATGAGCGTATGCAATGACTATACTTCTTTCACAGCAAAAAATTGGGAGGAAACCATGAAGCTTTATGAGCGTATGACAATGAGCGTATGCATTGACTATACTTCTTTCACAGCAATAAATTTGGGAGGAAACCATGGAGCTTTATGAGCGTATGACAATGAGCGTATGCAATGACTATACTTCTTTCACAGCAAAAAATTGGGAGGAAACCATGAAGCTTTATGAGCGTATGACAATGAGCGTATGCAATGACTATACGTCTTTCACAGCAAAAAATTAGGGAGGAAACCATGGAGCTTTATGAGCGTATGACAATGAGCGCATGCAATGACTATACTTCTTTCACAGCAAAAAATTGAGAGGAATCCATGGAGCTTTATGAGCGTATGACATCAGATACTGAAATTGAGTCCATGGCGTGGACGGCCCGTTTCCTAAATAATGCACTGGCTATACTTCTTTTACAGCAAAAAAAAAACTGCAAGGAAACCATGGAGATTTATGAGCATATGACAATGAGCGTATGCAATGACTATACTTCTTTCACAGCAAAAAATTGGGAGGAAACCATGAAGTTTTATGAGCGTATGACAATGAGCGTATGCAATGACTATACTTCCTTCACAGCAAAAAATTGGGAGGAAACCATGAAGCTTTATGAGCGTATGACAATGAGCGTATGCAATGACTATACTTCTTTCACAGCAAAAAATTAGGGAGGAAACCATGGAGCTTTATGAGCGTATGGCAATGAGCGTATGCAATGACTATACATCTTTCACAGCCAAAAATTGGGAGGAAACCATGAAGCCTTATGAGCGTATGACAATGAGCGTATGCAATGACTATACTTCTTTCACAGCAAAAAATTAGGGAGGAAACCATGGAGCTTTATGAGCGTATGACAATGAGCGTATGCAATGACTATACTTCCTTCACAGCAAAAAATTGGGAGGAAACCATGAAGCTTTATGAGCGTATGACAATGAGCGTATGCAATGACTATACTTCTTTCACAGCAAAAAATTAGGGAGGAAACCATGGAGCTTTATGAGCGTATGGCAATGAGCGTATGCAATGACTATACTTCCTTCACAGCAAAAAATTGGGAGGAAACCATGAAGCTTTATGAGCGTATGACAATGAGCGTATGCAATGACTATACTTCTTTCACAGCAAAAAATTTGGGAGGAAACCATGGAGCTTTATGAGCGTATGACAATGAGCGTATGCAATGACTATACTTCTTTCACAGCAAAAAATTGGGAGGAAACCATGAAGCTTTATGAGCGTATGACAATGAGCGTATGCAATGACTATACTTCTTTCACTGCAAAAAATTAGGGAGGAAACCATGGAGCTTCATGAGCGTATGACAATGAGCGTATGCAATGACTATAATTCTTTCACAGCAAAAAATTGGGAGGAAACCATGGAGCTTTATGAGCGTATGACAATGAGCGTATGCAATGACTATACTTCTTTCACAGCAAAAAATTGGGAGGAATCCATGGAGCTTTATGAGCGTATGACATCAGATACTGAAATTGAGTCCATGGCGTGGACGGCCCGTTTCCTAAATAATGCACTGGCTATACTTCTTTTACAGCAAAAAAAAATTCAAGGAAACCATGGAGTTTTATGAGCATATGACAATGAGCGTATGCAATGACTATACTTCTTTCACAGCAAAAAATTGGGAGGAAACCATGAAGCTTTATTAGCGTATGACAATGAGCGTATGCAATGACTATATTTCTTTCACAGCAAAAAATTGGGAGGAAACCATGAAGCTTTATGAGCGTATGACAATGAGCGTATGCAATGACTATACTTCTTTCACAGCAAAAACTTAGGGAGGAAACCATGGAGCTTTATGAGCGTATGACAATGAGCGTATGCAATGACTATACTTCTTTCACAGCAAAAAATTGGGAGGAAACCATGGAGCTCAAATACTGAACTGGCATCAAATACTGAAAGTGAGTCCATGGTGTGGGCGGCCCGTTCTCTAACTAATGCAATGACTATATTTCTTTCACAGCAAAAACTGCGAGGAAACCATGGAGCTTTATGAGCGTATGACATCAAGTGCTGGAAATGAGTCTGTGGTGTGGGCTTCCCGTTCCCTAAATAATGCAATGACTTGATAGCAAAATTCTTTCACAGAATTATTTCACCGTTCCCTAAATAATGCAATTACTTCACAGCAAAATTCTTTCACAGAATTCTTTCACAGAATTATTTCACCGTTCCCTAAATAATGCAATGACTTCACAACAAAATTCTTTCACAGAATTCTTTCACAGAATTTCTTTGACAGAATTATTTCACAGCAAAAAATGTGAGGAAATCATGGAGCTTTATGAGCGTATGACTTCAGGTACTGAAAGTGAGACCATGATTTTCTTTTTTCTTTCTTATAATTTTATACATTTTTATTTTAGATATACGGCTCAATTCGGTAAACAAACTGAACAAAAGTAAGAAACTTTCTTGCGTGTTTTTTGTTTATTACATGTAGAGCAGAATGCTCGCGGGCATCATTAATAGTTAACATAAGTAACACATAATTTAGCTTACATATAATTCAAAAATTACATGCAAGTATACAAAACAAACATACAAAAGAGTTACAAACTAAAAGATTTGATTAAACATGAAAATTTCGATTTGCAAAAATTAGATTTCTTACACATGAATATTATTTTAACTGTGCTATATCATAATTAGCGTAAATAAAATTCAATATGTTAGTAAAATACGCTTTATGTTGAATGCAATACATTTGTTTGACGCATAAAATATACCCAGAACTTTAGTAGAAATTAATAAGATTGAATTATCATAAATACGACCCAAATTTGTAACGAACAGAATTAATCTTTATAAAATAGTGCGAATAGAAATTTAAATAGCATGGAAGTTTCAACGGCGATATTGAATCCAATATGCACATAAAATTTGAACACGGAAATATATCTTTCGCCATCATATTATGCGGAAATAATTTTTCAAAGATCTTTTGACCGTAGAAATATTTTCTCCTATTTAGAAAAAAGAAAATATATATATAAAAAAATAATAATAATAACGCGCAATTTATGTCGTCTCACTCATTTTTTATCTGAAAAGCATTTCTTTACCATTACTTGAAGAGAAATAAATTTGACAAAGAATATTTGCGATCATAGAACTTATGTTTTCTGGTAGGATTTTGAATCATGCTATTGTAATTTGTAAGTAAGAGCCAGAAATTTGTAATTATACGACATACTTATAATATGGGGTGGAACAGCCCACTGGTTAGCGAGAGGATATTGAAATCGAAAGGCCCGAGTTTGATTTCCGTCTATGCTCAAACAGTTCCCTTGTTCACGCGGAGTCGAGCATGTTAAATATGTAGGTCCGTAAGTCCTTCCGAGGAATTGGTTATAGGGTATGGTCCCTGATAATGCCACCCTCACTGGGTTCCGGCCTAAGTTGGGTGGCACTTTTCGGGCATCCTTACAGATACCTTACACCTTCGGGTAGGTCGGACGGCCTGGGTCAAAGAACAAGAAGTATTTATTTCTGTGTGGGAAAGCCCAGTGTTTAGCGTGTGTGGATTGCACTCGGACAACCCAAGTTCGATTCCCGTCTCTGTCCAAACTGCCGCCGTTTACACGCGGGATACGGGCACTTTAAATATGTGGGTCCATAAGTCCTTTCGAGAGGTTTGTGGTAGGGGAAGGAGTGTACGGTCCCAGTAGATCACACCCCACTAGGTTCTGGTTTAAATTGTGTGGATTTTCCAGACTGTCCAAGCAGATACCTTAGAATTTCGGGTAGGTCGGTCGATCTGGGTTGAAGAAGCATTTATTTCTACATGAAAATTCGAATAGTAAAATTAGGATGTGCTATATTTTTAGGAAAAATATGCGCCATACGTTAATATATACATTAATATACGTACGTCATATGTTGAATGAAATTTCAATTATAATTAATAAATATTCAAATTTCTATTTCTGATACCCCTGTACTCCGTTTCCAGGAATACAATTTTCACGTTAAGTAGTTAAGATGTAACAGACAATTTTTATTAAACCAATTATCTGAAGTAAATAAAAGTTAATATGCAATATTCCAATTAGCATATAACACAGCAGTTACGAAATGAACATTCTGATCTATTAACGATCAAAAAGCTGCAACTGGCAAGAGAAATTCCAGCGGAGAAAAATATATTTATTTTATGTAGATGCCTATGCATACTGTCTGGTTGATATATTATGCGATACATTCATAAAGAAACACGCATCCACTGCAAGACATTCATTTGACTCATAAAATGCACCAGAAAATATTGAAATAATAAATCACCGTGAGTTTATCATAATCGTCAATGCAAAAGTTGTAACGAATGAGATCCACTCTTCAGAAAATTATATTTATATCACAAAAAAAGTTAGTGCCTTGGAAGTTTGAACTATATTGAATTTAGATATGCACCTAAGTTTCTAACACGGAAATATATATATATTTATATGTGTGTGTGTGTGTGTCTCCGTATATATATATATATATATATATATATATACTATTACAATAAAGTAGTACGGGTAGTAAAAGCTGCTTTAAGCGGGAAAGGGGTGTCGCAATCCACCCCTACCATTCTTATGTAATTCATATGGTCACTCCCGTTCTTTTCTACTTTCATTCTTATATATATATATATATATATATATAAAAATATATATGTGTGTGTGTGTGTGTCTCCGCAGATTGCTGACATAATTTTTCTATATCTTAACCGTAGACATATTTGCTTTATTTCCTAAAGAAAATTGCTATAAAAGGAAAAAGACACAGGCAGTTTATATCGTTTCACTGTATTTTCATCTGGAAGCATCGCTTCAGCAAAAGTTTGAAGAGAGATAAATTAGGCAAAAATATGGGCGGTCATAGAATAGATGTTTTGTATTTGCTCTCTAAAATGGCCAGTAAGAGTTTGTGTAAGTTGTAGTATGATAAACAAAGTTTAGAATGATGTGATTATATTGGATGTTCATCGTGTTGTAAACAATCTGATGTAGGCAGCACATGACTTTCCTTATATAATGCAATGAATTTACTACTTTTACAGCAAAAAAATAGGTCATTCTTATAGTGGATACTTATATTCTTTCAAGATATTCAATTTTTGTCAATTAGTCGTCATTTTCAATGATTTAGCTCTATTTTTACCCATTTGGCGAGATTTTCGTTAATTTGGCAACATTTAAAAGTGTTGCCAAGTTGGCGAAATTCCGCTAAATTTGTCGTGGGCAACATATCACTTTCCTTATATAATGCAATGAATTTACTTCTTTTACATTAAAAAAATGCTATTCTTTTAGTAGATACTAATATTCGTTCCAAGATATTGAATTTTCTTCAATTAGTCGTCATTTTTATTGATTTAGCGTCATTTTTATCAATTTGGCGAGATTTTTTTTAATTTGGCTACATTTCAAAAAGTCGTCAAGTTGTCGACATACCGCCAAATTCGGCGTCAAGATCTCGCCAAATGGAGAAATAAGTTATTCTTGTAACAGATAAATGACTATTGGCGTTCAAATACAAAAGTGTTACTCAAAGTATCTTTTCTCATGAATGGAACGAGCTAGATCCACGAGAATGATGTCACCAAATTTATCACATAATAGTACATATGAAAAGTGAACATGTTTCTCAACAGTTAATATATATATTTTTTAATTTATGGGATTTTTTGATAAATTTATTTGAAAAATGTACAATATTTCGAGAACGGTTTATGCTAGCTTTCTAAAGTTTATGTCAATCGTTTTCTAATGAAAAATCATATAAGAAATGTCTATTTGAGTTACTTTATTAAAGGTTTTGATGTTTTGATGATTTTTTCACAATTTCACTCGAAAATTTAGGGGGGTTCTGGACATTCGATTGTGTTTAAAAACAATAGGCTTCCAGTATTCACGGATTGTGATTTTTGTATCCAATTCCATTCGAATCGCTTCATTCGTTCGTCTAGACAGACTCACTGACACACACACACACACACACACACAGACATCACCTCAAAAATGTTTGATTCGTAGTCAGGGATGCTTGAAACACGCTCTCCCGTCAAAAACTCGAATTCGAATTTTCGACCCCGTCACAATACTTTCCTTATATATTATGTATATAAGGAAAGCAAAAATTCGATATGTCAGTAAATAGTTTGTCACTAATTGAAAATCTTGCAACAAAATTGTAACAACATTTTACGTTCGATCAGATTTTGATTAACAGGTGTACTGAACTTTGAAGGAAGTGCTGAAGGCAGTGGTGCAAAAAGGAGGAAGATCCGTAAATAAATGGAAAAGTTATAACAGTCTTTATACTTGACCCTTCATAGTTTGGGGAAAATGTTACTCAAATTTCTTAAAGTATTTGAAGCCGGCTGCTTAAAAGGACTGGATTTCTCGGATTCCATGCATGTTCGTAAAATTGTGACACATATCACTGACGGGGCCAACGGCCGTACCGTGCTGATAACACCGGTTCTCGTTAGATCACCGAAGTCAAGCAGCATCGGGCGCGGTTAGTACTTGGTGGGTGACCACCTCGGAACACCGCGTGCTGTTGGCCATCTCGGGTGCGGTATCCCCGTGGTTTGCGCGCTAGATTTGCACGCTGCCACAAATGCCGCCGTGTTCATGCGGAGTACGATCACGTTAAACATGTGGGTCCGTAAGTCCTTCCGAGAGGTTGGTGGTAGGGGAAGGAGGGTACGGTCCCTGTGGATGCCTCCCCCACTGGGTTCCGGTCTAAATTGGGTGGCACTTCCCGGCCGTCCATACAGTTATCTTACACCTTTCTGGTAGGTCGGACGGTCTGGGTCTCATCAACAACAACATATCACTGACGGTAAATTATATATTGACATACTATATTAATACGACGTATCCTCTGAAATCATGAGTGTATTCTTAAGATACAAGAATGAGTACACATTTCTGGTTAACTAACACTTTTATTTACAAGCACAGCGTAAATTTATTTACAAGCACAGCGGAACAATATACAGTAAATAGCTAGATAGCTATCAAAGAATATTACTATACTGTCTGGTATAGTAAAACAGTAATTTAATGCTCCACTAATTTCACAAAGCAGCTGATAATAATCTCAAAACTTTGAGGTATTTCTCAATTCAATGTACCTCGTATCACGTCAACTGCTCTCCAACTGAGCAAGGTCTCTCTTTGAATGCTTCTCTTAGAAACTTCCTGAAAGGGCTCGTATCTCAAAGAATATTGGTTCTTCGAAAAATCGTTAAATTAGCGACAAATCGTATGATCTGGAAATTTTATCACGAGCTTCAACATATAGCACCCTTAATTTCACGTCATAGAAATGGCTTCCTATAAAAGTGTTTTCTCCTGCTGGTTCTTAAAAGAGACTACCGGCATTCCATATGTTCGTAGCAATCACAGGTATCGATTTGAAAATTTATTGGGATTCCGGAAATTTTAAGTCCAATGACCTATGCTTTTTTCAAAGGATTTAAGTCTAATTTAAATTTCATTCAGTCAAAATATCTGGCGCAATAAGACGTTTGAAATGCTAAATTAAAGTAAATTATATTGCATATTTTTTTCGCTATCTCTAGAAAATTATTTATTTCATTAATTTTGCCGTTGTAAACACAACATTATTATAATACAATATTCATTTACTGTGTGAATTTCCAACTCAATTTCCTTTGCAAAATTAACAAAAAAATAAAATTTATTTTTATTTATTTTTAAAAATGTCAACCTAATTTCTCTTTATGTCATTTCTGAGTTAAAATCTTGTATTCAGAATACGATAAATAGTCTGAGGGGTAAATTTCTATACACGCGACTTTATATATAGTAAACAGGGAATGAATAATGACAAACTTAAAGAATTAGTAAGAAAATTTCAGCACTAGATATGCACAAAAACATTAGGGGTTCGAAGAACCTACAATAAAATAATTGGGGGTTTAAAAAGTGTCTGGAACCCATTCAGGTTTCGCCGCTAGCAATAATATTGACGACATATGCTGAACCTGTTCATATAAGCAGTTTTCCGAAATGGGATTGTGCTCCTAGTTTGGGGAATGCCCCTTATAGAAATGTTCTGTAAGTTAATTTTGACACCCATTACTATTAATTAGTAAATCTCATATCGAGATCTAATGATCATGGGTTGTTTGAATTGTGTAAATTGCAAGTTTATTAATCTATTTCGCCTTCAAAAATAATAATCAACCTAAAACATAATTTCAATTAACGTACAACATATTACTTACAAAACTAACATACAGATCCATGAAAGATCATAAAATTGCTGGATATATGAAATATGTAAATGACGACAATTTATATTTAATTTACATAGATGTCAAATTTCCTATAATATCCTTATTCGTTACAGCAGAACGCTATACGTCCATAAATAAATATTCATTGCCCGCAAGCAATTCAATTCCCTTATAAAATATACGTCAAAATATTGAAGAAAATTACGTTTTAATATCATAAATGTCACAATATACGTTGCAAAAAATAGTACATATCTTTTGAAAATAGTCTGCAATATTGAATTTAGATATATACATAAATTTCTAGCAGTAAATTATGTCTTTCTTAGTCGAATGTTAAAATCAATTTAGAAGATATTTTAACGGTAGAAAAATGTGTTACTGCTGACTCGTTCAATATTTATCTGAAAAGCATCGTTTCTCTATAACTGCGAGGAGAATTAAATTTTGACAAAATATAGGTTGTTGGTGGTAAAAATTGTGCCATACTATTGTTTTATCAAGCAGGTTTGAGTGTGGCTTCCGTCTTGGAAAGCATAGAAACACAGAAAAGTGCGTAGCACTGTGCAAAGCGTTTTATAGTACAGAAGTGATAAAATACAAGAGTAAAGTACAAGGATTTGTGTAACGGTTTGTAAAGAAAAAGAGTGATAAAGTATAAGAGTAAAGTACAAGGATTTGTGTAAGCGTTTGTAAAGTACAAGAGTGATTATAGAATTTTATAAAAATACTGGCAGTATACCCTGTTCTTCTTACGGAATATACAATATTAAGAAACATAAAATTCACAATCATGTGCAAATTTCTACAGTATTTTAAACGATATTGTTATTAAAAACATTCTATTATATTTAAATTATTGCTTCTAAAAAGAAGTTAAAGAATATGTATTCTCGCTATACAAAATTATCTTCACAGGCAGACCTGAAGAATAAAACATCCTGGTCTCGTTTGTAAACAAATTTACAAAAAAAAAAAAAAAAAATGAAATTGAATCAACATGAAAGCGCGAAAATTGTATTGGAAGATACACCCGTACTATATTCTTGTAGATTAGAAGATATACCCGTATATTAGAAGATATACTCATACTGCAATATTAGAGTTTGAAAATTTTTTGCCATAATAAAACTGATGATATAAAAAATTGAAAATATCAATAATCCCCGTAATCTGCAAAGCCGAAGGCAGTACGTAAATGCAATTTTGATGAAAATTTATTTTATATAATGCATTTCTATATCATTGAATTCAGAAACGATTTGATAAAAATCTTCTGTAAATAAACACATTGGATTTAATTCCGTTGCTAAGCGACATGATATAATTTTCTTCAAATGCATTGATGTAAAAAGTAATCTCTGAATAATGCTACATACATGCAAATTTTAATTTTACGTTTTTTATTAATATCTTGATAACTCCTGGTCCTAGAAACTCGCAATATAGACTACATTTTAAGTATGGCTATTCCAAGGCTACCCACAACATCTCATGAAATTCGGTTTAGCCATTTGCCCTTGATGATGACACAAAATCACATACCCACAGACAGATTTTCAGTATTATTTATTTAGATTCAAAAAGAAACTTGTGGTTTTTATGACTCAAGGCACCAAGGGCAACAAGCGGGTGAGTTTACTGCCATGCTGCGAAGCAAACCATTTGAATATAAAATGCATTTTGCGAATCAACTTTAAGATAATCTGCAGAAGCAGATAATAACGGCAATTAATCAGGCAGATAATAACGGCAGTCAATCAGGCAGATAATAACGTAACGGCAGATAATAACGGCAGGCGTATAACAGTAACGGCAAACACTACAGTTTTCGAACATTTAAAGACCCCAGAAAGTGTGGCTCACGCAAAGCTTTTTCAGAGTAATTCAATACTGCTGAACTTTTATTATATTTCGTTTTGTCGTTGATTAGCGCATTCAAATTATCAATCATACGATGTTGTAGTGGAAACGTATATTAATCGCAAGAACCGCTTGTAAGAGGCGTTTTAAAAGTAAGGATTACAAGATTTTCAAAACGTATTTTCCCAATCGACATAACGATGTGAAACTATTGCTCAAACCGATCTCTCAACACTGCTAACGGAAAAATTACACCTTTCAAATTAGTGCATTTTAGGGTGTGCTTTTTTTTCTTGCGATTTAGACCGTCCTACCTAACCGATAGTGTATGGTACTGTTTAGTCAACAAAGGGGGTGCCACATATTTCAGACCGGAACCTAGTGGATGTGACATCCACAGGTATAGTACCCCCCCCCCCTTACCCTGCTACCAACCTCTCTGACGGACTTTCTGACCAATAGATTTAGAGTGCCCGTACTCCGTGCAGACACGGGGATAGTTGGGCAGTGTCGGGAGTCAAACTCGGGCTCTCCAAGTGCGATTTCCGTATTTTACTTTCCATTATGCTCAAACAAACATTTCCAAATTACAAAAAATTGTAAATATGTACAAGAGAACACGATAAGTTCAAAACTTTCGGGAAAAATGGTACGCTATTTGTTAGCAATGCTGGACAAATATTGTGGTCTTCAAATATTTACATTTCTAGACGTGCTTAAGTTAAGTAACGTTCTATATATCAATCGAACATATACAGTGAATTTTTAAACGAGATGTATTTAAAAGTTGGTAATCGGACGGATCGTTTGACAAAATAAAAGCGCAATTAAAACATCCCAAAGTCATTCTTCCAAAAGAGTGCTGCTTAACACAAATATTCGGATTCCGGAATAAATCCAAAATGCACAGTATGACGAGTTAAAGACATTAATTTTATTTACGAGCATATATATCTAAGCAAAAATAATTATTAAAACATAATTACCTCTTTCTTTGCTATAGGACTACTGATGACCAAAACAATTAAATGAATGTGCTAATATAAAATACCTGATTTAAAGCAACAAAACTAGTACATATAATAATGGGGTAACGCATTATCGAATATTTTCTTTTCAAAGTATGCTGCAAAATAAAATATTTAAAATTAATTCATTCATAAACAAATACTTCCAGGCACTATATTCAGAATAAAGTAATAAAACATTAGTATTTAGGATGAAAATAATAATCTGGATAGAATGAATTGTTAATTTTATTCTTGGATAAATTTTCTAGGTTTATATAATAACCTTTCAATATATAGGTTTGTACAATAGCCTTTTTAAGATTATACAATAGCCATTTTAATTTTATGCAATAGCATTTTTAGGTTTATACAATAGCCTTATTGAAAAAAATATTATGCGATACAATCATAAAAAAAATCTGATGTGAGCAGCACATGACTTTCCCTGCAGACTTATATTAACGTTCTCTATATTTTAATTAAATTTATTTCACTTTTAATTCAATTTTCGTTGTCATTCGGTAACTGGACTTATTTTCAAAGGTGGCGTAGAAAAAATACGGCAAACTAAAATATCTCGAGAACGGTTAGTCCTAGTGTAATGGGATTGGTCTTATTATTTTCGTCGTTAAACATTACGTATTAAACGAGCATTTAATGGATATATTTGAGTATACATAGTTCTTTAGTTTAGATTTTAACGATTTTTGTGGAACATTTTGCAAAAAAAAGGCAGGTTATTTTTTTCCGAATCATACCAAAATGTAATCAGCACCAGGGTAACCCACAAGTGACTTATCTACCGAATTTTGTGAAATTCGGTCCAGTAGCTTTTCAGTTAGAGTGGATACAAGCTTTTGCGGGCCATTTCGCAAAAAAAGGCGGGTTCTTTTATTCCAAATCATACCCAAAACTAATCAGCACCAGATTCGCTCACAAGTGACTAACCTACCAAATTTTGTGAAATTCGGTCCATTAGTTTTTTGTTAGAGAGGATACAAAATCTGCACAGACAAACAGACACACAGACAGACACACAGACACACACACAGACAGACACACAGACACACACACAGACGTCACGCTAAAAATGGTTTTTTCGTATTCTAGAGGTCTAGAAACGTGTAGATCCGTCGAAAACTCGAGTTGCGATTTTCGACATGATTCCAATACTTTCCCTATACATTACCATTTATTGCAGGGAAAGTAATATGTATTGAATTAAATTGTAAAACATACCAGAATATATTGAAAAAAGCAATAAACGTGAGTTATTATAAATGTCAGCGTCAAATTATAACAGATTGTATAGGTTTTCAAACATAGTATCTAAAGAAGGTAAAAAGTATATCACTTCGAAGTTTCAACAGCGTTAATGAGTTTAGATATGTACATAAATTTCTAATACGGGAATATATCTTTCTCTACAGGAAGCTGAAATAGATTTCAAAGAAATTTGACGGGTAAGAAAATTGTTTTCTACCATTCAGAAGAATAAAACATTATAACAGTGTAATTTACGTCGCAACGCTCTATCCGAAAAACGTCTCAATGCCATAAATTTGAAGAATAATTAATTTACAAAAAAAAAGACAATTTTGAAAAAGCTATTTTAGTTATATTTTGCATCGACAATATGTATAAATACTTCACAGTCTAGATGTTCCGCCGGCCGTCCAAATGGATGCTCTACGTTTTCGGGTGAGTCGGACTGTCTGGATCTTCAACAGTCTAGATGTTCCGGCCAAAACAGCTGCTACAAACCCTTTGGGTCAATCGAGTGGTCTGGGTTTGATAAATTTGTTGACATTTTAAAAATTCGCTAAATGTGTTACTAAGTAGGATGGATGGACTGACAGACAAATGCTAACGAAACATCATTTAAGTACTTTTTTCTAACAAAACAAAATAAATTTAATTGATTTACGTCTTTTTTAACATTTTGCCGACATTTTCGTCAATTTGGCAAAAAGAGTAATTGCCAAGTTAGCGATATCCCGCCAAATTCGTAGCCCTGCATTTGTAGATGTGAATAAAACATCCAGATCCCGTTTGTATATATTAAATGAAAACACTACAATTGTATTAGAATATATACCCGTTCTACTCTTTTCCTGTTTTAACAATAGCCTAAATAAATTTATTGTCTAAACACAATGTATGAGATTAGTAACTAAACGCAATATATAAACTTGAAAATATTCTTTGCCAAAATAAATAAAACTGATGTACGCAGTCCGCAATTAATTTAATTAAAAGAAAATCAAACCGTTCATTTATAAGATAGTATACTTTTATATCCATTTATTTATTATTCAAATCGAAAAAAATAATAACAAATATTAACAAACACATTTAATTTAATTGCGTTGCCGAGCGACATGATATATCCTCATAAAATGTTAAAATTAATTAACCATTTTGATTTCTTAATACTTTTCATCGTTGAGTAAAAGCTTGTAAAAAATAAACCATGCCGATAGATTTTCCAAATAAGTTCATGTTTTCAAACAATTCATAATTTCAGAAAGTGACTATGTAGCGCAAAAATCTGCCACCAAACTCAGAGATAAAATTTTAGTTTACTTTCATGTTTCAAACAAACGATTCCCAATCTTTTCGTTTGGAGGAACCAGGGAGTTATAGAAGGAAAATGTTTCGTTTTTCATTAATATCTCGACAACTCCTAGTTTTTGAAACTCGAAACTTAGACTAAATTGAAGAGGGGCTATGTCAAAGCTACCCACAAAATTTCATTATATTCGGTCCAGCCGTTCTTCCGTGATGATGATGCAAACGAAAGTTTCGTTTTTTACTAATTACTCGAGAATCACCGGTCGTATGGACTTAAAACATGGACTATATTTTAAGTTGGACTATTTTAAGGCTAACCACAAAATTTCATCAAATTCTGTTCAGCCATTCTCACGTGATGATGGGACAAACAAACAGGCAGGCAGACAGATTTTCAATTGTATTTATATAGATAGTCTATATAAATAAAATTGAAAATCTGTCTGTCTGTCTGTCTGTCTGTCTGTCTGTCTGTCTGTCTGTTTGTCCCATCATCACGGGAGAACGGCTGAACAGAATTTGATGAAATTTGGTGGGTAGCCTAGAAATAGCCCCACTTAAAATTTAGTCCGTGATTTGAGTTTCTATGACCAGTGGTTCTCGAAATATTAGTAAAAAACAAAATTTTCGTTTGTCTCATAATCACGGAAAAACGGCTGAACCGAATTTAATGAAATTTTGTGGATAGCCTTGAAATTGCCCCCCATAAATTTAGTCCAAGTTTTGAGTTTCTAAGACCGGGGGTTGTCGAGATATTAACGAAAAACGGAACTTTTCCCTATGAGTTATACTCTCCAACTCCGTGGTTTATTCAAACGGAAAGGATGAAAAGCGTTTGTTTAAAACAACGAAATGAAATAAAACTTTATTTCCGAGTTTGGTGCAGGATTTTTGCATTAATTAGTCACTATCGGAAAACACAAATTGTTTGAAACATGAATTTAAATGGAAAAATCTACCTCCGTGGTTATATTTCACAAGCAGTTACTCAACGATTAAAAGTATAAAGAAATCAAAATGGCTATTTAATTTCGCATTTTATGAGGAAGATTCTATCTTATATCATGTTGCTCGGCAACGGAATGAAATTAAATGTGTTGTTAATATTTATTATTATTTTTTCTATTTGAATAATAAATAAATGGATGTAAAAATATATTTTTAAATGAAAGGTTTGGTTGTTCTTTTAATTATATAAATTGCTAACTGCGTACATCATTTTCATTTATTTTAGCAAAGAGGTTTCCAGCTCATATATTGTGTTTAGCTAATAATCTCATATATTGTGTTTACCCAATAAATTCATTTAGCCGATTGTTGAAGCAGAAAAAGAGTAGAACGGCTGTATCTTATAATACAATTTTAGTGTTTTCATTCAGTATATACAAACGGGGTCAGAATATTTTATTCTTCAGATCTGCAAATTTAGAGCTATGAGTTTAGCGGAATATCTCTAAATAACTCTTGGTAACTTTTCTTAAACTTTACCAAATTAGCGGAAATGTTTCCAAATTTATAAAAATGACGCAAATCAATGATTTGTTTTTTTAGAATAGAGTACTGAAATGATGTTTCAGTAGCATTTGTTGGACAGTCCATCCATCCTACTTAGTAACACATTTAACGAATTTTTTTAATATCACCAAATTGATAAAAATATTTGTCAGTCCATAAAAATATCATAGAATTGATAAAATCGCGCTTAATAAATGAAAATAATTGTGTTTTGTTAGGGGATAGTATTGTGATGATGTTTCGTCAATTTGTCGCAAAATGGGACTATCTGTTCTACAGTCCCACTTGGCGATAAATTTGGGGATTTTTTAAGTTATCGCTAAATTGACTAAAATGTCGCCAAATCTTCCATGGAGGTCGCATTATTCAGATGATATGATTTCCATCAATTTATTTGAAGCAAATAATATCATGTCGCTTAGCAACGGATCCAATGTGTTTTGCGGCATACGATTTTATATTAAATCTTTTCCGATTTGAAAAATAAAGATATGTATATAAAATAAATTTCATTGACATTGCATTTTGACTGGATAAAATCAATTACGGTCTTCAGGTTTAAACATTATTATTATTGATATTTTCGGGGACTTTTGATTCAGGGATTATTGATATTTTCAAGTTATTATGACATTGTTTTATTATGACGAAAATTGTTGAAACTCATATATAGTACGTTGTACGTAATCTTCTACAAATGCATTATATCCTCTAATCTACGAGAATATAAGTAGTACAGGTATATTGGCATATATTTAGATATATAGTGGCATATATTGGAATCAATTACGACCTTCTAGTAAAAAATTACGGGGATTATTGATATTTTCAATTTATTACGTCATCTCCTTTATTCTGGCAAATATTTTTGAGACTCATATCGTAATACGGGTAATCTTCTACTAACACAATGGCATATTTTCTAATCTACGACAATATAAGTAGTACGGGGTTGCATATAATGATTCAATTTCTTTTTTTTTTGAAAATTTGCTTACAAAAGTGGTCAGGATGTTTTATTCTTCAGATCTGCCCGTGAAGATAATTCTGCATAGTGAGAACAGATATTCTTAAACTTCTCTTTATGAGCAATAAATTTAATATTGCACATTGCCAGTGAGTGTTGACCCGCTTTACAGCTTTCCCCGCCCTGGCCGAGTACTTACTTTTGTACTTTCTGGATACATTGATCTTAGCATTTCCCTGAAGCATTCCACTAAGTGAGAACACAACTGGCTGCTGCCGATTATTGGAGCAAATAGGTTTGGATCATGTTTATGGCCGCATAGTTGGTAATGAGAGATTATGCGGGCAAGTGGTGTGGATCTTACTTACAGAGGAGAACTAAGTGACGACTACGTTGAAACGGTACGCCGCCATTTGCTCATGGTGTAATGGTATATTATGCCATTTTTAACACTTTACAACAAAGTTGAAAAGTGTTTATGACTTTGTTCATTCTGTCTGTCTGTCTGTCTGTCCGTTAGCACGATAACTGCCGTAAAAATGACTTAATCAAAATGAAATTTTAGTATGTTGTCCAGACGGTCTGTAGGACCTATGGGAATATAAATGAATAATATCACCCAATTAGGTTTGGATTGAACCCGGGTTGAAAAAATGAAATACATTGAGCCCTATGGGACCTAATTTTTCAAACATTTTTAAGCGGATTTAAAATTCACAAATTGCTTCGAAATTTTTAGGTAATATTCAAATTGTTCCATAAAATATATAAAAAAAAATTCAGCGAAATATATTCAGTAGCTTTTTAAATAAAAATTAAAATAATAATTACACAACTTATTTGAAACGATCACGTGACCATGATATGAAACGATCACATGACCCACTTCAAAATGATATATGGCATCCATCTTATTTCAAAATTGTGATTTTTTAAAGTTCTTTTCAATTCATATTGAGTGTTGTATCCGTCCTAAAACTACTTTATTTTTGCTTAAATTCTGTGCATCTACATACGAAAACAACACAATGACAATACATTTGAGTTTAAATTCTCATTCAAATTTGATTATTTCTACAACGAAGCTTATTTTTCACCTATGTAAAATGTAAACAGCAAAATATGTGGAATGAGTTGTATTAGAATTACTGTATTTCTTTAACACAAAATAATTCAGGTCATGGAGTCTGCATGGCTGATATGAATGAAATATTAATTGATTTTATAAACTGAAGGACGATTTTTTTCGATGAAGTTTTAAGCATAGAGTTTATGAATTGTAGCTCCATGGTCTTAATTTTTAAATAAAATAAATTATTATAGTATTGTGATGAATGAAATGAATGAAATCCTGCTTTTATAGAGAGATCCAGGCGCGTTATTTTTTCTATGACGTCATTTGAATTTATTTCAGTTGTTTTCGATGAAGTTTTCAAATATAATAAATTATCGTAGTATTATGATATTTTAAAAAATATTACCGTGGAATGTATTGCATTTTAGAGATATTTAAACCAGGCAATTTATATTTCAATGCCGTCATTTGAATGAAGTTCATTTTTTTCAATGAAGGTTTAAGTTTTCAAATATAATAAATCAATGTAGTATTGTGATAAGTTTTAAAATATTACCGAGGAATGTATTGCATTTTCGACTTTTTAAAATAAAATTGCATTGAAGTTGGAAAGTGTTTCATAATCAATGCTTTAAGCATGATTGATCTTTCTTGTCTATTACTGTCGCACTTCCTTAGTAGTGAGATGAGACAGAGAAGAGCAATACTTGCAACATATCTGCGAATTATCGTTTATCGGTTTACTAGAAGGTATGCCCGTCATATGACGGAATTAAAAATTTTAAAAGCATTGCCTCCTATTTAGCATCATTTTTATCAATTTGGTGAGGTTTTTATCAATTGGACGACATTTTTGTTACCCTGGCAATATTTAAAAATGTCGCCAAATTTGCGACATTCCGCCAAATTTATCGCCAAGCATTGCAGGCGGGGGGAGGAATGGGTTCATATAGTCGTTTGTTACTTTCTTTCCAAGATATTGAATTTTCATCAATTAGTCGTCATATTCATTGTCTTAAAGTCAATTTTATCAATTTGGAGATATTTTTGTTAATTTAGCAGAATTTAAAAAGATTCGTCAAGTTGGCAATATGAGGCCAAAATTCGTCGCCAGAATTTTGCCAAGCGTTATAAATGGAAAAATAGATTATGCTTGCAGTAGATTCTTATATTCTTTCCGGGATATTGAATTGTCATCAATTAGTCGTCATTTTCATTGATTTAGCGTAATTTTGTCAATTTGGCGACATTTTTATCAATGTTGAAATGTTTTCTTCAATTTGGCAACATTTAAAAAAATCTCGCAAGTAGGCGACATTTCGCCAATTTCAACACCAAAAATTCGCCAAGCATTATGGACGGAGAAATAGGTTATTTTTATTCAAGCAGCATTGAACGTAGAAAGTCAATGTGCGAACGGAAAAATTTAGTGTTCACGTGGAGGGTTATGAAGATGCTGATCGTTTGGGTTAGTATCTAAATTGTAATGATTATCTGTAATTAAAACATGTTTGGTAACATGTTTTAATTACAGCATGGCAGCGTTACCCAGAGATAGATGGATAAACAGACATATAAAATAATATTAATGTCACGTTTCCAACGGGCCATTCACAAGCAAAATATTGTCTACTGATTGATTTTTCCTCCGAGGAGTGTATGTTTGGTGTTGAAGCCTTATTTGCGCAGGCAGGTCCTCAGACCTGCCCTCAATCCAGTTTATCCGGGAATTGTTTGGACCTTAGTTGTAGGCCACACCGAATGTAAAGGATCTAGAGAAACAACTGCAGAACACTTGGGCAGCTACAGGATTACATAAAGTATTTTGTCAGACTTTATACTAAGTCGTTGTATATTGCAGTATAACTTATTGCGCCGCATACATTGATGTCTGGTGAGGCTTAGCCACTTAAATCGTTATGATTCAAGTGTTCTAAAATGAAGAGTTATCTAATGAAGAGTTTGATATTGTAATCATTTTTTATTTCTTCTTCATATTGCACTTTCTAAGATTTTTATTCTAATCGAACACTAGCTTCGGGGTGTTTCGACTTTCTTGTCAAAGATTATATTTTATTGTATCAGGAAGGTTACACATTAAAAATATAATTATTTGTGTTGCTCTTTCAGGAGAATACAAACTATCTACACAAACATGAAAATCTAATTTTAACAATTTTAATTTACATTCTTCTAAAAAAATTCGTTCTAAGTGCTTTCGCACGAAATGAAAATGAGATAAATGAGACGTTGGAGAGCGAAATCACTTTCATTTAAACTTTGCTTGTTTGAGAATTCGCTCTTTCACGGCTTCTTTTATGATTGTGAAGGAACAGGCATGTATATACAGGTTCAGCGTTTACAAGTATAATTATTTTGTGAGTTCTTCTAGGAAACGTTCGCAAAGAATGTTTTGTTTATATATTTTTATTAGGCTTTAGTTTTCGAGGAAACAGAATAAAAGTATTTCTAAAGAAATATATAGATATTGAAATTTTCCTGTTTGAGTGTGATGTAATAAAAGTTTACACTCTTTTATAAAGAAGACAATCTTGTTATTTAATGAAAGAAGACATATGTCTGCTTGTCTATTTACTCCCTATCTCTTTATTTGTAGCGTATTGGAAAATATGAGTAACCCACAGCTGCAAAACTGCAGTAAATCTTCAGGTCAGATCCCAAAACACCTCTGAGCTATTTTTAACATTTTGCAACAAATTCAAAAAGTGTTTATGACTTTGTTCATTCTGTCTGTCTGTCTGCCTGTCCGTTAGCACGATAACTGACGTAAAAACAACTTTATCAAAATGAAATTTTAGTATGTTATTCAGACGGTCGATGGGACTTATGGGAATATAAATGAATAATATCACCCAATTAGTTTTGGATTGAATCCGGGTTGAAAAAATGAAATACATTGAACCCTATGGGACCTAATTTTTCAAACATTTTTTAAGCAAATTTAAAATTCACACATTGCTTTGAAAGTTTTAGGAAATTATCAAATTATCCCATAAATATATAAAAAACAATTTCAGCAAAATATATTCAGTAGTTTTTAAAATAAAAATAAAAATAATAATTACACCTTTTACATAAAGAGATCACATGACCATTATATGAGGAGATCACGTGACCCACTTCAAAATAAAATATGCCATCCATTTTGTGTCAATATCGTGATTTTTAAAGTCCTTTTTAATTCCTATTTTGTGTTGTATCCGTTTTAAAACCGCTTTATTATTGTTTAAATTATGTGCATCTACAATCTACATACTGAAACAACGCAATTACAATATATTTGAGTTTAAATGATCATCCAACTTTGATTATTCCTACAACGAATCCTAATTTTTACTTATGGAGAATGTAAACACCAAAACATGTAGAATGAGTTGTATAAGAATTGCTGTATTTCTTTAACACAAAATTATTTAGCTAATTGAATCTGTAATATAGATGATATGAATGAAACATTCATTGATGTTACACAGAGAAGAAGACGAATTTTCAGATGAATTTTTAATCATAGAGTTAAATTGCTTGTACCTCCATGGTTTTAAGTTTTAAATAAAATAAATTATTATAGTATTGTGATGAATGAAAGGAATTGAAAACAATTATGAATGAAATACTGCTTTTATGGAGAGGTCCAGACGATTTATATTTCGATGACGTCATTTGAATAAAGTTCATTTGTTTTCGATGAAGTTTTCAAATATAATAAGTTATTGTAGTATTATGATCATTTTAAAAATATTACGGAGGAATGTATCGCCTTTTAGAGATCCAGGTAATTTATATTTCAATGCCGTCATTTGAATGAAGTTCATTTTTTTCGATGAAATTTTACGTTTTCAAATATAATAAATTAATGTAGTATTGTGATAATTTTAAAAATATTTCCCAGAAATGTATCGCATTTTAGAAATGTTTAAATAAAATTGCATTGAAGTTAGAAAGTGTTACATAACCAATGCTTTATGCATGATTGATCTTTCTTCTTTTTAATTTTTAATATGTTCAGTTATTTTATGTTGAAGTTCTATTTCTCATGATTTTCAAGCAAATCGGTTTCTTAACGTTCAAAAATATATTCAGAATCCGTAAGAGCATTCTTTTATATGCATAAAAAATTAAAAATGCCTCGTAATATGCGTATTTTATGCAATTTGCAATTTAATATTTATTTTCATGCATCGGAAAATGGGAGATTGACATGATTCTAATATTTTGAATGAATACTGTGTAATATCTTCACATTCGAATAAAAAATGAAAGGTGCAAGTGAAAGTATTTCTTGAATTTTATTTAAATATGCAGTGAAACCTCTTAGATTTTCAAATATCTTATAGCAAGCAAATGTTCCTTTCATTTTCGACCTTGAACGGGAGAGTTTTGCATTGCTCCTTTTCCTATTGATTATATCAAGAAGTGACATATGGAAGGGGGAAGGGCATACGTGTAGTCGACAGCTACTGCAAGAAAGTTATTGCATGTTCAGAGGTTCTAAAAAATCACAACGGTCGTAGCAGTTACATGATTTAATGTATAATAGAAAGGTACGTTGAAATGTTTTCCTAACTTCAGATACCTCTCGATTGTAATTATACTCATTTATTGAATCCATCAATCCTACTAACTAATCAGATAATTTTCGTCAATTGCGACAAACCATGTTTAAAACTTCGACCTTCAACAATGAAGCTTGGGTTGTTTTAATATGCATTGCTGAATATATACTAAGAGTGGTAACACGTCATAACTATAAAACAATTAACTAATAAATTAAAGACAAAGCTTTAGAGTTTAAAAAAGTCATTTAATAAACCTCATATAGACGTATATGTAAAAATTAAAAGCCAGAGCGCTTTCGGGCATCTTTATACCCTTCCTCAGTGGCAGTAAATGAAATTCGTAAACAACATGCTTATATACTATCCACATTGGTAGGTCAAATTTGCATATAACAATCATCATCATCATTACAAAATATAAAAAATACACTAATACGTCAAAATATAAAATACGAACAAGAAAGTTAAATTGAACATAATACAATTGAATATAATATAAATTAGAAGGACAAATTGTCAAGTTCCGGATTAAGCCTGAATTATAAGAAATTAATATTAAAACCTAGAGATAACATTGTAATGGCTTGACGCCCAAGGAATCGAGAACGAGTCGCGAAGCTTAGCTTAAAACATGCACAGGATCACAATTGCATATAGAATCAGGATATAGATAAATAAACAGGGATTCATACAGTAACGTAGAACGGGGGTTATTGCAACTAATCAAAATAAACGATTTTTAGAACAGGGGGTTGAAAGTTATTTTTAACCACAAGTTAGGCAAGAGCCGAGGACTGTTTACACATTTTTAATGTCATTGGCATGTTCAGCCAACCGTGTACCAACTGTATGCCAAACGTACGTTTAGTGCTACCAATATGAAACTTAAGTTGGTTATTAGGAGAAAGAAGGGGTACCACATATAACCAAGGTTGGCATTTAAAGTTTTCTTTATCCTTAAATTTATCGGTGCGAATACTATTAAACAAAGTGGTACCATTCGAGTAAGCGGGCCTAAAATTAAACTCTGTGCAAAATTGAATAAGGGGGCGAAAAATGTTTGGGTGATATGGGAATCTGGCTTTAAATGGCATACGGTAGTTATTGGAAATGAGTTTCTAATTTGGCTGAATAAGCAGATTTTGATAATTTTTTATAAACGAACTCAAAAGATTAAGCAGCATCATAGCCAAGTTTAAAGATGAAATCAATTTCATTAGTTAAAGACAAAATGGAAGAACAGACATTTAAAGCACGATTAAAATGCGCATTAAAAGAAGCTTTTTTAGAAGAGATGGGGTGAAACGAATTAGCAAGTATACAAGTGTTAGTAAACGGGGATTTACGATAGATAGAGGTCTGAAAACCATAGGAATTACGAGAAATAATAACATCTAAAAATTGTAAAGTACAATTAGATTCGTTCTCAACAGTGAAATTAATGGAGGGGTAAAATTCTTTGGCAATATCCAACAGATCAAGAAGGTCCCTTAAGTTTTGATCCCAAAAACGTCGTGAACATAACGGCGCCAAAGTATAGGTTTTAGGGTTAAAAATTGCATAATCTCGTTCTCGAGTTCCTGCAGCACAGTTTCAACAAATATACCAGACAAAGGGCTACCCATAGGGGCACTAGAAGTCTGTAAGTAAATATCGTGGCAGAAACCAAAATAATTAGTCTCCGCCACGATGTTCAAAGCAGAGGTTATTGCGTCGATAGAGGTTTTATGATGTTTATAGACTGTTTCAGACTATTTCAAATGTATGATGTTTGAAATCACCTATATGATATTAACTCATCAGCGTATGTAACCTCTTTATTGCCTTTTATCGACAGAAGGTTCGGACTCTAGTTTATGATGGCATGTTGATTGGAAATTGGATTTCGAATCTTATCGATGGATATTTTGTGTTGCATTTTCAGGACTATTAAAGCCCATGTGTGGAATTTTAAATAGATAGTTCTTCGTATGTGGCTGCCTTTTCTGTCATCGACCTCAATGAAGTAAATTTTATATCTGTGTTTTAATGTTTTTAACGCTTTTTAAATATTTTAGTGGTTAAATCTGTCATAATTTATTAGTACCTTGTGATTTTATCTTATATATATATATCTATTATATATATAAGATATATATATATATGTGTGTGATTTTATCTTATATATATATAGTGTATCAAATTTTAATATATTTTTCGTATTTGATTTTGTCATTGTTGTAATGTTGACTATTTAATGTTGATATTAGGCAGTGTTGCTGTCCATCTGTCAATTTTGGTTTTGTTAGGTAGTGTCAATTTCCAGTCACTTAAGCTGGTTTTTGTTTCCCTTGGGATTGACTTTTTCTCTGACATGCAATCTTACACGTCCTTTTCGTGCGCCAAATTCTTTAAGTTTAAAGTAAAATGAACTACATTACTGTGTAGGCTCAACTTATTGGTGTATTGTAAAAACTTTGTATTATTCCTCCCTTTTGCTGTATCAAAAAACGAGTTAATAAAGTATCTGATGCATTATTCGACGTACTGAGTTAAAACTTCTTTGCTATGTTATTCGTAAATTACGCGTTGCTATTTTTGGCATGATTAACTCGTGACATGTTCTCACCATACTACTGTAGATTCACTACTTGACTATGTTTATGTACGTTAAACTCTTATCTGCAATAACTTAGAGTTTCGACATGCCAAGAAACTCTCAATTTGGAATAATAGGTTTAGTCCATCTATAACTTGTAGTAATTTTACTCATTCTAATTCTTATCCTGTTTTGGACGCTGTTCCAAGTCGTTTTCCTTTAGAAACGAATGACATTCCACTTCCTTCACTTCACCCTAATTTTAAGTATTGTCGCCAGGAACTGTCGCCAGGAACTCCTTAGTCTCCGACCTAAGTCTTTTTACCAAGCTTAAAACGCTAATTCTGTTTCCATTTGTTAATAATTTCTCTCAAGCTATTTCTTCGACACAACATTTTGCCTTGGAAAGAGGCCCAACATTTGCATATCTACCTTTTACATCTAACTTCATTAACTTAATTCCTCCTGTTGAGGAGGCTTTATTTCATGTTGCTTATAGCCATAGATATCATGAACGTTTTGTCATGTACCGTTCAATTTCTAATTTCCAAACTAATAGTAAATGTAAAGGTAAAGAAGGAATTAAAAATAATAATAATCCGCTTTAGAAATTCCTTTAAGGGTCGAAATTTGAGAACTTAATCGACATAAGTCTAATTCTAATTTGATTATTTTATATGCAGACAAAACCAAGAAACTCGTGCTTGCCAATCAGGTTGATTATTTTGAGGCAATGCAGAGGTGTATTGCCGAGATGGATAGCAAACAAGTTTAAAAAATTCCCGATTGCAACTATCAATTCTAGAATAGTCAAACTTCAAAATTCCGTTGATCTTCCTTCCAATATAAAATCTGGCTAACCACCCTATGCGGCCAATAGTTTCTAAATGTAATTTTCCCACCTATTTTTTAGAGAAAGCTTTAAACGGTTCCTTTAAACCATTTTTTAATAATCATTGCTATATTATATCTTCCACTGCACAGTTCATTAATACTCTGTTTAACACTAAATTTGTCCCTAATTGTACTCTCCATAGTTCCGATGTAGTTTCGCAGTTTCCTAGTGTACCCGTTAATAAGGCCATTGTTATTGCCAAAAAGATTTTAATACAAAATTGCAGTATTCCCTCCATCGACGTAATAACCACTGCTTCGAACATAGTGGCGGAGACTAATTATTTTTATTTCCTCCACGATATTTACTTACAGACTTCTGGTGCCCCTATGGGTAGCCCCTTGTCTGGTGTCTTTGTTGAAGTTGTGCTGTAGGAACTCGAGAACAAGTTTATGCCATTTTTACACAAAAGCCTATCCTTTGGCGCCGTTATTTTGACGTCGTTTTTGTCATTTGGGATCATGACGTAAGCGACCTTCTTGATATGTTAGATATTGTCAATGAATTTTACCCCTCCATTAATTTTACTGTTGAGAACGAATCTAATTGTACTTTACCATTTTTAGATGTTATTATTTCTCGTAATTCTTATGGTTTTCGGACCTCTATCTATCGTAAATCCACGTTAACTAACACTTGTATACCTGCTAATTCGTTTCATCCCATCTCGTCTAAAAAAGCTTTTTTAATGCATACTTTAATCGTGCTTTTAATGTATGTTCGTCCATTTCGTCTTTAACTAATTAAATTTATTTTATCTCTAAACTTGGCTAGGATGCTGCTTACTCTTTTGAGATCATTTATGAAAATTTTACTCAAATTCGCCGTAAATTTATTCAGCCCAATTCTAAACACATTTCCAATAACGACCGTATGCCATTTAAAGCCAGTTTCCCATATCACCCAAATTTTTTTGTCCACTTATCCAATTTTGCACAAAGTTTAATTTTAGGCCCGCTCACTTGAATGTTACCACTTTGTTTAATAGTATTCGCACCGATAAATTTAAGGCTAAGGAAACCCTTTAAATGTTAAGCTGGGGTATATGTGGTACCCCTTCTTTCTCCTAATAACAAATTTAAGTTTTATATTGGTAGCACTAAACGTGCGGTTGGTATACGGTTGGCTGAACATGCTCAGGGCATTAAAAATGGTAAACAGTCCACGACTCTTGCCCAACTTGTGATTAAAGATAACTTTCAACTCCTGTTCGAAAAATCGTTTATTTTGATTAGTTGTAATAGCCTCCTTTCTACTTTACTGTATGAATCTCTGTTTATTTATCTATATCGTGATACTGTATGTAATTTTGATCCTGTGCATGTTTTAATCTGCACTTGGCGACTCGTTCTCGATTCCATGGGCGTCAAGCTGTTAGAATGTTATCTCTAGGTTTTAATATTAATTGCTTATAATTTATGCTTAATATGGAAGTTGACAATCTGTCCATCTAATTTATATTATATTCAATTGTATTATGTTCAATTTAACTTTATTGTTCGTATTTTATATATTGATGTATTAGTGTATTTTTTGTTTTTTGTAATGATGACGATTGGTATATGCAAATTTGGCCTACGAATGTGGATGGTATTTAAGCATGTTGTTTGCGAATTTCATTTAATTTCACTGAGGAAGGGTATAAAGATGCCCGAAAGCGCCCTGGCTTTTAATTTTTATATATATTTCTATAGGACGTTTATTAAATGACTTTTTTTTTAAATCTAAAGATTTGTCTTTAATTTATTACTTAATTGCTGAATATGCTGAACTGGCATTTCTAAAGATTATCTGGTTTATCATTGCTCAAAGTCTGATGCTTCATTCCATAACATAATTATTGCTAAGAAGTGACAAATAAGTTTGAACAGAAGTGTACCCAAAACAGTTACACTTCGCCCCATACCGAAACACTACATTTCTTCGGCTTAGACACCGTGAATTTTAAATGTCTACAAACAATAAACTTTTTCTTTCCGCAGAAATGCTTCAGTTGGCTACAGTTTTGGGATGTATTTTTTCTAATCCAATTTTACCATTAAGTGCTTTTGTACAAATATAAAAACAGGACACAAACGAGATGTTGGAGGAGGAAAAAGAAAACACACTTTTGTTTAATATGTCTTCTAATTCAGAATTGTTCTCGTTTAAGGCTTTTTTTTATGATAGAGAAGAAGCAAGGGGCCATTCATCGTTTGCAAGTATAATTATTTTGTGAGTTTTTCGTAATCACATTGTGGAAAATGTTTCATGTAAACTGTCATAAGGTAAAATTGTCCTTATCAAAATTTACCAGTGTAGGACTTACCTATGATGCCGTCGCTAGGGGTGGAGCATGTAGCCCCAGGTTCACAAGCTGCGGAGAGGAACGCACAAAACATAAAGAAATACTCATTGCTTACTGCTCAATTTATTTTAATATTTTACTTAATATATATCCACTATAATCTGGAGTAATTATATTATGATTAAATCAATTATTTAAAGACACATAATACTAACAATATTACATTAATATATATTTACACAGGTAAAAAACATTGGCTTCAATTTCTTAAATAACAGTTTCCTTTAAACAATCTATAAGGAATAATGCTTATAGTTCAATATTTATGAACTCGTTCATATGATCTATTCATACGAACTGGGAGTTAATTATCTTAATACTCGTTAAAGGTGTGCCTTCCGTGCTAATAGTGACAATTGAAATCGGTTACCTCTACTCTTTGTTACGTGCATATTCATGCCATCTCACTGATGTGGGAAAATCGTTGCACTTCGCGTACTTGCGCAGGCTACCATTCTATTGCTCACAATCTACAGACATTTTTTCACAAAAACCAAAAACATGATGCTGACTCGTTCGAAAGTTTTACGACGACTACCAAAAAGTTCAGGTGCGTCTAGGACGCTGTCGAAATTGCATCTCTTGGAAAGTTCTAGAACATTCTCTCAAACCTTTTTCTTTTCACATTGTAGTGTCGTTGTTGATTCGTTGACGTGAAGAAGGGGATGCGCTGCTTATTTATGTTAGTATTGCCATTGGCTCCCTCCGCAGCATTTAAATAGCTCATTAACTAGGTTGGCATCCGCAATTGGAATTTCGAAATGGCTAGGTTGGCATCCGTAATTGGAATATAACATGTAATACAAATATTGTGTTACATGATATCCCCCCTTGCAGAGAGAAAAGTTCAGCACACGGTAAACATTGCACTGAATACATCTGTGTACACATTGCGGCTACTGTGGAAATGTTGCTTTGATCCACTGCACATATATCTGTCACGGAAATGCAGATCACCGCATGTAAGACACACTATATTGTAACATTGACATACATATATCGGTGCATTACAACCGACATGTCACTAAAATGAAGGCACTCACTGTTCGGAAGATACACCATCGTACTTGGTAACACATATACTGCTGTACATGAAGAAATTATCACTGTTCGGAAGGCACACTATATTGTCACATGGAATTATCACGAGCACGGAAGACACCTTATTGTCACATGGAATTATCATGAGCACGGAAGACACCTTATTGTCACATTGAATTATCATGAGCACGGAAGACACCTTATTGTCACATGTAATTATCATGAGCATGGAAGAATGAGTCACCATCCTGTGACTTAACTTTCAAAGTTCCGGTACTTCAATATTTATATTTTCATTATGTTGCTTCATACAGTCTATTGTACACTTCAAATGAAGACTATATCATAATTGTTATTTGCATTTCTATTTATATACAATTTCACAACATTACATTAAACTATACACAATTCATTACCTTGATTTCTCATTTTCACAGACGTAAATAATTTTTCGACAATTTTTTAGCTGTATATATTTCTTATTTGTAATACACATACATGTTATATAACTGTTTAAGCGTGTATCAATCATGGGTATTTTGCACATCATAATTATATCATATTACGTCTCGGCATTTAAAATATCAAATCTATATACTCATTTCGCTACTCCAAAATACTGCATCTCCACAATAACAAGTATGCCTTTAAATTTCCTCTTCGGCTTCCCCTTAGTGTGACACAACTGCGCGGGGGGGGAAAGGGAGAAAAAGAAAAAAGAAAAAATTTCGCTTGACCCGTAGCTTTCCTCTCTTCTCCTACGTGTTTCCATGCCAACTGCGAACAATCGGTCATGCATGGCGATTTTCTGCGCCCCGACCCCCCGAAGCACGGAACGTTACATAAGATTGCAACTTTCAATCCCCTGTTCTGCCCAAATAATCGTAATCGCTTGCGATTTTGGCGGTATATTCTTCACAAGCGCGCGCTTTCGACTGTCCGATGGTGATGTACGCTCTCATTGACGGAAGGTTTTACGTGTATCCTTTTAAGGAATTCCACATTTTATAGTTTATGTGTATTAAGTTATACCTTTATTTTACATATGTTGTTCTTAATTCTATTTAATTTAATATATATATACATATATTTTCTTATGACCTTCACAGATCTATATGTTGAATTTATTATGCTTTTACTTTCATGTACTCTTAATTCATTGGATTTATTTATCCCTTGTTGCAACAACGCGTGATATATTATTTTCTGTGTAGTATTATGAATATACCATGATTTTGTTCTGTTATTGATATAACTGACTTTCTGGTCCCGTTTCAGCATAACTTTACATATTTATTTATTTAAATCTAATTGTTTCATATTTAATTTTATCTGTTATTTATTTTTATTTTCAGTGATGCTTAATTAATGCTATAGTTTATTAATTATACTCAATCATTTATCATTTACATACAAATCAATGTGTTTTCCTAATGTATTTTTATATACCGGCCGGTATTTTTAAATAACTATAATTGCCTGCAATTATAATTTTAAATTTTGATACATTGATTGTATGCTTACAATAGAACTTTTTTTGTATTATTCACGTACTATGCAGGGGAGATTTTCTCCGATGTTTATTTTTAGCCTGGCTTTTTATTTTGAAGGTGATTAGCTTTCGCCGTACAATGGCCATATATGGAGCTGTTACGCTGACTGTGAAGGCTAGGAAATTACTCTTACTTCTTCACGTTTATTAATCCATTTATGTAATTAACTTTTATTTTGTTTTCCAGATTGCGTGTTTTTGTAAAAGGTCTGTATACACTATTTATGCAATATATATTTATTAATTTACTAATTATTATTTACATCAGCTGTGCGTGTTTATTTTGACTTCACACTTTTATTTGTTTATTTATTTATGATTTTGCTTTTATTCTGTCAGCTTTTTATGAGGTATTTAATTAATACTTTTATGATTTTGAATATTATATACTTGCGTTTACCATGTTCCATGACTTTATTTTGAATTTTATTAATTATGTTATACAATTTTTTCAAAACCCGTACAAGAAAAATGAAACAGTGCATATACTTCATCAGCATGTTACCATTGGAAACAAAATTTGCCACTTCCTCGTTGACCTCTACAGCCATTCATCATCTGTTATCAATAAAGACACATGACCATCAAGATTCTTGAATTGTCAACTCCCTATTACGACACTCCTATCCTTAATTCATCAGTCACCGTACAAGTAATACAAATTGCAAGTAAGTGACATTTAATTATCTCTCTCCTTCTTTTTTCTAACACCTTAGTTTATTTTATTTTGGAACATTGAGGGGTATTGTATGTATTATTTATCACTTGTACATATTTTTTCTGATATTTATTGCTCTATTCATAAAATGTATCCATACATAAATGTTAATTATTACCTATATTTTTTTTTTTTTTATCCTCATATTTACAAAATCCTCATATTTATTTTACAAAAATATTATACTCATATTAATTTTACACATCTATTATCCTCATATTTACAAAATCTTCATATTTGATTTAAAAATTCCTATCCGCTGGACTTGCCTTCCTCCAGACAATTTTTTTTTTGAATTTTTATTTAATTTTGCGATTTTGTTGACTACCGTGCATTTTGGATAACTATCATGCCTATCCTCGCAATAGTCTTCACTACTACACACTTTTCCTTAACACTACAGTTTTCACAATATACCATACATAATATACAATACACAATACATACTAAAATAACCATATACTTTTGCTGCCCTATGTTTTGCACATATTGTGGCACTATGCTATTTGTAACACACTTGTTGTCTCCTTACTTATTTATCACTTAATTTTGAAAGTTGCTCTATCTACATAAATTTTCTATTATTATAATTATATTCATTTTCTTTACATTAACCAAAAATATCTATTTGTAGACTACCTTCCAACTTAATTTTTACATTTACTGTAGATTACCAAAATTCTTTCAAAATGCTTTCCAATCAATTTTAAAATATTGTAGGAAACTAATATATTTTATAATACCATCTAATTTAATTTAAAATTCATTATAGACTGCTACACATCTTGTAGAGTGCTTTCCAATTAATTTTAATTTTATTGTAGAATCGTAAAAAACAATTATTGCAGAACAACTTCTAAACTATTCAATAACTATTGTAGAATACTAAAAAAATTATTTTGCAGAATATCATTTGAATTAATTTTAACATTATTGTATAATATTACACATACTGTAAAACTTTTCCAAATTTTATTTTTGAATTCACTGGCTCTACCTATTGTGCTGCATTTATTTGCATACACTTACTATTTATTTCTGCTCTATAATATTTTAATTTTTCCACTTAGTTTAGCAGACAATTTTAATTTTTTTTTTTACTTTTTTATATTATTTTATTTTACTTAACTAATCACTGAACTTGCTAGTCCAAAATTCTGTACATAATGAATCAGCTTAAGTTAATCCTTATTTTTTTGTTGATCTAAATTTTGTAATTTTAAAATATTACAGAGAGTTATAGCATTACGCTTTTTACCACATGATTTAAAATTTGCACACACATAATATACTTTTTTATACACAATATTTCCAAGATGAAAACACTCTTTACCACAGTTATTCATATACTTTGCATATCCTATCTCTGTATATATTTTTTATACAGCATTTATTTTACTTAACTTCTATTTTTTTTTTTTTTTTTTTTTTTACTTGCGTTGATAATTTATTTAAGTACACCCCGTCTATCATTTACACACTAACAGTATATATTTAAAACTCAACTTCAGTATCTTCAGTACTGGCCCGCAATTTTGACTAAGCTTCCCACACAACAATTTATCTAGCAAAAGCCCGTGGTTCGTTTCCGAACGACACGGCAGCATTTCGCGCTGCGCTTGATTTGCGGGCATCTGTATCTGGATCGCGTTATTTTCCGAATTATCTGTTATACTGCTATTTACATTAATCGGCGGATCTTGCCTCGCTCTTTTATTTGTTTGCCTAGTTTTATTCGGCGCCATGATTTAATACACTGTTATACAATTCTGACTCTATATTAAATATCTACACTAATACACACATATATACACAATAATATAATACATATTAAAATTATCATTTTCATGCATATTCTTATCGTTCTACTGAGTTATATCTCATTATTAAATTCATTGTTAAATTCAATATTACATTCCACTTATTATTAAATTCACTTTTATATTCAAACTCATTATTAAATTTAATATTATATTCAAACTTATTATTAAATTTAATTTTGCCTTTTACTTATATTTTTTGCTTTCTCTTATGAAAATTAATTCTCTCCGAGCTTGACCACATACGGCACCAATTCGCGCGGCGACATCATGTCATAAGGTAAAATTGTCCTTATCAAAATTTACCAGTGTAGGACTTACCTATGATGCCGTCGCTAGGGGTGGAGCATGTAGCCCCAGGTTCACAAGCTGCGGAGAGGAACGCACAAAACATAAAGAAATACTCATTGCTTACTGCTCAATTTATTTTAATATTTTACTTAATATATATCCACTATAATCTGGAGTAATTATATTATGATTAAATCAATTATTTAAAGACACATAATACTAACAATATTACATTAATATATATTTACACAGGTAAAAAACATTGGCTTCAATTTCTTAAATAACAGTTTCCTTTAAACAATCTATAAGGAATAATGCTTATAGTTCAATATTTATGAACTCGTTCATATGATCTATTCATACGAACTGGGAGTTAATTATCTTAATACTCGTTAAAGGTGTGCCTTCCGTGCTAATAGTGACAATTGAAATCGGTTACCTCTACTCTTTGTTACGTGCATATTCATGCCATCTCACTGATGTGGGAAAATCGTTGCACTTCGCGTACTTGCGCAGGCTACCATTCTATTGCTCACAATCTACAGACATTTTTTCACAAAAACCAAAAACATGATGCTGACTCGTTCGAAAGTTTTACGACGACTACCAAAAAGTTCAGGTGCGTCTAGGACGCTGTCGAAATTGCATCTCTTGGAAAGTTCTAGAACATTCTCTCAAACCTTTTTCTTTTCACATTGTAGTGTCGTTGTTGATTCGTTGACGTGAAGAAGGGGATGCGCTGCTTATTTATGTTAGTATTGCCATTGGCTCCCTCCGCAGCATTTAAATAGCTCATTAACTAGGTTGGCATCCGCAATTGGAATTTCGAAATGGCTAGGTTGGCATCCGTAATTGGAATATAACATGTAATACAAATATTGTGTTACATAAACAGTTTTTTCATTTCTTTATGTTTTCTTTTATGAGAAAGTATAACGTGTTCCACGCATGACCGTAAATTTTGAAAAGTTTATGGGTGCAATGCAATGAGATTTAAGGCAGAACACACGTTGAGGATTCAGCACGTACTGAATGTCATGCATATATTTTCGTATGTTGCTCATATATGCACTAGTTTTTTTTCGTGTATATATGCGTCTCTACTGCAGCAGGCGGCTAGGTGTCTTCAGTGTGTGGAGGGGGCAGGAGGTAGTAATAATTATTCAGAATGAGCTTCATTTTGCACGATGCAGCGTGCGTCTACAATGTGTGGCCTGCCTAATATTCGAAAGGGGCATCTGTATTATCGAATGGTCAGCACTTTGTGGTTCGGAGCTTTAGGTCCCGGGTTAAAAACCCGGATATGAAAGAGGGGGGGGCGTAAATATGCATGGATATTCGTATTGGTTCGAAATCCACTTTAAACTCTAGGTCTATCAGGATGCATTGTGATCCATCTTCTTTGGTGCACCGGGGAAGTGCCTTTTATAGTAAAATGACACACTTCTTGGTTGCTTATATGAATGAATGATAGAGTTATCAAATGCATAGCATAAAAATAAAACAAAAATTAGTGGTGACGGGAAAAATGCTTGTGAAATAAAACTACAATAAGATTCAATTAGGAGTAAAAAATTAATCTTAAAAACTAAAAGTGATAGCTAAGAACAATAAGCATTCTAACTCTTTAAAAACACTATAAGTGTATATAATCCTATTTTCGATCGAGCTTTTAGGCCATATTACAAAATTTGAGTTTTATTTTATAAAATGTTATTGGCGTAAAACCATTTTGGCTCCATCGTACTAGAGTAACTGCCGATTTTTTTTTAATATCATTGTGAATTCTGTTTTAAGAAGTTTGAAATTTTATCTTAACTAAATGCGTCCATAATGGATATTCTACGAATTTTAACTTTTTTTTCTCTGCAGAGAACACGAAAGAGACATTTTAAATCTTATTCAGAAATACCCGCCGTAGAGTTGAAACTGGTTTACTAAAATAGTGTACCTTATTTAAAGAACAAATTATAATTGCAGGCATGTCTAGGATCAAGTTTCACGTATAGCAAAACGAGATAGATGAAAAATTCAATTACAAAGTTGTAGCGCCACTAATTGATAGGAATAAATCTAATGTCTATAATTGATAGGAATATTGCATAACAAAGGAAAATGTCTTTCTCTTAGAGTGTATCTTCTGTGCAGTCTATAGCGGGAAATCTAAGCATCATACGGCCATGAAATTTGGTATACAGGTACTTCAGGACTTAGATAAGTGCACCCTCTGGGTTATTATTTTTTTTTAATTTCGAAGTAGTTTGTAAGTTATTTTATGTTTTAGCCCGATTTACAACGTTTATGGGCGACATTCACACAGATAAATTTCTTATCGATCGAAAATATAATCACAGAGTTTCCATCTTGACACCATTGGTAAGATTGAAAAATTATCTTTCGAATAAATTTTGAACAGGGTCTATAAAGTTAATAGAAGAATTTGTGTGATTTTTAAAATATATATTCTTTTCGTGCGTTTTAAAACTATACTGGTATAAAAAAATTTGACGCACAACCAAAGATTATAAATTAACACCAGCTACTGTAAATATTATGCACTGCTCCTACATAAAAAATAATTTTGTGAACTCATACGTTCATTAATTTTAAATTTTTTAAACGAGCGGACTCTCATTTTCTCCGGTCCGTCTTACATAATCTGCCTTTCTTCTTGTATGGCTAGACCATTACCGTTGGGGTGGAGCAGCCCAACGGTTAAAGTACGCAGATTGTACTCGAACAACCCGAGTTCAATTACAGGCTCTGATCAAACTGTCCCCGTGTTCACGCAGAGTACGGATATGTACGTGGGTATGAAAGTCCTTCCGAGAGGTTGGTGGTAGAGGAAGTAGGGTACAGTCCTTGTAGATGCCGCCCCAACTGGGTTCCGATCTAAATTATGTGGCACTTCGACCACCTCGATGATGTGGCACTGTCCCGGCCGTCCAAACAGATGTCTTATACATTCCGGTAGGTTGGACGGTCTGGGTTAAAATAAATAAAGATCACTACCGCCATCTATTAGAAAAATTAGCTATAACATAAGCCTTCTTTTCTGTGCATTTCTTTTCTTTTTTTCTTTCTTTCTGTGAGCAAAACTGCTTTCACATAACTTTGGGTATTTTTTGGCTTCATTTTTGCGGAGAGCGTGCAATTTAGAACATGAATGCACTTTTTAAATAGCAAGCTACACTTATTAAGGATATATTAATTAAGTAGAGGGCGGTTGTTTAATATTTATATATCGAATCTTTCTCATGTATTAACGCTCTACAAATTTGCATTTGGATTTTTGTGTCTATCTCGCTTTATTTTCGAGTTTATTACTGCATTTTTTTATTTTCTTTTAGGGGTTTTGCAAAATATTTTTATTCGATGCTCACTTTTCCACAGATATCTGAATGTTCAACTCATAAAAACTACATACAATTCTTTGGATTGACTATCAAACATTTAAAAAATCCAGAAACAAAAATCTCCTTTGACAAAGAAATGTCCAAGTAGCACACACATTCTATTAAACAAATTTTCCCTCTAAGTGCTTTTGTGTAAAATGCAAATGAGACTAAAGGAGCGCTGAAGAGCAAAAACACTTTTGTTTCAATTTCTGTATAATAAGGGATTGTTCCTGTTTAGTGCTTCTTTTATGATTGCAAAGAAGCGCAGATCCGTTCACAGTTTGCAGGCAAGATTATTTTGTGAGTTTTCCTTGACAAAGAACGTTGAGAGAAATGTTTTGTATAATGTGTATGTATATTTTTATGTATTTTACTTTCCCTGTAATACATGGTAATGTATAGGGAAAGTATTGGAATCATATCAAAAATTTGCAACTCGCGTTTTTGATGGATCTACACGTTTTGCTACATCTAGAATACAAAAAAAATCATTTTTAGTGGGACGTATGTGTGTGTGTATGTGTATCTGCCTGTGCAATACATGTATCCACTCAAACTGGTAAAGAAAGGTAATGACTGAAAATTTGGAAGGTAAGTCCTTTGTAGATAACCCTGGTGCTTATTAGACTTTGGAACGATCTGGGGTAAAAGAACCTGCCTTTTGATGCGAAATTGCCCGTAAAAATTGGCTGTATTCACTCTAACTGAAAAACTAATAGATCAAACGTTACAAAATTTCGTAGACAAGTCACTTGTGGGTTACCCTGGTTTCTGATTAGATTTTGGTACGATTCGAAAAAGATAATAAGCTTTTTTTACGAAATGACCCGCAAAAATCATAATCTCAAATAAAAGACTACGTATGCTCAAATATACCAATTGAATGTTTATTTTATACGTAATAATAAGATCAACCCCATTACTCTAGGACTAGCCGTCCTCGAGATAAATCATTTTTTTCGCATTTTCGCTACGCCACATTTTAAATTATGTCCATTTATCAAATGAAAACGAAAATTGAATTAAAAGTGCAAATCAAGTGCAATTCAAAATAATTACGGCTGTGTTTTTGTAAAATTAAACTAAGTTTAATGAATTATTGAAGAAATAAAGAGAACTTGAATACGACTCTGCAGAGAAAGTCCAGTGCTGCCCACATCAGATTTTTACTTTCCTTACCATGCGTGGAAATGTATAGGAAAAGTCGTGTCGAAAATCTCAACTCGAGTTTTCGACGGCTCTACACGTTTCGAGCATTCTAGCACCACCAAAATATATCTTTACCCTGACGTCTGTGTGTCTGTCTGCGCAATATTTGTATCTACTCTAGTAGAAAAACTAATTGACCAAATTTTGCAAAATTTAGTAGCTAAATCAACTGTTTAAAAAAAATTTATCACTTTCGTGCGATTCGAAAAAAAAAGAACCTAGCTTTTTGCGAAATGGCCCGCAAGAAATAATGTATCTACTTTAGTTGAAAAACTAAATAAGCTACTTTCACAGAATTCGGTAGGTAAATCACCTGTACGTGCTGTTTAGACTTTGGTACGTTTTGGAAAAAGAGAACATGCCATGTTTTTCAATATGGCTCGCAAATATTGCGAAAATCTAAAATTAAAAACTATGTGTGCTCAAATGTATGCATTAATTGCTTGTATTGCACGCAATTATTGACGACTCAAAAAATAAGGCCAACCTCACAAATCCAGGACTAACCGTTTTCGATATATTTTAGTTTTCACGTATTTTGCTATGTCACCTTTAAAAATACGAATTGAAAGTTAAAAAGTAAAATGCAAATAAAAATTGAAATAAAACTGCAAATTCATTATACATTCGAATAATTATGAGTATATTTTTGTGCACTTAAACTCAATTTAATGAATTATAAAATTATGAGAACAGAATACACGTAGACAGGTTCATATGATTATTTATGATATCTAACAGGCCATACAAAAGGGCCCAGTCTGGTTGACGCCAGTGTTACAGCAGCCCTGACCCGAGAGGTCAGAGAAGCCATAAGAAAGGGGCTAAGGGTAAAGCCAAGAGATTGGTTCAAAGTTAAACCAATATGGAAGACGTATTGTCGCATCAGCCTGAGGTCAACCAATGATAGCCGAAGAGGCGTATCAGACCTCAGGAAAGAAGATATGGCAAACGACAGAAAGTTCTACAGATTCATATATGAAAAGAACAGTATGAGATTTAGAGAGATGTAAGATACAGTTGGAAAAAACAGGAGGAGCAGTTACAGTCGATATAGACATGCATAAAAGTTCTACAGAGCGATCAAAAAGTGATGAGAATATAGTTGGTAAGTGCAGAGACAGATATGCATGCAATGTTTACGAATATACGATGTACGACCATGTTCTAAGATTAATTAAATGTATATCTTAAAGGTCAACTTGAATAATCTTTTATAAATGTGCACCACAAAAATAAATAAAGAGAAATTGAGTTTGAGTCTGTTGGGAAAGTCAGGTGCTGCCCCATCAAACTGCATTATTCTAGGGATAACACCATTATTCTAGGACTATCCTTTCTTAGAATGTTTCAGTTTTTTCGCACTTTCACTACGCCGTCTTTGAAATTACGTTCAGTTATTTCGCACTTTTACTACGCCGTCTTTGAAATTACGTTCAATTATTTCGCACTTTCACGACGCTGTCTTTAAAATTAAGTCCAGTTATTTCGCACTTTCACTACGCCGTCTTTGAATTTACGTTCAGTTATTTAACACTTTCACTATGCCGTCTTTGAAATTACGTTCAGTTATATCGCACTTTCACTACGCCGTCTTTGAAATTACGTTCAGTTATTTCGCACTTTTACTACGCCGTCTTTGAAATTACGTTCAGTTATTTCGCACTTTCACTACGCCGTCTTTGAAATTACTTTCAGTTATTTCGCACTTTGACTACGTCGTCTTTGAAATTACGTTCAGATATTTCGCACTTTCACTACGCCGTCTTTGAAATTACGTTCAGTTATTTCGCACTTTGACTACGTCTTCTTTGAAATTACGTTCAGTAATTTCGCACTTTTACTACGCCGTCTTTGAAATTACATTCAGTTACTTCGCACTTTTACTACGCCGTCTTTGAAATTACGTTCAGTTATTTCGCACTTTCACTACGCCGTCTTTGAAATTACGTTCAGTTATTTCGCACTTTTACTACGCCGTCTTTGAAATTACGTTCAGTTATTTCGCACTTTGACTACGTCTTCTTTGAAATTACGTTCAGTAATTTCGCACTTTTACTACGCCGTCTTTGAAATTACATTCAGTTACTTCGCACTTTTACTACGCCGTCTTTGAAATTACGTTCAGTTATTTCGCACTTTCACTACGCCGTCTTTGAAATTACGTTCAGTTATTTCGCACTTTTACTACGCCGTCTTTGAAATTACGTTCAGCTTTTCGCACTTTTACTACGCCGTCTTTGAAATTACGTTCAGTTAGTTCGTGCAATTAGAGATGCGGGTCGGAAAATTTTTCGCGGAATATTTTCTCAGAAATGGAAAATTTTAGGAAAATATTTCTCTATATTTAACCGGAAAATTTTCCGACTTTTATTCTTTCCCTCATTTATTTTTAAATGAAGTGTAATATTCGTTCCACGCTGCTTTTTGTAATGTATGTAACTTTAGAAGAAGTATTTAATTATTTTGTTTTCTAATTTTGAAGAGGAAAGGGAATGATGCTTCATTTTTAAATAAAGGGATAGACAAGAACTAGTAGGGTGCAAGTGGCATTTTACTTATTCTGATTAAACAGTACGTAATATTTTTAGAATCATTTTCTTTCAGAAATTAATTCTGTAAAATTTATGAAAATACAATAATTATGGAATATATTTGCAAGTGATTTATTTGGCTGAAGGAAAATT
The DNA here is from genome assembly GCA_951213105.1 of Amaurobius ferox. NCBI lineage: Eukaryota > Metazoa > Arthropoda > Arachnida > Araneae > Amaurobiidae > Amaurobius > Amaurobius ferox. Next base: position 133,366,428 of record OX578138.1, on the reverse strand, counting down.
CTTTAAAACAGTACTATACATAAGCTTGACTCAATGTCCACAAAATTGTCTCTTATGGTAGTCTCTTAATTAATTGTAAACATATATTTTTTAAAGTATTTCTAATATTATATATAGGAATTATTTTTTTAAAAGTTAAATATTTTTTTAATATTTTTATATATTTAATAATATATTCCTTACTATAATAAACTGAGCAATTTATTTTTCTTTTTATTATTACTATGAATTACTTAGTAGTAACAGTGGTATTACAGAGTTGTAGTCGTTCAATAAAGTGGTAGATTCGAGGCTCATGTTGGGTTAATTTATGTACTATTGGACGTAAACAGGGTTCTTTCAGATTTCTCTTTCAATTATCAGCAGCGGGTTTGGCTGATTAAAAACCCCATCGATCTAAACAATGTTTTTGCTTGTTTAAACCATGGATTTTGGTTAAAAAACCCACTCACACCTTTTCTCAACTCTGGTCCACAGATATTTATTTAAACACTATTAATATAATATTTAAGTTGATTTACCTGTCTGTGTTCTTTGTTCTACTGACGCCATTACGGATTTTAATCATCTAACAAGCTGTCCTGCGCTTTCTTTTATGAATTGTTCTCTTCTTCACAACTTTTATAACAAGGCTGGTTTTTATTGGGCTGCCAGAGGTTTCATGGACGATATGGCCACCGCCCCGACGTAGAATAAAATATATATATAAGATACAAATAAAAGAGGGAAACGACCAATTGCATAGCATAAATGGCAGAGGTGGATTGCGACACCTCTTTCCCGGTTAGAAGCGTGCTTTTAAGCCCGGGCAACACTCCCGGAACCAATGCCATGCAGTGGCCTATCTTCCGGATATGTGTGAAGTCAAAGACACCGAAAAAAATGCGAAGCAAACCATCTAGAAGCGACCACAAGACCAGAAACGACCTCAAGACTAGAAGCGACCATTGCAAGACTTTTGAAGCGACCATTGCAAGAGAAAGGGATGGAATGTAATCCGTATGAAGTGCATGCTGACGCTTAAATCAGAAATCTGTTATCAACGTGCACCAGGGTGCGCTGTCCACACATGCGCAATGGTCCCACTAAGAACTTAAAGTGTTACTGCAAACATCCGCTATATCTCTAAAGTATGCATTTTTTTCTTTTTCTGTATTGAAAATTGAATTATAATAATATTTCAGGAGGCTTTCGGGATAATTTCTTTTTATTGCTTCTTCCATGATATTTCTGTTATGAATGATACAATCAGTCTTGAAAGTATTAATACGTTGATTTCTCTTGAGGTGATTGATGACAACATTTCTAAATATGTTTTTAGTTAAGTTGGATTTCCAGTCAATAATGTGGCTAATTTTAATATTGAACTTGTTTCTTTTGTCAAATAAAACAGTATATGTGCCATATTTACGATCTTGCTTTAGTGTGATATCTAAAAAATCAACACTGTTTTCTTCCGTTCCTTTATTTTCAATCAATTCCAGTTCTTTAGGATAAAAACTAAAATCAAACGGTGGCATATTAGTATATTGTCCAAAAAGGACATCGTCAACGTAACGAAAGTATGGTAATTCATGTAAGATGTGTGTGCCCTCTTCAAATTTATTCAAATAAAGGTCGGCAAGCAGGGAGGAACAGCCCCCTCCCATGGGGATACCTTTTACTTGTTGAAAATAGTTTGTTCCATCAAATAAAATATTCTCAAACAGCACGATGCGCAACAAGTCTTGATATTTTCCGATAGTAATGACCTCCTTTAAGTTATATATTGAATTTATCTCCTTCAATATCTCATATAAATTTTCTAGATTTATATTGTTGAATAAATCCTGGAAATCATAACTTTTAAAACGTAAGTCCTTATTATAAAATTGTAGTCTGTTGATTCCATCGTAACTATTATTTATCATTACTGTGCCATGTTTTTTGAGTTGTGTCATTACACTTTTGAGAAGTGTTAAAAGTTTTGCATTGGCTATTGTTAAGTAGGATCCACATCCCACTGTAACAGGACGGAACTTGACAGGATTTTTGTGAAGCTTCGGTATAAGTACAAGATAAGGAAAATTAACTGTTTTTAGATCAATATCAATTCGTTTATACAAATTTGTATTTGTATAAACGAATTATTTTATTTTCTAAACTTTTTCCTGTTTGATGTAACTGGGTATACATTTGGGTCTCTTGATAACTGTTACTTAAAGTATCGACGTAATATTTACGGCAGGTAAATGAGTAATTAGAGACGACTTTATCCGTGTATGTTATAGCATATTTATCTTCACACTTTTTAACTGCAGTTTTTATAGATGGATAATATGTTTTTTTACGTAATTGTTTATAGTGCCGATTGAACTTTTTGGTCAGGTGATATTTCCTTTCCGTAAATGCTTGTATAGGCAGACTGTATTTGACGGCTAGTTTGTATGTAAACTTCTTCAGATCTTGTTCAAAGTCGTTTTCAATATTTTTATATTCCTGTATTCTGAATTTAGTACCAAGTTGAAGCATGTACTTTAATTGTGGATTATCTACAATATTGAGGTCTCCTGTGATAATATGTCCATGATGAGAATTGAGATATGGGCTATTTTGGCACTCACATACATTACGTTTGAATTCATTGATGTTTTTACTTATACGGTTATGATTAAAGATTTTTCTTCCATTGGTTTGTACAAATTTATAAATCAATTTAACATCCATATTAGGTATTGGCATGAGATGTGCTAAGTCTTTGATATAGGATTTGATTGGCAACTCGTCAAACATTTTTTTTTCTTTTTTTAAATGTAGTTAGAAATAGTTCTGATGTAATTTTCTCCTTGGTAGGTGAATTTAATTCCACTTTCAACAAACTGGCCTTTAGTTTCAGTGAATCCAACATTATTGCAAAATTCGTACATGCAATTTCTGTACATGCAGTACTGTACATACTGTGGCAATACTAATTATAAGAGCGTTAGATTTAAGGTTGTATTAATATTAATTGTTAATATATCATTGAAAACATGGCCGTTAAACTCATAACGTGGAATTAACATTTAAACGTACATCGCTCGTTGTTGTGCCGCAATAACCCTCCAATTATTTTTACCTTTTGTGTAAGTCCTGAAAAGAATTCATTAATCATTAAAAAAAAGACTAGCCTATTTAAAACTTAAACAATTTCCTTTATTAACAACATCACTTTATCAAAAGCACTATTTTCAACAATCTCAACTTTCAATTATTATCGATTTTCATTTAATATTTTAGTTCGGGGAGATATGACCAGTTATATTATATTTCGAATATTTCTATAACCTGGGGAAATGAGCACATACCTTACAGTTTAGACTTGGGATCATCATCTCGCTTGCATCGGTCTTAGTGCTGACCGTACTGCCATAACTCTATGGTGTGTGGCTCCTACTCGTACGTTTCACCTCGACTGATACTTATATCTGCAACTGCTAGGTCATGGTCGCTTCGCTCCTTTTGTCAAACTCTTTTCACCAACACTTCGTATCAAAGTTACTTCTACCACCACATTCTGGATCCGAGTTCGTTCTACCACATCTTGTATCGAAGTCTTGGTTCCTTCGGCGGGGGGGGGGGAGGTAGCTCCACCCTTCTTCTCCTTGCTGTTCATTGGTTCCTCTGAACCCAATGGCATCACTTGACATTAACCAAGGGCTCTTTCAGCCCCCTTTGGCATGGGACACTCAAATTTATTGTATTTGACCTAAAAGTTCACGTTGTTGTAAACTTCGGTGCCAGCCAGTCTGCACGCTTTGTTCGGTGTTCTGGCCACCATAAATACTGCAATAAACATGCCTCATGTGAGGACATATTCTGGCCTCACATATCTCCCCACAAACAGAAAAAAAAGAACAAAAAAAATTTTTTTAAACCATCAGAGTTCGAAACAAAAGTTCGATGCACTTGCAACTCTGTAATTGGCATTTTTCACTTTCTTTTGGACAACGTCCGTCCAGAAAAGTTCAACAGTCTTGCTGTAACAGAAAAGTTTTTTGCACACATAATATACACAAAATAACATAAGTTACGTACTCATGAACTTTACCAGGTCCAGCTTTCAATTGAAGCTAAATTAAATTTTGAGTATTTAAAAAGACTTTTAAACATATGCACATTCACTTTGAAATGTCACACACTACTATCTTCTCTTATATTATTAACATCATTAAACACTTTTTTTTTTTTTTACAAATCACACATTATTATTTTTTTGAACACAATTCTTTACATACTTCATCAAATATTTTTCTAAAATTGATAACTTTATCACATATATAACATTTTTACTGAACCTTGATACTGGTACATACTTATTAATACAATCACATATATTTTTTTTTTTTTTACATTAGCCATTAAAATATAGTTTTCACATAAGTCAGTAACTTTAACTTTTCCACTGGGAATGACACATTTAGACATTTCCCTTTATTAGGCCATCTTGTCCCAGAATGTCAACAAACAACAACAACCCATGATTTGTGACAGGTACTGATTGATTACTTTGAAAAGGATCGCTTAGAAGAACCCCTTCTATTCTTAAAAGCTACGATACCGGAAGTGCGAACCGGACACTGCGTTCAAATTCCCTTTCCGAACTTCGGAACAGTGACCAGTCTGCAAAAGAGACCCTCGACAAAGATTCCTATCTATTTTAATCGTTTTTTTGAATGGTGATTAGCAGTAACGCCCCAACTCAACTCCTCTTGCTATGACAAAGCAATGCAGTTTGAAGACGTTGAAATGGACAACGTGGTGCGCGAATTCAAGCGGGCTAACAGAAACAGCTTTTTAAAGGCGCTTGTAACAAAGTATTGTAAAAATTTTATTACCCATTCGGCGTGTTCTATAAACGTCGACTTATTCTTTTTAAATATAAACCTGTTCATCAATTTAATTATATTATTTATTCCTATCTGCTAATGAACCATGTATACTTGCATGTTGCAGATGGGCTCGTACATTATTTCAGCACTGTAAAGCTCTCTCTTTTTTTTTTTTTAAACTGAACTTAAAAAAGCTCCCTTCTTTAAATATTATATATTAGGTTCCTTTGAGGTGGCTTGTATTAATATCAAAACCATCTTAATGGTATCTTCTATATACTGACTTCATATAAAATTTAACATTATTTTATTGTATTATTTATTATTTAAATTTTACCTTTCCATTTGATGTTGATATTCTCTCTTATTTAATTTTGTTTTCTCCATGCCTTTCATAAGACTTTGAAGTTAAAAAAAAAATTGAAAAGTTTTTTTTTTTTTTTTTGAAATTTAAATTTTTTTTTAATTTTTAAATTTAATTTTAAACTTTTAAAGTTTTTGATATAGTTTGTTTAAATTTTATTTATTTTAACTCCTTGCTTAATACTTTCATAACTTTTATATTTTATATAAAATTATTTCATCTTTTTAAACACACTTAAGACTTTATTTTCTTGTCTAAAAAAACCCTTTATTTACCTAATTGCAAATTTTGATATTATATCTTTAACAATTGAAATCCTTTTCATTTATTATTTATATATCCTTTTTGAACGCGGATTTATTTACTCACCGTATATTTTTTTTTTTTTTTTTACTCTATAAAAATTATCATATTTATGTATTTCAATTTATTTTAATCCTTATGACTTTGAATACCTGACATTTATAACCATTTATTTGTTTCTCATTCTATCTCACACATTATTATCTAATTATTTATTTTGACATTTTGTTAGCTGCGGCTAACCCCTTTATCGCCGTAATACATATTATGATTTATGTATTTACATATGTGACATTTATTTCATCCTAATTTATTTTATTTCTTTCATAAAATTTCTCAACACCTTATTCAGATTATATTTTTCACACAATTTAATATTTACAAATACCTTTCACAATTGCTACAGTATCTCATCGATAACTCTAATATTTCATTTACATTCCCCACTGACATCTGAGTGCCCTATTATTTTACATTCATTTATTCATTCCGTATTTATTTATATTCATTATATATGTATTTCACATTTATTTATTATCGTACAATTTTCCTCAACAATACCTACATTTTATTTTCATTACCATATTTATTTACATTTTATTTTCATATCCAAAATTTATTTATACACACATGATTATCGTAACCTTTCTTTACGTTGGAAATAAACAACAAAAATGCTTTATTTCGCACTCAAAATTCTTCACTTATTTTTTTTTTTTTTATTTCAACCCTTTTTTAACACCTTCTGTGCAATTATTCATTTTTTCACTAAACAAAATTTTAACTAAATTTATTTACATTTATCCTTTCATTTTAGGATTAATTTAGTTACTTAAATTGCCTAAACAATTTATATATTCATGAAAAATTTATTCCGTAAACAAAATTTTAACTAAATTTAATTCATTTATCCTATCACTCTAGGATTTATTTAGTTATTTAAATTGCTTATACAATTATATTCTTCTTCAAACATTTACCTAATCATTTTCAATGCATTTTTCACTTTTGACCATTCCTACACGAGATATCGTGTCCTCGATTGCTTTATTGCAACGGGCTTTTTACAGCTATTTTAACTGTTCAAAGTTTATATTTTAAAGTCAAATTGATTTAAAATTTTCAATTATTTATGCCTTTATTTACTTTTTTGACATAAAATTATATCATCTATGACTAATCTCTACATTCTCACTTTCAGCTCATTACTTATTTTTTCATTTTACTTAAATCTGTCATTCAATTTTTAAGCCTCAAGACTCTTCCCTCAAAAGACCTCTCTTCCCTCAGAAGATTTTTTGCCTTTGAACACAACTTGAAGTGAAGCCCCTGAACAATGAAGTATTTGACTTATCCTGAACAATGAAGTATTTGACTGGACTGCCTGCACAACATTGCCCTTGCCTGTATTTGTTTACAGACCTTATATCTACCCAATTAGGTAACATATTTTGATTTTACCTTTCATTTTTTAGATTTATTTGCATAAATTAATCTTTGCATAAATTTTTGATCACATGTACATTTGAGTTAACATTATAAATTATATATAATATTTTTTTTTGGAAAAGAACCATTTGTACACTCCTTATCAAATTTTGTAACATTCATACTTGTTCATTTTTAAATCATTCAATGATTATTCAATTTTTTCTTAGACATTTATATCATTTTCATTCATAAACAATTCTTTCCTTATTGGCTTTTTTTTTTTTTAATATCCTTCTTCCCATAAATTGGAATTTACAAAAACTCTCGGTCTCAAGAAATATCTTGGATTATGCTTGTCCATATGCTCTCTTTCGTTGGTGTTATCAGATATATCAATTTGAGCTTTACTAATTTCCTTTACTTCTTCATTTTCATTTGAATTTTCCTTACTTTCATTACTTAAATACTCTTTTCTTTCACTTGCCACAAAGCATTTATTAATATGTATTGTTATAATTTTGGCGGCACAATTATCTTTTTCTCTTATCATAATATTATTATTCTTTATTTTTTTTATCACTCTATATGGTCCTGTAAATTTGTCGCTTAACACGGGTGGTTTAATGAGTTTTTTTAAGAAAACTGTATCGCCGACCTCTATATCTTTCATACGGACAACCGTATACCTTCGTGCTTGTTTGTCAGCAGCAGTTCTTTGTAAGGTTGCAGTATCTTTCATTATCTCATTGAAAAATTTCAGGTTTTGTTTGACATATTCTGTATAGTTGTTTCTATTTTCCAACTCTAAACTCATTTTGCTAATATCACTGTCTGCACTTATATTTTGAATATTATCTCCTGGCAATTGTAGGTCCCTTAAAAAAAAACAAAAATGCTGGTTCGTACCCCGTAGTCTTGTTTTTTGTATTGTTCACATAAAGTTTAAACCACTTTAGGGATTCGTCCCAATCAAAGGTCTTGTTTGCAATGCAAATCATGGACTCCTTCATTAAATGATGCGCCCGTTCCAATCTTCCTAATGAGGATGGCTTTGCCACACTGTTATACCGTCTTTCTATATTTAGGCTGTCTGTAAATTCAATGTATTCCTTACTTTTAAATTGACTTCCATTATCACTTTGTATAGTCTTAAAAATCCCGTACGAGGTACAATATTGAACCAAAATGTCCACTATAGTTTGTGCTGAGATGTTTTTGACTGGATATGCTTCCAGATGTCTGGAGAACATATCCAACATTGTCACAATGTAACAATGCCCTCGGTTGCTGCGCGGTAACTTCCCGACAATATCAATTTGTATATGCTCGGCACAAGCAAAAACCGGGCTCATGATTTGCGGCTTTGCAGGGGGAATATTTTTGTCTTTCATTCTCAGACACTTATCACAGGATTTGACAAAATTTTCGACATCAGCCGACATGGCGGTCCAATAGTATTTTTTTTGTACAATTTGCAATGTTTTATCTACACCAAAATGAGGAAAATGAGCCAATTCCAGTACCTCTTTTCTTAACGTCTGTGGAATGACAATCTTGTTCTCTTTATTGCTCTTAAATTTATCTCTTTTATTTTTCTTTGTAATCATAACCAGATTCGTTGCATTATCTATAAAGTACTTCTTTTTATTTTGCGTCCTTATTTTGCCTTCCGCGATTGCTTTCCTAATATTTTTTATTTTTTTATCTTTAAGCTGCTCTTTTAGTATTAGTTTGATATTGAAATCCTTTGTTTGTATTATATTATTTACCATTTTCTCTTGATTTTCTTGGTCAAATATATATCTGGAATTATAATCTGCTGGATTATTTTCTCCAGGTTGGTGTTCAAATTTGAAAGTAAAAGTACTAATTTCCATTAGCCATCTGGCTATAATACTTGGTTGCTTTTCTAGTTTTAAATGATGCATTAGTGACTTTGCATCACTTAATAAAACAAATTCTCTTCCAAAGAGATATTCACGGAAGTGTTGCATAGCCTCATAAATTGCCAACAACTCCAACTTGATATCTTTTCTCGGCATCATGTAGCCCTCGTGAATAATATTGGATGGCACTCCATTTATTATTTGATATATATTTCCTGCTATCCCGGTATTACTTCCATCTGTGTTGAAAATAAACTGCTTATTAAAGTCCGGAGCCCTAACCGTCGGTTCATTGAAAATTGCTAATTTTAATTTCTGAAATGCCTCTTCACACTTGCTATTCCAATTGAATTTGGTGTTTTTCTTAGTTAAGTTAACTAAGGGCTCAACAATTTGCGCATAATTTTGAATAGATGATCTAAAATAATTTGTGGTGCCCAAAAAACTTTTTGTCTTATTGTAGTTGGATTTTTAAAATTCTGAATTTTAGCACAATTTTTTTTTGATGGGCGAATGCCGTCGTTGCTAATTTTGTAACCTAAAAACTCGATTTCGCTTCTGCAAATTTGCACTTTATTAGGATCTAAAGTAAGATTTTTCTCCTTCAACCTGTTAAACACAGTTTGCATTTTTTTTATGATTTCCATGTTAGAGTTGCCGCATATGACCAAATCGTCCAGATAAAAGTAAATATTTTGCTCTCGTAAATCGCCTATAACCTTGTCCATTAAAATTTGGAAATATGCCCCTGAGTTCTTTAAACCGAAAGGAAGACGATTAGGAGAAAATTGCCCTAAGCACCCACTTTCAAAACTTAGTTTTTCTTTATCCTTTTCTTGCAACTTGATTTGAAAAAAAGCGGCCTTGAGATCTAATACCGTATATAACGTGTGCCCTGAAATCTTATGAAGTATGTCTTTGATCCGGGGTAATTCTACCGGTAGCAATGGAATGAACGTATTTAAGGCCCTATAATCCACGGCCATTCTATACTTGACTTCCTGTCCCTCTTTCTGTGGCTTCTTCACCATCAAAATTGGGAAGCAATAGTTAGACTGCGACTTCTTAATTAAACCATATTTTAATAATTCCTGTATCTCTTTCTGCGCGACATTTTTTAAGGCATTAGGTAAAGGATAAGGCTTTGTTTGAATTGGAAAATCGTGCATCAACTCAATATTTGGAATAATTGCATCCGTTTCTCCCAAAGTCTGATAAGATTTCGAAAATACCGCATAATTATCTTTCAATAATTTATGCATCCTTTTTCTATCTTCGCCTTGTAAATGGTCAAGGTCAAACTCAGTGTTTTCCATTTCGGCTTTCCTTAACTTTAACATTTCTTCAGTGCAGGCATTTTTTATTTTATTTACATCCTGAATTTTAACATTATTTACATTTTCCATTACATTCATATTTACTACTTCAATTTCTTTATTTACCATTCCTACTTTCATTCTTTTGTTCAACCAAATAGTATTTTTATTTTTATTATAAAATATTGTGTTAATACATCTTGTATCAGTTACAGGTTGGATAGAGAACTCCGGCAATATTGCCTTAGCGAGTTTTAATGGCTCCAGCACGACTTCCTCTGAATCTACATTTTCTGATAACTGCAATTGAACCAGTTTCGATTCTCCTGCATCAAGTTTAATTTTCTTTTTTAGTCGAGCATAAATTGGTTTACTGCTTCTGGTTGTTTTCTGCATTTTTTTATTTATAAATGTTTTTTTAATATTCTTACTTTGTGTACATTCCTCACTGATGTGAAATCTAACCTTCTTTTTATTCTGTGTTGTCACCTCTTTTTTTGTATCAGTCATCGAATTAGCTTTATTTTCTGCCTCACTATTTAAATTTAACTCTGCGTTACGCGCATCATTTTTATTTTTTATCAACATTTCTATGTTTATATTTTTACTGATTGATTTGTTTTTATCTCCATTATTCTTATCAAACACCTCCATACTGCTTTCCTTATTTTCTTCCTTATTATCACTGTTTTGTTTTTGTATTAGAATTGTATGCATCATAACTTTATTTGGCTCCTTACTTTGTTCCGAATTTTTGCTTCCAATTAAAGGTATAGTTACATTACCAAATTTTAATACTTTGTTTCTAGTATCTAAAATTCCTACATTGGTTGCTAAGAAGTCGTACCCTAATAAAATTTCATAGTCATTTCCGAAGTGTTGCTCAGTTATAAAAAAAGTATTATTTACCGCTTTGCCTCCAATTTTAAAATGTATTTTTACACATCCCGAGAACTGAATTTTTTCCTTAGTAAATGTCTGTAAAGTTACTTTTCTTGTCACATAATTAATTTTTACGTTTGACTCATTTTTCAGCTTCTGAACAAACTGTTCCGCAATCAGCGAAACCATGGACCCGGAGTCCACCATGGCAACCGCGGACACTGTGCTAAACTGCAACAAGACTTTAGGTAAAATTATCTTTTGCATGTTTTCCATCTTAATTATCTCTTGATTGTCATTTTTATTTTCAATTTCATTATGTTGCTCTGCTTTAATCTTGGGACCTGGGCTTTGCGTGCGAACATCCCTTTTATCATTTTGCATTTCATTTGCGTTTTTATATCTCAATACCTCATTTCGCGTTTGCGATTTTTCTTCTTTCGATTGGGACTTTGGTCTATTTATTAAATTTTGACTTGGCCAAAGTCCGTCGCTTAGTTTAAAGACCCGCGATTTTGACTGCTTTCTTTCGGAATAGTTTGGGTATTTGACCGACTATCCTTTCGTTCTCTGAATCCGCTATTTTGAGTGTTACGAAAACCATTTCTTTGCCCATTTCTTATATTTTGACTCCCATATTTATTTTCCCCATAATAATTTTGTCCGTTTTGATTATGCCAACACGTAGAAAAATAATGACCTCTTTTCCCGCATCCTATACAATATACATTTTCATTTTGTGATTTTTCCTGTCTTCCCCGTTGATTACCATTAACTTTTCTAGCATTATTCTCCTTGCGATACACTGCATTGATTTCCGAGCGGTCACACTCCTCCTCCATAATTTTCTCCAGATTTTCTGCGAATTCAACTGCTTTATCAAAATTAGTAATATTTATTTTCTTTATTTCAAATGCAATATCTCCTCTTAAAGTTTCTAAAAATTTAACTAACATGATATTATTTTTAATTTCAAACATTTCATTAGTTGAGTTATTTCCTACAAAATCATTTGTTGCATTTGAAATATTTAACGCTAGCTCAGCAACTTTCATGCCTGGCGTCATTCTAATTTTATTTAAATTTATTTGCTTTTGAAGCATAGTTACAGATGGCTTAAATTGTTTAATCAAAATTTGTTTAACTTCTCCCATGTTGTTTGAATTCTGCAATTCCCTTTTTTTTGTCAGAAATTCTAACGCTTTTTCCTTCAATCTAGTTTTTAAAATTATAACTTTATTCTCTTCTGACCACTCAGCCATACCTGCGATATTTTCGAACTGCGTAAGAAAAAATTCAATGTCCTCATTATCTTTTCCATTAAACAGAGGTAACAGATTTATTAAATTAAAGTTTTCCATTCTTGTTCTCTGATTTTCACTTATTCTTATGTGTGACCTATCGGGAGACATTTGACGTCTCGAATTTCGTGTATTCCTTTTAGGCATTTACAACAACAAGTTTCCCTTCCAAAATTTTCTAACTTAATCTAAACACATTAATACACTTAAAAATATACTGCACATAAAATACTTCATGCAACCAAATATTCTTAACATATCATAAATTTTTCACACATTATTTTCAACTATAATATATTCACAAGATTTTTCATTTTCAAAGTGATTGTGCATATTTTTTTTTACCAATGCAAAATATCTGGTCAACATATGCTCCCCAAAAATTTTCATTCATTTCTTTATTTAAATTATTTTTATTCACCTCAGTATTTTTCATTAAAATTTTCTTTTAAATTTATGACTTACACAAAAGCGTCACGGTAACCAAATGTGGCAATACGAATTTATAATATGAAATAAAGCGTTGTGTTTAAGCAAAAACCCTCCAATTATTTTTACCTTTTGTGTAAGTCCTGAAAAGAATTCATTAATCATTAAAAAAAAGACTAGCCTATTTAAAACTTAAACAATTTCCTTTATTAACAACATCACTTTATCAAAAGCACTATTTTCAACAATCTCAACTTTCAATTATTATCGATTTTCATTTAATATTTTAGTTCGGGGAGATATGACCAGTTATATTATATTTCGAATATTTCTATAACCTGGGGAAATGAGCACATACCTTACAGTTTAGACTTGGGCTCATCATCTCGCTTGCATCGGTCTTAGTGCTGACCGTACTGCCATAACTCTATGGTGTGTGGCTCCTACTCGTACGTTTCACCTCGACTGATACTTATATCTGCAACTGCTAGGTCATGGTCGCTTCGCTCCTTTTGTCAAACTCTTTTCACCAACACTTCGTATCAAAGTTACTTCTACCACCACATTCTGGATCCGAGTTCGTTCTGTGTACCACATCTTGTATCGAAGTCACTTGGTTCCGTCGGGGGGGGGGGGGGGGGTAGCTCCACCTTTCTTCTCCTTGCTGTTCATTGGTTCCTCTGAACCCAATGGCATCACTTGACATTAACCAAGGGCTCTTTCAGCCCCCTTTGGCATGGGACACTCAAATTTATTGTATTTGACCTAAAAGTTCACGTTGTTGTAAACTTCGGTGCCAGCCAGTCTGCACGCTTTGTTCGGTGTTCTGGCCACCATAAATACTGCAATAAACATGCCTCATGTGAGGACATATTCTGGCCTCACACATACAATACTGTACATGCAATGCTGTAAAAAAACTCATGTTTGTATATACACACGGCCTTTTTCTTCTTCGCGCTCTTACCGGGGGTGTCCCAAAAGAGGAAGTTCCCTCAGGGCACCACTATTAGAATAACATTTCTTTTAACTGTAAAAGTAGTAAATTCATTGCATTATATAAGGAAAGTCATGTGCTGCCCACATCAGATTTTTTTTTTCTTGTAACATTTTTATATCACAATAAATAAAACTGCTGCTTGTGAGAATAAAACTTTCTTATCTTCCCTTAATGAAAGCAATCATATGGAAGTTAGGTGTTTAATTATTTATTTCCTACACCTGTAATAAACAATAAATTATTTATGATTCAGAAAGGGTTTGGCAATTTTAATTTAATTTTAATTTATTACTTATTTTGTGTATTGTTTTACATTTATGATTTACAAAAACACTTTTTCTATTTCTATAGATAATATATAATTATTTTATAACTTTTCAATAGCACAGGCACTCAATTAAAATATTAAATTGTAGCTCCTGACTTATATATATATATGTATTAGAAATTTTTGTGCATAGAATATTTTTATATATGTCTAAATTCAAACCCTTTTTTAACCATTTTATTTAATATATATATATATATATATATATATATATATATATATATATATATATATATATATTGTCAACTCCACTCATGGTCACATTATTACTGGGGATCTCAGTATAGTTCAGGATGATATACTAAGGGATATTATGAATAAAGGGTCTAAATTTCGCATTCCATTCTGCCATCACCCTAAACAACTTCTTCAGTCTCTATCATTTGATTTTGATAAATTCATATATCAACTTGCTTGTTCACATTCTATTCCTATTGAAGCATTCAATCTATGGAAGTATACTACCTTATATCTACTTAAAAATTTTATTATAAACATTAAATTAACGAAGCCTAGGTATAATTATAAACAACTCCTTTCTGCTATCAAAGAACTACAACAACATTTTGTCATAACTTATGTAGATAAAGCTTCTAATAATTATGCCATCATTTGTAAAAAATATTATGTTTCTCTGTTACAGAATTACTTAAAAAATAATCAAATTTTTAAACCCATTAATAATCAGTCTATCCAAATCAAAACTAAAATGCTAAAATTATATACACAATTAAATATTAATTGTAAGTATTTTAAATTTCCTTATGTTACTTTGGTTCCTAAATTCCACAAATCACCTCTCAGTTTTAGAACAGTCACTTGTGGACATAATACCTTTACCACTACAGCTAGTAAGTACTTGCTTAACTGTTTAAATCGAATTAATGAATCTCTTAAATTCAGGAATTCAGGATATTTCATTTTGAACAATAGTTTTGATTTAGTTAATCACCTTAGCAAGTTTCCACAAATTCTTGGTTTCCAAACCTTTGATTTTAAAGACCTATTTAATAATATTGTCATTAAAGATTTACATAAAGTTATTATCTCTCTTTATCATGACTATATATCATCCAATCATGTTGCTTTTAATGTCAAAAATTTTCCTATGCTCTTGCACTTCGTGTTATACAACAATTATATTATCCAAGGTAATAACATTTATTTACAAACATCTGGTGTACCACAAGGTGGCTGTAGTAGTAGTATACTCGCTAACTTATATCTTTATTATCATGAATGTCATTTTAACTCTAATTCATATATTATATATAGATATGTTGACGACTTAATTTGTATTATCATTGATAATTCCTATCCCATTAATATTGATTTTTACCCGTCTAACCTAGAATTAATTCCTAATGAGCCTTGCGTTAGTCAAACTGTTAATTTTTTAGACCTAAAATTAGATACCCTCAATAATCATGTTATCACCAATCTATATGATAAAAAAGATTCTTACAACTTCTCTATCATAAAGCTGCTATCATATCAATCTTGTAATTCTATTCAATTGTTTAGAAACATCATTTTAAACCAGCTATTTCGAATACATCGTCTTACTGATCCTCAGTTTCACTTTCTACACATCAATAAACTTAAACGCATTTGTCAAAATTAAAAATATCCGGAAGTATTTGTAAATAATATTATTAATAATTTCAAATATAACACGTAATAATTTTACACATGCATTATTTATCTTTGATTGGTTAACTCTTTTTTGAAAATTCACCCTTTCTTATCACCTCACTTACCACTTGGCCTGAGTCTAATACTGTTTACTATTTTCGAATGACTATTTTCCTCTTGTCCTGAGTCCTATACTGATTACTATTTTTGAAAGTCTCCATACATATTATGAATCGTTCAATTGTATTCATTTCGGTGCCCACTCGCATTGACGAAGTGAGGTGAAATGCTCAGTCACTAGTTTATCTTACACGTGGTGGTGCTATGCCTGTTTTTTCCCATTTCTGTACAAGGAGGTATTGTTTTTCAGAATTGTATAATTCAATTTATTTACTCCTTCCACTAGCCAGTAGACAGTTCCAATGGTGTTTATAGTTAAATACTATCGCCATTGTCAGAAACTGGCTATTATATCGGTTTTAATTCGAATTGTATGGCTGTCCTGATGAGAATGCAATTTCGAACTAACCGCCATTTTTTGTGTAGTTTCAATTGCTTGTTCTCTATTCTTAATCTCTTATCCTGAGCTGTTTATTATTGCATATTCTCATATTGCCGAGTTTTATTTTTATTTACCTTTATATACTTTAATTGTGATTTTTGAATCCTATTATTCTTCTCATCCCCCTTTCCATTATAGTGATATGTTACCTTCTATCCTTATCCTTAGTCTTGGCCTATAGTTACTCATTTGTAACAGATATGCTAGAGATGGGTTTTTTTGTACATACAGTAGTTTATGCATAATTTTCGATTAAAATCCTTCAAATTTTAATTATATATATATATATATATATATATATATATATATATATATATATATATATATGACTGTAGCTTTAATGTAAGAACAAATATTTTTAAAATTCAGACATATTATTCTAGCTTAAATGTGATATTTAAGAATAAGTTAAAAATTTTCCAGAACATTTTTCCTGAAAATTTTTCATTTCAAAACTTTTCAGAAAACCCACAAACACAATTTAACGAACTCTTAAATAAATAAAGTGAAAATGAATTTTTATCTGTAGAAAAATCATACGCTGTCCTCATCAGGTATTTAAATTCACTGCAATTACTATCATTTGAACAAGTATGTTCGTTTTACTAATAGATAAACCTGACGTGTACACTCATGGACCTTTCTATACAAAATTTTGGGGTGATTAAGGACTGTACTAGAAACTCTGCATATAAAAACCTGGTGTAGGCAGCAGATGACTTTCCCTACATACTCATATTCATTTTCTCATTCATTCATAATGCAATGAATTAATTTGCATGAAATTATACGGATACGTCTTTAAAATTTCACAGAATTTTCAGTTTCAATTCAATTTTCGTTTTCATATGGCAACTGGCCATATTTGCAAAAAACTCTCCCTCTCATTAAAAAAATCAAATATATCTCGTTAATGTTTTCTTAGCGAGATGGGGTTGGTTTTATTCACTCTTCGTAAAAAATTACGTATAAGACAAGCATTTAATCTATACACTTAAGCATATTTAGTTTATTATTTCATATTTTAGAAATTTTTGAGGGATTTTTCGCAATATAAATGTGGAAAGGTGTCTTCCTCCGATTAAACCATGAGGAATTTATGTATACAAACTAAAATATCAGTTCTTACCCAAACAATTTATCGACCCAGTTTTAAGTTCCATTCTCAGTAAACCCTATTTCCTTTGTATGTGTTTTTTATGCACAATAAAATGTTGAAGAACACAAACACCTTTGTTCAGGATTTAACTGTTTGAGAAATGCTCTTATATGGTTTATTTTATTAGTATGAAGATGCAAGCCTCCGCTCATTGTTTACAAGTACAATTATTTCATGAAAATTTTTTTACGAAAGCTGCTACGTAAAATATTCTATGCAAGCACGTTTTTTTTTGTTGTATCTTAGAATAAAGGAACATAAAGTATTTCATGTTGTATCGTAAACTGCGAAATATTTCTGTGTTTATGAGTGCTGTAAAATAAACTTTAAGAACGGTATTTTAATTATAGGATGATATAATGCTTCATTTTGTATGCGAATGGCAAAAAATAGAGAAAAAAACTTCAAAGTATATACATTAGATACAGTATATACAGCTTTATATAAATAGGCTCATAACGTTGGCATGTAGATATTGTTGGATTCACTTCTACGTCTAACTGTAAACGAAAAATTTTTGAGTTAATATTAAAAGAAAGAAAATAGCAAATAAGAAACTGTCTATAATTCTTACAAACCCAATAAAATATTATAAATTACCGATTGAAACATCAGATATGAGCAGCGTATGACTTCTCTATAGACTTGAATTCATAATCCCTTAAATTGAGCATAATTGCTCAAATTAACAATGATACTTACTTGAAATTACATGTAGATTGCAGTGTTAATAAGTATTCTTTTTGATTATTTTCAGCGTATTTTAAAAAAGTCGTTTTCAGCTCAAAATTCCAGAAACTTCCAAACATCTAAAACGATTCCATCTAGTGTAATAGAATTGGTTTTATTAATTACATCGTTAAATATTATGTATAAAGCAAGCATTTAATGGACACTCTTAAGCATACGTAGTCCTTTATCTCTGATGTTGACGATTTTTGCATGCCATTTTGCAAAAGCAAAATGAAGCCAATTCTGGTTAAGCCGAAGACACAATCGTTTTTTGAGCCTTTCTAAAATAAACTCAATGTAAAATATGATAACGTGATCCGTTTTTTTTTTGTGCCTGTATCTCTAAAATTACGGAAATTAACGTTATAAAAGCAAGACATCAGAAGCAAGGTCAAACAGCAGACGACAGTGCAGACATCAGACGCAAGGTAGGATATATATCACTAAAGTTAAAACCCGTTGCCTGCTCAAGAACCATAAATGAAAATTCGCTCCTTATTTCTGCCCATTGTAAGGGTACAAGAAACGTCGTCTACAATAAAGATATTGTTTAATTCAAAAATAATGATTATCGCTATAAATAAATTTGTAAGTTGCGTTTCTGTCTATCTGTCTATTATCTTCGCACGGAAGAACACGCTTCTTTCCTTTTTGTGGAAATTATCGTATAATTTCGTCGATCCACCCTCCTTTTTTTGACCAAACTTGAAATTCTGAAAAATTCCGTCAAACAGGTCCCTACAAAACATTGAAAAGTTAATTTAATCGTCGAATAACATAAATGTAATGATAAAAGTAAGCTTTAATTTCTTTCAGTTAAAATTTCGAGTAAACATCCCCACTCTCCTACATACTCCATGTTTTTCCATCGTATTTGAGAGGTCGGTTCAACGTAATTAGAATATTCCCAGTAACCTATCCCATGTATTTTCCGCGAGTTTTGGTTGCATTTGAAAGGATTGGCGGAATTCTACGGTATTGCATAATGTCAAAGAGAAAGGTCCGAAATATTAAAAGTCCACATTATAATCTGGTGTCCAAAAGTTAAGCATAATTCGTAAGACGTACACAGTAAAATGTTTAACACAAAGAGAACAGCAGAAATGTGCAAGCAGGTTATCCACTAACCTAAACCACTCTCTGTGAACATGCACATTTTACTAGACGACGGTATATACGCAAATAAGATGAGTATATCGCAACTCTAAATACAGCTGACCATATATCGTGTCTGCCTTATTCCAGCTTCTTGAAATGCCACTAAAATTGATGTTATCATTGATAAGCAGTAACCAATTATATCAAAAACTTCAAGTTGACCTTTTCCCGGACTTTTTCTGTGTTTTTTGTTTGGAAGCATCGTTTTTATTGAATTAGGACAAACACAGAGCTTTCCAGTCGACTGAATGTGCCACAATGTGCAATCTATAGATAGTGGAGAAACTTTGAAGTCACAGGAGATATTAGACAACAACCAGCACAAGGCCATCAAAGAGTTACAACACCACGGCAGTGCAGGTACCTGCCGGTAACTGCATGCAGTCATGGGACGATGTCTGCAAGATGAAGTCTATGGAAAGCTGTAGATCCCACAGACAAAATTATTTCTAAATGAACTGTTTACAGGAGCTCAGGGTAACAGCTCCGTATGCCAATCGTCCATCAGTTTACCACTGAAACATTTCCTGCCTACAGTCGTATGCGTTAAAAGTGGAGTCAGGAACTTCGAAACTGGTCTCTGAATCAGTGGAGCTTTGCTCGTTTCACTAATGAGTCCGTATTCAGATTGCAGACTGATTTTCGTAGCACCACTATATGGAGAGCACAGGAAAGACGGTATGGACAGAAATAATTCTGACACACAGAGCTTCACATCTTCAAAAATATTCTATTACTCGTAAGGTGTATAAAGACTACACAATGGAACTCCATGTTCGGCCTTTTCGAGTTGTTGTAGGTTCCGAAGCTAGGTGTGGGTTCAAAAGCTACATTGGTCTTAAATAAAAGCGGAGGCGAAAGCAGTGAGGGTTGGATTACGCCCAGGTGAGGAGCAAATTTTCAATCGAAACTCCTTCAAATTAAAGGATGAAATAACACATTTCAGAAACAAACTGAAAGTACGAAATAAAACATTTCAGTAACTGTCACTAAAAGTAGCTTATCGGTCACAAGGGGGCCACAAATAGGTTAGCAATTAAACAATTTTCACCATCTCATGACGAGTTTTAAATAATTTCTTTATTATTGTGGTTCTTTTTACTCGCACCCTGTTAGGAGTGCACCCTTTTCCAAATTTAATGTGGCAAATTTAATTCTATTTCATAAGGTGGAGATAAGGGGCTTAAAAGACGGATGTGCTCCATAATATCGCGTTTTAGCCATTTCGTCTTTTTAACTTTGAGTTTACTTGTTCTTTTTTTGGATGGAATGGTTCTAACGTATCCCCCAAACAGCTGTATGTTGCATTATTCTCTTATTTGTGCCTTACACGTTGATCAAGTTTTAATTTCATATTTTTTTATATATATAATTTTTTTATATATAATATATTTATTTATATTTTTTTTATTTAATAATATTTATATTAAATTATTAATATAATTTATTAATTATATAATTTATTATATAATTAAATTATATAATAAATATAATTAATTATTATTATTATATTTTATATTAATTTATATAATTTATTTATTTTATATAATATAATATTTATATTATTATTATATTATATTATTATATAATATAATATAATATAATATTATATTATATTATATTTATTATATAATATAATAAATTTATATAAATAATAATATTAAATTATATTATTTAATTAAAATATAATTAATATAATAAATTATTAATAAATATTATTATTTAATAATATATTAATAAATATAAATTTGGTATATAAATATTTTTATATTTATATACAATATATTTATGTAACATATATATTTTGAAAATATATAATTTTCAAAATATATATTTTCAAAATAGAAAACTTATCCCCCAAACAGCTGTATGTTGCATTATTCTCTTATTTGTGCCTTACACGTTGATCAAGTTTTAATTTCATATTTTTTTTTATATATAATTTTTTTATATATAATATATTTATTTATATTTTTTTTATTTAATAATATTTATATTAAGTTATTAATATAATTTATTAATTATATAATTTATTATATAATTAAATTATATAATAAATATAATTAATTATTAATTAATTTTTTAATAATTAATTATTATTATTATATTTTATATTAATTTATATAATTTATTTATTTTAAATAATATAATATAATATAACATAATATTATATTATATTATATTATATTTACCATATAATATAATAAATATATATAAATAATAATATTAAATTATATTACTTAATTAAAATATAATTAATAAATATAAATATTATTTATAATAAATATAATTAATATAATAAATTATTAATTATATATTCATTAATATTTAATAATATATAAATAAATATAAATTTGGTATATAAATATTTTTATATTTATATACAATATATTTATATAACATATATATTTTGAAAATATATAATTTTCAAAATATATATTTTCAAAATATAAAACCTATCCCCCAACCAGCTCTATGTTGCATTATTCTCTTATTTGTGCCTTACACGTTGATCAAGTTTTCCTTATTGACTTTTTGAAAAATCTGTATTTTCAAAAAGGATTTTCTAAATTTATTTGTCTCCCGTTCAAACCCAAATTCCGTAATTCTATCATTAATTTGGTTGAGAAGATAGTTTCTTCTTTTTTAAAAAAGAAGGTTTCGCAAATATTCTAAGATATATTATAATTTTGGAATTTTCGATACAGCGTTGAAATGATACGAAACAATAGCTACATTAAATAAAAAAGGAACGCGAGCTTCTAGGCCTTGTAGAGGCTTCAGACGAGAAGTAGAAAAAACTAATATTACCCTCAATTAACAGGTTTCTTTAAAATTATTTGAACATATATGTAGTTTTTCGAATTTTCGAAACGACGTTGCAAATCTCCTGATTGATAGCTTCATTAAAAGCAATAAACACAAGAAAGATCAATCATGCATAAAGCATTGGTTATGAAACACTTTCCAACCTCAATGCAATTTTATTTAAACATCTCTAAAATGCGATACATTCCTCGGTAATATTTTAAAAATTATCACAATACTACATTAATTTATTATGTTTGAAAACTTAAAATTTCTTCGAAAAATATGAACTTCAATCAAATGACGGCGTTGAAATAAAAATTGCCTGGTTTAAACATCTCTAAAATGCGATACATCCCTCGGTAATAATTTTAAAATTATCATAATACTACAAAAATTTATTATATTTGAAAACTTCATCGAAAACAAATGACATTTATTCAAATGACGTCATCGAAATATAACACGCCTGGTTCGCTCTATAAAAGCAGCATTTCATTCATACCAATTTTTCCATTCATTTCATTCATCACAATACTATAATTATTTATTTTATTTAAAAACTTAAGACCATGGATGCACGAGTAATTAAACTCTATGCTTAGAGCTTCATTCAAAAAATCGTCCTTCTCTCTGTAAAATCAATGAATATTTCATTCATATAAGCTATATTGAAGACTCCATGAGCTAAATAATTTTGCGTTAAAGAAATGCTGCAGTTCTTATACAACTCATTCTGCACATTTTGCTATTTACATTTTCCATAAAGGGAAACTAGCCTTCGTTGTAGAAATAATCAAATTTGGATGATCATTTAAACTCAAATATATTGTAATTGCGTTGTTTCAGCATATGGATGCACAAAATTTAAGCAAAAATAAAGCAGTTTAAGGTCAGATAAAGCACTAAATATGAATTAAATAGAACTTTAAAATTCACGATTTTGACACAAGATGGATGCCATATTTCATTTTGAAATGGGTCACGTGATCTCTTCATGTAATGGTCACGTGATAGCTTAATATAGTAGTGTGCACATGAGAGAGCTGGACCACAGCCATAAACCTCCCATTAAAACCACACCCACTTTTAGAATGTAATGGCTCTATATCACCCATAAAATTTCCACCCACTTTTAGAATGTAATGGCTCTATATCACCCATAAAATTTCCACCCACTTTTAGAATGTAATGGCTCTATATCACCCATAAAATTTCCACCCACTTTTAGAATGTAATGGCTCTATATCACCCATAAAATTTCCACCCACTTTTAAAACCAATGGTGTGAAACCCACCCATAAAATTTCCACCCACTTTTAAAACCAATGGCTCGCAAAACCCCCATAAAAACCACACCCACTTTTAGAAAGTAATGGCCCAATTTCATCCACACAAATTCGACTAAACAATGGCTCTCAAACCCCATTAAAACAACACCCACTTTTAGAATAGTGATGGATCTATATCATCCATACAAATTCGATTAAACAATGGGGTAAAGACCTCCATTAAAGCTACACCCCTTTTAGAAAAGTGATGGCTCTATTTCAGCCATACAAATTAAACAAGCAATGGTATCAAAATCAGCCATTAGCAAGGTTCTAGCGCAAGCACCTTCCGAGAAAAGTGATGGCTCTATATCAACCACACCAATTTTCCGGAGCGAGCAAGCGAAAAGTCGTTGGGAGGGAAGGTACCCCCTTCGGCGAGCACCCCCTAAGCATGCCGCGACCCTAAGGATTCTAAAAGCATTGCACCGACATGGGTTCGTTGTTTTGCAACCATCATCTGCCAAAAGTATGCATACATTCCGAACAAGCAAAAAGTCGCTGAGCCCTACGCATGCCCCTTTTAGAATCTGCGGGTCCGTTAAAAAATGATACCCCAACAACATTTTAAGCACTTAAAGAAAAGAATTCTAATGTTGAGAAAGAACAAAAACCATGGAACTGTTGGACAAACTAAACGCAATTAGTACATTGGAAGGAAGTTTCAAGAAGATGCATGAGCTCAATATCGACGAAAAATACCCTGTCATGGAAATTAAACAGGTCAAAACCAAGTATGGTGACAAACTAGTAGTGGAGTTAGAAGACGGCTCAAAATTGTATCTACCGAAACGATGCGATAAAAAAGCGTCCGACTATATGGAGCTTAATGAGATCGTAAAGAGAAAACCTCTATACTTTGTATATTTGGGAGCTAAAGATGTCGGGAAAGCACAACCAGGGCAAATGTTTAAATTTGAACAATAAATTTTCTTTTAATGGTATCATAACCATTAAAAAATATACACCGATTTTCAGGCTGGTGATTTCGCAACTGGGCAAGCCTCTTTTGAGACAATGGCCACCGTGACAGCGCAAGAAAAACTGAGTAATAAATGGCAAACATTATTCTACTTAACAATCTTCAAAGAGGCTATGACCCCACGTTTATCAAGATCCCTGGCTTCTTCGTCGCAAACGACGCCACTGCACGGCCGATCCTCGGTACAGAGAAACTGCGACTTGCAACTCCACCACTCTCGTCAGAACGGGCAATGTCAGCGATAGACGGTTCAGATCTCTTTCAGGAGCTGGATCATCGCAGTACAATATATACACACTACTCAGATATTGACAAAGGACAGATCCCTCCTTGAACCAGTCGCTGTCGATGTCAATGGCCACCGCTATACCCTTAATGAAGGTGATAAGAAGGTGTAAACGGCTTTTCCCTCATGATATGTAAGGGTGTCTTTGAAGGGCCATAAAAAGTTGGGATCTTCAGGATGTACCAACTTCTTGTCCAGCAGATAATTAATAAGTGCATCCATTTTTATTTTTCCATTTAAATTTTTAACTTACTTTAATGACTCCACCATAACTCCTAAAAATTTTTGCAAAATGCCCCCCGGTAGGCTCAGAGTATATTCAATCTCAAATTCGACCCACCAAGGGGCCCTTCTTGATGAGCCGAATTCAAGACCAAATACACTCTGAGCCTACCGCCACTGAGGCTTACAAACAACATATAAGGACAACACTGTAAGACTTTGACGCCTAGCGTCGGGCCCGCCCACCACTTATTATCGATGAGTGCCGCTTTATTGGAACAACGACTAAAGCAAGCTGACATGTCATTTTTGGCTCGGTATAGTTCAATAAACCATCAACCCGGATTGATTAACAACCTGGGAGAGGTCGGGATTTGAACCTGGGACCTAGATGTTAATAGGTCTGCGCGCTAACCGTTTTGCCATGGGTACCCATCAAAATATAAACATACCTTTAATTTAACCATTACACCACAGACGAAAATCTTCAAAAATAGCACTTTAAACAAGTTATTTCCCTCTTATAATGTAAGAATTCTTCAAAATATCTATCACTATTGTATATCTGATTAAAAAATATAGAATAAAATGCTTAAAATCAATCGCGAAAAATAAATACTATTCCCCTCCATATAGTGCTGCCATCTCCCTTTGATTCTCGTAATCTCCGCTTTTTTCTACCGCTACTTCTGAGAGAACTCTTCTTTAAAGAGGAAGAGATGTTAGTCAAGGTCAGCGCTCGCTACAGACGTTATGAAAGCAGGAAGTAGAAAACAAGGTCGAAACTCTCCAAGCGGAAAATAAAACTGCTTCGTATTTTATCTGATTTAAAGAAAACAAAGATATAAATAAAATGAATGAAATTGAGTCTGAGATATATCACTATAGAATTCTTTATCAGTATGTTCAATTAGATGTTTATAGCGATGACATTTCAGAAGTGAAAAAATCTTTAAAAAAGTTGCATGATCAGTTTGAAAAAATTGTCAAACTTATAAAAGAATATAATGATCGAAGACAAAACATCGAAGGAAATGTTGGAACTAATAAGAATGTTAGGTCTGGACAATAAAGTTACCTCAGACGGAGACTTGAAAACTCATGAATGTGAACACAAATATGTAATTCAAAATGATGATGGCTGGTACATTTGCCAAGCATGTCACGAAGAGCTGAGGTATAATCCAAATAAACCCCCTATCAGTAATCTCGATATGTATTTAAACATGCGGAAACAACAGAGGCGAAAACATCGAATGAAAAATCTGGCTAAATGGTTAGGTTTGCATAAATTACCCTTTGAAGAAGAAGAGCTTTTGAACGACTTTTCTTCTTATATCCATAAATATGAGGAGATGTACCCAGAGCGAAAAAACATAATCAGCAAAGACTATATCTTATACCATATATTACGGAAAAGAGGTTACGACATCTATATTTCACACCTTCTAGTTAAGTTACCTAAACTCAAGAAAACGCTTATTCAGAATGAAGAAATCTGCAGAACCATCTTCGAAGCATTAAATTGGAGTTTTTACCCTATAAATTAAAAAAAACGGCTGATACGTCTGAACAACATGTCACGAAGAGCTGAGGTATGACCCCGATAAGTGATTATAATTTTTAATAGCCGAATAAGCTATTAAAAATTAATTAACTAAATCTTTTTTATCAATCCAGCTAGTCTCAGGATAACCTAACCATTTAACTAGATATTTGTCCCCTTTCTTTTTGATGATTTTTTCAATCTTATACACATTGTCTTTCTTATCATATTTTACTAATTCATATTCATAAAAAGTGCCTATAACCCCATCATTATTTAAATCCTGAACTCTATAAGTGATTGGGTCGGTTTCTAATACTTCAGATATGACAAATATTTCATCTGTAAAAGTTGCTTGATAACCCCTTCTGAAGGTAGACTTATATATAGATATTCTTACTTTATCGCCTACCTGGTATTTATGTTTACGTATGACCTTTTCTTTAAACAAATTGTGGTAGACTTCACTACTGTTTTCTTCTAGACTGGCTTCAACAGGAGTCATTTTTATACTTCTGTGGTATGAGTTGTTGTAATTCTTCACTAATAGATCCAATACATCTATGTATCTTTCAGTGTTATTTGCACACAAGTAGAGCTTTATTTTATTACCAAGAGTGAGATTAAATCTTTCAACCATAGCAGCTTTTATTTCAACATTTTCTGTAGTGAACCATTGGATATTATTTTCTTTGAATAATTTTTGAGTTGTTTTTCCGACGAACTCTAAACCCTTATCTGTTTGAACCCTTTCAGGTATTCTTTCTTTGAAGATCTTTTTAAATGCTTGAGTTACTTCTTCTGCTGATTTATCCTTTAGAGGAACAGCCCATGCATATTTACTGAAACAGTCAACAGCTGTTAATAAGTACTTGATACCATCATTAAACTTACTTCTCGCAAATTTATAGACAAACAGTAAATCAGCTTGCCATTGGTCGTCGATATGTGACACGTAAATTCTCCTTCTTTTGAACTTACGGATAAGTGGTTTATGCTTTGTGTATACATCCTGTCGGTGTAAAAAATCCGAGACTTCTTTTCGACTTAAACCAGTTTTTCTGCTCAGTACATTTATACCACAAAATCCTGTTTCGGGATCGTAATAAACCTTTTCGGGGCAACCCTTCTCAGTTACCCCTTCAGCGGTAAAAAACGGCACTTCTTAGAACCACAACCCACACAAATACCTTTCAACATAGGTCTAGCGTTTTTAGAGGTGACATGCTGTTCATCTTTAGTGTCGGTGTGTGTTTTACATTTGAGACAATATATTTTTGAGCCCATTCCAAATGTCTTCTTTGCTTTGATAATAGGCTTCACAACAGCTCTATCTAGCCTTTCACGAAAACTTGGATTGGGAATGTCGTCCAATTCTTTTATCATGTTTGAGTCACACACTTTGTTTCTGGTTTCGGTATCTTTGTTTTTAATGTAGCACACGTCATGTTTATAGGCACTATCATCAACCCTATTAATAGGCTTACTCCATTCTTTATATGTTAAATCGGGGTTCAGTCTAGTTTTTCCTCTGAGCAGTTGAGTTCCTGGTCCTGTAAATTGATGCCCTGGCAGATGCATTTCAAACGGTAAATTATTAATTGCTGCGTTAACAACACCTTTTCCTTTATTGCAAGTCTTTTTACCACACATTTATTTATATATAAAAAATTATTTACTCACAAATTGATATCCATTCAGCAGGGTTTGTTTCATATATTTTTCTCTGGGTAAGTAGACTAAATTATTGATGAAATCCTCCTCTCGCTTATACACTTCCTCTTCTGATAGGGTATTCGATTTGTATGAATTGAGCAGCTGTTTGTAAAACTTGTAAGACTGTTTGTACTCTTCTTTCCTTTCCGCGATATTCAAAGCTTTATCAAGAACTTCAACAATA
This sequence comes from Amaurobius ferox, assembly GCA_951213105.1. Classification (NCBI taxonomy): domain Eukaryota; kingdom Metazoa; phylum Arthropoda; class Arachnida; order Araneae; family Amaurobiidae; genus Amaurobius; species Amaurobius ferox. Next base: position 133,338,017 of record OX578138.1, on the reverse strand, counting down.
CCGACGCTTAAGCTCAGAGCAGCTAAGGGAACAAGTACAAAAGCTGATAAACCCAATGAACTTAAAACGAACTTGCTAACGGTCATAGTGACACTAATTTTATGGTAGTGGTGGTAGCTCTTTCTATATACGTAAATTTTCTTTAGCAAGTATTCTTCCATCTTTATTTATAGGGGTGAAATATTTCTTCCGATATCTCAGAGCCGGATTAACTAAATCAAGCATAAAGAAATCATACGGCTGTTGCATGCACTTTTTATATAATCTACTGAATTCTTCTTTTGTCAAACTACCATCTATCTCTCTTATGATCTGTTGAATCTCCCTCGGTTGAATATTAAAAAATATCAAGTAATTACAGTTTCTTCTGATAACAATGGGTGTTCTATAATAAGATTGAGAAAGATAAATGATTGAGGCGTTTTTCTTCCGACCTCTGATGAAAAAATCTTCTATGCTCCTCTGGTCCTTGTCAGTCATGCAGTCATCAAAGACAACAACATTTTTACAAGATGGGTCCAGGTCATCCACTTTTATAAATTCTTTTGTATCAGAGGAGAATAAAGTTCCTTTCTTGCCGAATCTTTCATATAACTCTAGGATAATTTTCTTCTTCTTTTTGGGGTACTTTATCGAGTCAATATCCACGCCCTCAAACATTGTGTACTTTTCTTTCAGTTTACCATACTTGGGTTCGTACATATCTTTTGCACAAACGAACAAATTATCAAATTCGAGATAATCGTATATAAAATTCAACAATAAGTTCGTTTTACCAGTACCTGAAGCTCCAGCGATTAGAAGTCTGAAAGGGTGTTTAGGTAATAAATAATGTTGATTTGCATCGACAAGTTCTTCTACTTCTGTATAATTTTTAATTTGAATCATCTTTATTTAATGTTAAAAATTTGCTTCAGTAAAAATATAATTTGCTTAAGTAAAAATTTTTTTTGCATAATAATAAAGATGAATGCTATACAAAAAGAACGAAATAAGAAATTAAGAAAGGAAGTTGAATATGAACTTAAAGTTTATAAGCTTCAGGCTGAAATTAGAAAAAACAACGAACAACAACTAGAGCAAAAATTAGGTATCCAGAAAGCACTATCGGACTTTCACAAGCCTGTAACTGAAAAGCTACAAGAACAAGAAATTAATCGAAAGGAGAATATTCAGGCTATAAAAGATGCTGTTGATCACATTCCTCTAGCTATTGAACCGCCTTTAGAAGTCTATGATTTTGATAAAAAATTGGATGTAGAGTTTTTAGAGAAAAATAACTTTCCAAGACCCTCAAAATTGTACCATGAGACCAAGGAAACTTTGCAAGAAATTATGAGTAAAGTAAATGATACTTACCTAAAAATGTCTCGTCAAAAAGGAAACATTATGAGTCAGATGTCTCGAATGACTAAAAATGATGAAGAAAGAGAAGATCGCTTATTAGCTAAGGCTGATTATTTGAGAGATCATATGACTACGTTAGGAGATTATCGGGATCGACTCAGAGACTTGCAAAGAAAAGAAATTTATATCGGTAAAGGAGTAGAAGACAAAATGGAAATTTTAGCCCGATTTACTGATAAGATATGTAAAGGGTCCAAAAGTAAAAAGTTACACAATCAAGTCGTTGATTTATTGGATGCATTGTTGAGAGAAGGAGCTATGAACAACGAGCAAGTAAAACAATACTACAAAAATTTTTCATTAAATAAATGAGTAATTACATAAAAACTAAAATACATTTAAGCGATCATCAGATTGCTAAGCTAAAATCTGCATACCAGAAAGGAGAAGAAGTATCTCTACAAATAGATAAGGCAAAAGCCCCCAACAAAGATATACATTTAACTCGAACACAGATAGCTCAAATTGGGAAGGGGAAGCGTATCACTATCAGTAAGACGCAGCTCCAGAAAACGGGTGGTTTTCTACCTTTTCTATTACCTGCGTTAATTGCTGGGGCCAAGGCTTTAGCACTAGGTGCTGCAAGTGGGGCGGCTGGATATGGAGCAAAGAAAGCTTTGGAAAAAATTTCAGGATCTGGATGTGTAAAAAAAAGACCCACTGGAAAGGGCGTCTATCAAAACTGGGAATATCAGACGAAGTAATTGAACAAAATATGAAACATGAACAGGGGTTTAGGGGCGTCTTTACTTCCGATCTGTTGCCTAAAAAGATGAGTCGGTTTGAAAACGGTATTATTAATCTGGACATTGTCACAGGACCTGGTACGCACTGGGTCTGCTACTATAACGATCCTAAAAATAACTTTGTTGAGTATTTTGATCCTTTTGGAGAACACGTCTACAAAATTCATCCTAACATTAAGAAGTATCTACTGACTTCTGGAAAGAAAAATATCGGGTGTAACTCGAGCTTTCTACAGCACCCTGCTTCCGTCAAATGCGGCTACTTTTGTATGAAGTACATTCGTGAAAGAAACAAGGGTAAACCAGTTGTAGATGTGCTATATTCTTTTACCCAAGAACCCAGCGACTTCAATGAAAAAAATGTTCTCTATAAATAAAATGGTTCTATTGATATTAGATTCTAAAAACGCGGAAAAATCAGAAGATTTTACGATTGAATACACTAGACCTTTCACCTTTAAACAGATTGCCCTTCAGTCCTTTTCGATGTACGTTTCATGGGATAATATCAAAGATGAGGAATTTTCATACTTTGATGGTCAGCAGTGGTTAAATTTGACGATACCAGATGGAAATTACACTATCAAGGGGCTGAATCGTTACATGATTAATTTTTTTGGAAGCGATCCGCCGATACAATTCGGAATAGTGGAGGAACGCCAGCGAATAGCCATTAAGTTAATAGACGGGTATAAGATCGATTTAACGAAAACCAAAAACCTGCATAAACTTTTAGGTTTCGAGCCTAAAATCCACGAAGAGCTTGAACAAGTAGGAAAGTACATTGCTGACTTATCTGGGGGAAACGATAACATTTATATACATTGCGATGTCGCAGAGGGGGCGTATATCAACGGTTTCAACTCTACAAACGTCATCTATTCATTTACAAACAGTAATCGTCCAGGTAGTCAGATTATAAAATCATTTGACAAACCTCTGTTTTACCCTGTTCGAATGGATAGTGTTTACCGAATCAGAATGCAAGTAACCAATCATAGAGGTGATTTAATTCCGCTCAATAAGCAAGAAGTACAATACAATTTTATCGCCCTATAATAAAGAAATGAATAAACACAGACTTCAAAGAAAGAGTAAGAAGATACAAGGTAGAGGGTTCTTTTCCGACGTACCAGTCCTGCAGGAGGCCGAACTAGAAGGTAAGTATGTGCAGGATAAAATAAAGGAGATATTATCAAAGAAGAAAAAACATGGAGCTGGACTAAAGTTTTTCTAAATTCGATTTAATAGCCATATAGCTATTAAATTGAGGAGAAGAAAAAAAATTATTTTATAATAAATGAATAAAATATTTGAATTAAACAGCACCAATTATTATTTCGATGATGACATCGAAAGTTTCGAATATAGAGAGGTAAGGCATGAAAATAGTGATAATTCTATGGAAAATGCCTCTTACCATTTCTTTATTCAAGACACCAACGCCAACATTTTATACTCTAACGGTTATTTACAGCAAAAATTGAAAATTGTTAACAATGATGGTACTGCCATAGTGAATGATAATGTAGCTCTCGTGAATGGAGGCGGTTTGATCAATGCTAACAGGTTTACATTAGGAACCACTGAAATAGAATCCAACATTAATTATACCGCTCTTATGCGACAAGTGTTGGGCTTAATACATTTTACGCCTGACTATTCTTCTGCCGAAGCTACAAATATGCTGTTCTACACTGATACGTCGGACACAGCTGATAGAGAACGCTTGAAATATGATGGCACGTTAGTAGATACCACAAAGATTACTGAGTTTTTCGAAAAATTCGGAATTAATGAGAACCATAACCAGGGATTTACAGAAAGAAGCGAATTTACTAAAAATAGCAAGGTTGTAACTATATGGATCCCACTAAAGTACGTGTTTGATTTCTTCCGTGAATATAAAAAAGTAATCACGGGGTTCCAAGTCAAATTTGAGTTCCAGAGAAATCACAGTCTAAATATGCTGTACACCAACGAGCAACATAAGATCTATAAAGTCGTTGTAGAAGATTTATCACTCTGGCTACCTTACGTACGATTTAAAAATGCGGCGGCTTCAATATTTAACGAATTAAAGTTATCGAATAAGGATGTAGAAATAAACTGGAACCAACACAGCATAGTAAAGTCTAATATTTTCTATAAAAACGCTAGCGGCTCTTATACCATAAAAGCTACTTCTGATGAAGTCTTATCTTTGTACGTAATTCCTCAGTACACTGAAAGATACGAAAATTCGAAGCACAATAACATGCTGTTTGATAACTTAGATATGACGGAATGTTGGTTAATGATCAACAATGTAAAAGTGCCAATTGTCAGTTACATGATGGATTTTGAGAAAAGTGATTATAATCGATTATACACAGCCTTTTTGGAATCTGGACTCAACACCATCACGTCTGAAACAGGTTGTATGTTCAATTATTCGAATTTTGGTAAGTTGTATCCAATCATCTGCTTTAATCTCTCTCATCATCAAAACTATACCGATACGAATAACTTAATGATTGAGTTTAACTGGAGGTTAAGGAACGCTGCCCCCAAAGATTATGTTTTTTACTTCATCTTAAAAGAGCACAAGAAATGCTTCTTAAATATTAACAATCAAAATATTACCATGATCAAGACTTTGAAATTATAAGCCATTTTTATAGTCCATTTTTAATTTTTATAGTCCATGACTATAAAAAATTATTTTATATTTAAATAAATGGCTGCCTACTACCCGCTTTTCGATGAAGAATTAGAACAAGGACCTCCTGGTATTCCAGGCATAGGGTTTAAACTCACACACGACGGTAACTACGATATGGAAGATAAGATCTTGAAAAACTGTCAGACGCCGATTGAGAGTCGGGATGTAACTACTAAAAGTTATCTGGAAGCTGAGTTAATTCGTAACTCTACTACCGTCACTCACGCGCTGAGGGTTGAACTCCGAGAAGATATAGCAAAAATTCTGGAAGATTTAGATCAGAAGTACCTGAGGTTACATGATAGAAGACCCATTGACGCTAAAGGTAAAAGGATAGGTAATGTCGCGGACCCTATTGAAGACATGAATGCGGTTAATAAAAAGTACTTGGAAAACTATGTTGACAATAAAGTATGTTATGCAACCACCACATCAGGGTACATTACTATTAGACCTAGTACCAATGCGAATGCCGTTATTTTTACGAAGTTTTCCGGTGATGCTTTGAACTCAGATTGTAAATTCTCTCGGGACGGTTTTTTTAGACTGGGATTGTACCTTGATCCTCAAAAGATAATCGATGAATTAATCGTTGTTAAGTTATTCATTAATAACAAGCAGTACGTTCACAAGATAAAAGTAGCCACTGAATTCGTGTTAATTCTCGGAGAGGTTAAAAAAGATGACCAATTAAAAATTTTCTTACGATGTGATGCTGAGTTCACAGTTCAACCATTTCTAAAAATTGAAGAAATCAAGTGGACACTCCAGCTGCCATAAAAAAAAATTGTACATATAATAAATGGCGTGGAACGAAATATCAAAAAGCGGTTTGTCGGAAGAACAAATCAGAGTTAGTAAAAATTATGTTAACTGGTCGCTCATAAGTCAATATACAACTTTATCGGAAGAGTTTATCGAAGAATTCGAAGGTTTGGTAAACTGGATGGTCATCTCTCAGTATCAGAAACTTTCGGAGCCTTTTGTAGAAAAACACAAAGGTCTATTAAACTGGTACTATACATCCAAATATCAAGTTCTATCAGAGGATTTCATGGATAGAAATACTGAATATTTAGATTGGGAAGTAGTTTCCAGATATCAGATAATGTCAGAACCCTTCCTGGATAAACATGCTTTCAAATTAGATTGGAGAATGGTTTCTCAATTCCAAGTACTCTCAGAAGAATTTATTCGTCGGCATATAGACAAAATCGATATGGAACTCATTTGCGTCAAACAAAAGCTCACTGAAGATTTTATGACGGAATTCGCAGATTACCTTGAATGGGGTAGAATTGTTCAATGGCAAACCTTTAACGAAGATTTTATTATGAAAAATCTGGATCGTATAGATCTTTGTCACCTCATGACTTATAAAGCCCATTTGCTCTCAGATACCTTTTACGAACTCCATTTTAAAAAGCTGGTTTGCATCCTTCTGACAAACATATGTAATAGATTTGTGGTACAATATGAACCTATCGACATACCTCCCGAGTTGGGTAAAAATGATCCTATCGACATACAACCTGAGTTGGATAAAAATGAACCTGTCGACATACAACCCGAGTTGGACAAAAATGAACCATAAATTTTTATATTCATAATAATATTTAATGGTTGATTAACCATTAAATGTTTAGATACCCTTTGTTACCTTCCTCAAGTTTGAATATATTTATCCTTTAAATAAAGAATATGGATCGTATTGTTAAAAAATTAAACTATTTGAGTACTGATAACTTTGAGTCAGTGGATGGCTTATATTTGGTTTCTGACATTACTGAGCACGGGAAATCTATCCTAATACGTTTGTCGAATAACTCAATTATATTTTTAAAAAATGATATATCCAGGGTTGGTATGATTTTGACCAGGGATGAAATAAGATTATTAAGATTATATGTTGGCTTCAGGGTTTTATATTATTGTACACCATTAGAGGGTTTCGTGGTAAAGAAACCACCTTTTCGAAACCTCTACGAAACCTTTTCAATATATCAGGTTGACAGTGATAGCGATAGTGATAGCGATCGACCGACATCGATGACATGCCCTTCCATAATTTAATAGATGTAGATATGACTTTATTTTTAATGATTGAAATACTCATTAAAAATTGAATCGTTTAAAGTATACCCCAACAATATTTTAAGCAGTTAAAGAAACGATTTGTAGTTCTAAAGAAAGACTAAATGGATTTTCAATCTAAAACCGTTCGACAGTTGCAAGGCTACTGTCGTGAAAATAATATTCGAGGTTACTCGAAACTTAAAAAGTTGGAGCTGGTCGACCTCATTCAATATCATATCATATGGTCGACCTCATTCAACGGCTTTTCCAGTTTCCACAATGACTTGTTTAGCAAGCCAAAGAAGAACAGAGTGCGTAAGATCAGGTGTTGCGGTAAGTTATTTAAGGGATCAAGCATGAATAAGCACCTACAATCTAAAGGGCACCTAAACTATATACCAAAGAAGGCAACCGCTCTCCCAGAGTGTGGAAGGGTGGAGCATCGACTACATCACATGACTCTCCCCCAACTACGGGAATTTTGTCGAACGCATGGCATTAGAGGCTATTCCAGGTTAGGAAGGAGGGCAGACATCATAGCATACATAGAAAGCGTATTGTTCAACCGTCATTTCGGGTTTGATTCAGACCTGTTTTTAGATACGCGAGAGAGAAGGCTCTACACCCTCCACAAAGTTAATACAGCCTTTGAATCTCGCTTGAAGACGTACGACATCCAAAATGAACACAACCTGATGCTTCCCAAAGACTTTTTGAACGATGTGGCATCACTAGTCCGGGGACTCATCACTAAACACATAAAGAGGCTGCATGGTTTGAAGGTTAATTTCGAATTCCTCTGTGACTATCAAAAGGGTAAAGACGATGCTATTATAGAAATGGAGAAAAACTTCAAAACAGAAAACGCAGTCATCTTAGAATCAACTGATTTGGTAGCTTATTACAGATCGGTTATCCAAAAATTATTGACAGAAATGGAGGAGTTTGTTGCAAAGGGTTCGGGATGGACGCTTGTTAGAATTAAAAACCTTGAGGTGAGGATCAATAAATACAACCCACTGAGAGGATCATCCTACATTGATTTACCGAAAAGAATTAAAGATAAAAAGGCAGTCATTAACGTGAAAAATGAAAATGATAACGAGTGCTTTAAGTGGGCGATATTGTCCGCTATTTATCCAGCTGATAATCACGTAGATAGAGTCTCTAAATATAAGCCATATGATAATGAGCTAAATTTCGAAGGTATCGAGTTTCCAGTGAAGATGGAAGATAGAGTATTTAACAGGTTCGAAAAGTTGAATAACATATCGGTGAACATATATTCATACGAAGGTAATGATATTTACCCATTGAGAATCACTAAAAATAAGGAAGACAAACACATCAATTTGCTGTACATAAAGAATAAGGAAGGAAACAGTCATTACTGTTGGATAAAAGACCTCTCCAAATTGATAAGCGGACAAGTGACTAAACACAACGGAAAGATATTCACCTGTGAGAGATGCCTGCTGTATTATTACTCCGAAGGGGACCTCCAAGCTCATGAAACGGATTGTAGGAAGAATACACCAGTAAAGATTGTAATGCCCGAGGAGAACGAATCTCTGCGGTTCAAAAACTACCAAAGGTCTTTACGATTACCCTTTGTGATGTATGGAGACTTCGAGTGCTTGACAAACAAGATAAACACCTGCTGCCCTACAAAAGACAGCTCATTCTTACATAAATATCAAAAGCATGAACCTATGAGCTTCACTGTCTACATCAAATATAAACACGCAGACTATAAGGCACCAATCACATACAGAGGACCCAATGCCACCAAGCTGTTCTTTGATACAGTGAAGACTGAGGCGCTAGCGATAAAGAACATTTATGATAAGAAGCAACCCATCAAAATGACCACCGAAGATGAAGAGCATTTCCAAAGGACCCATGTTTGCCACATCTGTGACGAAGATATCAGGAAGAAACCTTCACCCTATTCACCCAAGGATGAACCAGACTTCCGAAAAGTTAGAGATCATGACCATCTTCTCAATCCGGCGAAATGTGAATCGAACTACAGAGGACCTGCTCACAACCTTTGCAACCTAAAGTATCAAGAGCCTTCGTTCATTCCAGTGTTTATCCACAACTTATCTGGCTACGACGCCCATCTCTTCATAAAGGAGCTCGGTAGAGACCAAGGTGATATCGACGTCATCCCGAACAACGAGGAGAGGTACATTTCCTTCAGTAAGGAGGTCGGGGCAAAAACTGTAGAAGTAGGCGATGGGAAGAAAGTAAAGGTACCTGGTATAAAGTTGAGGTTTGTCGACTCATTCAAGTTCATGGCCGCTAGCCTCGACAGTCTTGCGAAGAACGTAAAGGAGTTCAGGGAGACAGCCAAGTACTTCCCCAAGGACAAACTGGACCTCGTCACCCGAAAAGGCGTCTATCCATACGATTACATGGACTCGTGGGACAAATGCGAAGAAACCAAGCTGCCCCCAAAAGAAGACTTTTACAACCAATTGAATGAGTCACACATAAAGGATGAGGACTACGAGCACGCTAAAAGGGTATGGAAGGCCTTCAACATTAAGACATTGGGTGAATATTCCGATTTGTATGTGAAGACTGATGTACTCATCCTAGCCGACATCATGGAACACTTTAGAGATGTCTGTCTAAAGACCTATAAGTTGGATCCTGCATGGTACTTCACTGCGCCCGGACTCTCGTGGGACGCCATGCTCAAAACCACAGAGGTTGAGCTAGAGCTGTTGACAGACTATGACATGATACTCATGCTAGAAAAGGGGACCAGAGGAGGCATCTCTCAGTGCTGTAACCGATATGGGAGGGCGAACAACAAGTACATGAGGGACTATGACGAGAACAAGAAGTCTAACTACCTGATGTACCTTGACGCCAACAACCTTTACGGATGGGCCATGAGTCAATACCTACCGCATGGTGGCTTCGAGTGGAGCACTGTGTCAGATGTGACCCAAGTAGAGGATGACTCAGACAAAGGATACATCGTAGATTGCGACCTACAGTACCCGACCCATCTGCACAACCTCCATTCAGACATACCTCTAGCACCTGAGAGCAGGATGCCCGATGGCTCAAAACAGCCAAAACTACTGACGACCCTCTATGACAAAGAGCATTATGTGGTTCATTACAGGGTTTTGAAGCAACTGTTGCAGTTGGGGATGAAGCTCAAAAAGGTGCACAAAGTGTTGGAGTTTCAGCAGTCTCCCTGGTTGAAGAGGTACATAGACCTGAACACTGATATGAGGACCAAGGCAACCAACGACTTTGAGAAAGACTTCTTCAAACTTATGAACAACTCGGTCTTTGGCAAGACGATGGAAAATATCAGGAAGCGACTCGATATTAGGCTAGTATGTGATCCCCAGAAAGCGGAGAAGCTAGTTGCTAAGCCCAACTTCAAGGGAAGGACCATTTTTGACGAAAGATTAGCCGCTGTGCATATGAACAAGACGAAAGTGATTTTTAATAAGCCAATATACGTCGGCATGAGTATATTAGATCTATCGAAGCATCTGATGTATGACTTCCATTATAATCTTATGAAGCCTAAATATGGGGGTGATATCAAGCTATTGTACATGGACACTGACAGTTACATCTATGACATACAGACCGAGGACTTTTATGAGGATATGAAAGGATTGATTGACTACTTTGACACATCAGATTATCCAGAAAACAATAGGTATGGTATGCCCCGAGTAAATAAAAAGGTCTTGGGGAAGATGAAGGATGAAAATGCAGGGAAGATCTTAGAAGAGTTCGTTGGCTTAAGATCTAAGATGTATGCCTGTAAAACTGAGGTTGACCTGGTGAAAAAGTCGAAAGGAGTAAAGAAATGTGTCGTGAAAAACAGGATATCCTTCGAGGACTACAAGAACTGCCTATTCAAGCAAGAAGTACAGCATAGAACCATGAATCTCATCAGGAGCACAAAGCATGAGATTCATTCCATACAAGTCAATAAGATTGCCCTATCAGGAAAAGATGACAAGCGTCATATATTGGAAGATGGTGTCCATACCTTGGCTCACGGTCACTATGCGATAAAGGAGTAGGCGATCATAATCTTTTAACAGTTTTCGAACTATTAAAAGATAATAAATGGTCCTCAGTTCGAAGGACACATTCTTCTGTTCTGAATGCCTCTTTAATAGTGTCACATCTAAAGTACTCCTTGAAACCGTCCTCCATATAAGAGCCTAACTTTTCGCGGATTCTGAAATAGAGTTCTTGTGGTGATGTCGTATATAGCCTCAACAACCAATCGAGGCTCCGGTGAAAATCTATTTTCATTTGAAAGGGGGTGGCCGTCCGCGGGGGTGCTCGCCGAAGGGGGTACCTTCCCTCCCAACGACTTTTCGCTTGCTCGCTCCGGAAAATTGGTGTGGTTGATATAGAGCCATCACTTTTCTCGGAAGGTGCTTGCGCTAGAACCTTGCTAATGGCTGATTTTGATACCATTGCTTGTTTAATTTGTATGGCTGAAATAGAGCCATCACTTTTCTAAAAGGGGTGTAGCTTTAATGGAGGTCTTTACCCCATTGTTTAATCGAATTTGTATGGATGATATAGATCCATCACTATTCTAAAAGTGGGTGTTGTTTTAATGGGGGTTTGAGAGCCATTGTTTAGTCGAATTTGTGTGGATGAAATTGGGCCATTACTTTCTAAAAGTGGGTGTGGTTTTTATGGGGGTTTTGCGAGCCATTGGTTTTAAAAGTGGGTGGAAATTTTATGGGTGGGTTTTACACCATTGGTTTTAAAAGTGGGTGGAAATTTTATGGGTGATATAGAGCCATTACATTCTAAAAGTGGGTGGAAATTTTATGGGTGATATAGAGCCATTACATTCTAAAAGTGGGTGGAAATTTTATGGGTGATATAGAGCCATTACATTCTAAAAGTGGGTGGAAATTTTATGGGTGATATAGAGCCATTACATTCTAAAAGTGGGTGGAAATTTTATGGGTGATATAGAGCCATTACATTCTAAAAGTGGGTGGAAATTTTATGGGTGATATAGAGCCATTACATTCTAAAAGTGGGTGGAAATTTTATGGGTGATATAGAGCCATTACATTCTAAAAGTGGGTGGAAATTTTATGGGTGATATAGAGCCATTACATTCTAAAAGTGGGTGGAAATTTTATGGGTGATATAGAGCCATTACATTCTAAAAGTGGGTGGAAATTTTATGGGTGATATAGAGCCATTACATTCTAAAAGTGGGTGTGGTTTTAATGGGAGGTTTATGGCTGTGGTCCAGCTCTCTCATGTGCACACTACTTAATATAAAAGGTGTAATTATTATTTTAATTTTTATTTAGAGAACAACTGAATATATTTTGCTGAAATTTTTTTTATATATTTTATGAGATAATTTGAATATTTTCTAAAACTTTCGAAGCAGCTTGTGAATTTTAAATTCGTTTAAAAAATGTTTGAAAAATTAGGTCCCATAGGGTTCAATGTATTCCATTTCTTCAACCCGGGTTTAATTCAAAACTAATTGGGTGATATTATTCATTTATATTCCCATAGGTCCCACAGACCGTCTGAAAAACATACTGAAATTTCATTTTGATAAAGTTATTTTTACGGTAGTTATCGCGCTAACGGACGGACAGACAGACAGACAGAATGAACAAAGTCATAAACACTTTTCAACTTTCTTGTAAAATGTTAAAAAAGGTTCTAGGATAAGTAGCGGCTTCAGATGAGATGTTACACCTAACGATACATTATAATGCGGTGTTTTAAAAATATTTAAAAAATTATTACGTTTTTCGAATTTTTGAAAACACTACGCTGTTTTTAGGATCGATAATCTGCAATAAAAAGAACACGAGCATCTAATAGGAGTTTTGGAATAGATGGAACATACAAACCTATGCGATTGCATTTTAATAGTATAGATTATATAGGTAGAAAAGCACTATATTTAGATATTCATAGCGCATCACTTAAAAAAAAAATCAAGTTACGTAAACAATGAAAATGAGTAAATGCAGAAAAAATTCAACATTGAGAAAAGAAAGAAATAAAAACGTCTAAACATAAAAAGCAGAAAACACCTAATAGCCTAGCAATTTTGTTACTGCCTTAACCATGCTAAGGTAACAATTTAACCCAATATTCGCCATTTGCATAATTGTTCCTCTTTTTATTCTAATTCACATTTCATTTTCTCCGACGTTCGTTTTTGTTTTACATTCTATTGTTATTTAGCAGACAAATATACTATTTTAGCAAATTAGGTTACACGTCTGGAAAATGCACATTTCTGTTTTGCGGTAGGATATTAAGTATAAGAGCATAGTTGTGATTTATTTATGGTAACAATTTTAGAGATTTTCTTTAAAAAACTGTGAAGAGGCCAACAAAAATTTTAATGTATTTGTGTAAAATACACATCAAATATTTCTACATATATTCAATACTAGCAATATACCCATATATCTGTTCATCGTACGGAATATATAATATAAATAACATAAAATTAACAATTATGTGTTCAAATTCCTATAGTATTCTATATGACATTGCTACTCAAAACAATATATTAAAATATTTAATTTAATTCCTCAAAACAGATGTATAAGAATCTCTGTTCTCGCCATTGAAATTTATCATCCCAGACTGATCTGAAGAATAAAACAACCAGGTCCGTTTGTAAACACATTTGTAAAAATCTGATGTGGGCAGCACATGACTTTCCCTGCAGACGTTTATATTCACGTTATCTTTTTACTTTCCTTATATACATAATGTATAAGGAAAGTATTGTGACGGGGTCGAAAATTCGAATTCGAGTTTTCGACGTGAGAGCACGTTTCAAGCATCCCTGATCACGAATCAAACATTTTTGAAGTGATGTCTGTGTGTGTGTATGTGTGTGTGTGTGTGTGTGTGTGTGTGTGTGTGTGTGTGTGTGTGTGTGTGAAAGTATGTGTGTGTGTCAGTGAGTCTGTGGAGACGATAACTGACGAACGAATGGACCGATTCGAACCAAATTTGGTACAAAAATCACAATCCGTAAACACTGGAAGTCTATTGTTTTTATGCGCAATCGAATGTTCAGAACCCCCCTAAATTTTCGAATGAAATTTTGAAAAAATCGTCAAAAAATCAAAACCGCTAATAAAGTTACGCAAATAGATATCTCTTATGTAATTTTTCATTAGAAAACGATTGGCATAAATTTTAGAACGCTGACATGAACCGTTCTCGAGATATTGTACATTTTTCAAAAAAATTATGAAAAAGTTACATAAAAAAAAATCCTATTGAGAAACATGTTCACTTTTCATATGTAATACCATGCGATAAATTGAGTGACATCCTTCTCGTGGATCTAGCTCGTTCCATTCATGAAAAAATATACTTTGAATAATACTTTTGTATTTGAACGCCAATAGTCATTTATCAGCTGTAAGAATGACTTTTTTCTTAGTGCATAACGCTTGACGAGATTTTGGCGACGAATTTGGCGGAATGTCGCCAACTTGGCGACTTTTTTGAAATGTTGCCAAATTAATGAAAATCTCGCCAAATGGACAAAAATGATGCTAAATCAATGAAAATGACGACTAATTGTCTAAAATTCAATATCTTGGAAAGAATATTAGTATCTACTATAAGAAAAACCTAATTTTTTACTATAAAAGTTGTAAATTCATTACATTATATAAGGAAAGTCATGTGTTGCCCACATCAGATTTTTTTAATTAAATTTATTTCACTTTTAATTCAATTTTCGCTCTCATTCGGTAACCGGACTTATTATCAAAGGTGGCGTAGAGAAAATACGAAAACTAAAATATATCGAGAACGGCTAGTCCTAGTGTAATGGGGTTGATCTTATTCTTTTCGTCGTTAAAAATTACGTATTAAACGAGCATTTAATGGATATATTTGGGTATACCTAGTTCTTTAGCTTTGATTTTGACGATTTTTGCGGGCCATTTTGCAAAACATGGCAGATTATTTTTTTCCGAATCGTACCAAAATCTAATCAGCACCAGGGTAACCCACAAGTGACTCATCTACCGAAATTTGTGAAATTCTGTCCATTAGTTATTCAGTTAGAGTGGATACAAAATCTGCACAGACAGACAGACAGACACACAGACACACAGACACACACACAGACAGACACACAGACACACACACAGACGTCACGCTAAAAATAGTTTGTTCGCATTCTAGAGGTCTCGAAACGTATAGATACGTCAAAAACTCGAGTTGTGATTTTCGGCAAGATTCCAATACTTTCCCTATACATTACCATGTATTGCAGGGAAAGTAAAAAATATGAAATGGGATCAATATATGCCAAAATGAAATCGCCATGAAATTGTATCAACATATGCCAACATGAAAGTGCTAAAATAGTAATGAAATATATATACCTACCATTGTTATTCTGTTACAACAATTGGCTAAACACAATATCTAAGAAGTGGCGGGAAAATAAAATTCATTGTTGGCGGGAAAATAAAATTCTCGGTCATAAAAGTCAAAAGTTGTGATTTTTCTTTTATAACATATTCTATTAAAATAAATTTATGATCTATATTGTACAAAATATATGTAGTCGGTAGACTTCCAAGATGTTAATATATATATATATATATATATATATATATATATATATATATATGTATTATGTATATATATATATGTATATATATATATATATATATATATATATATATATATATATATATATATATATATATTAATATATATATATATATATATATATATATATATATATATGTGTGTGTGTGTATATATAATATATATGTATATATATATAAGATCCATGAGCAACCAGTATGGTTTTGAATCGATATCATTGGGGGAAAAACCACATGAAAAGTGATTATTCGCTATATATTCTGCATAGATATCAATTGGAAAAAAATATATATGTAAAGAATAGCAATTACGTCCCGCTGTATTTGTGCGGTTGTTATGTTGTTAGAAATCATAACTAAAATTGCCTATCCCACCTCCTCCAAGTTGACCGTGACCTTTTTTGTAGAAAGTTAGAGATGAAAGTTTATTTTGCATGGAAATTTTACTGGTTATGTTCACTTCGATTGAGTGAACTTTACAGATTCTCGGAGGAAGTGTACTTGATCCCAATTATCAATTATTTCTTAATAATAATAATAAAAATAATTTTTAAAAATCCCACTCGAAGGTATACGGGAATAAAAATTTCATAAACTGAATTTGTCTTTTAAGCCCCTAAAAGTTGATACATGTTCATTAACTGTTAAGATGAGATTTTTTTTCGACCCAGACCGTCCGACCTACCCGACAGGTATAACATGTATTTTGGACGGCCGAGAAGTGCCACACAATTTAGACCGGAAACCAGTGGGGGGCATTCACAGGGACCGAACCCTCCCTCTCCTATCACCAACTTCTCGAAAGGACTTACGGACCCACATGTTTAACGTGATCGTACTTCGCGTGACTACGGCGGCAGATTTGGGTAGTGGCGGGAATCGAACCCGGCCCATTCGAATGGCCGTTCGACCTTCGCGCTAACCACTGGACTAAGGTGAGCCTAGAAATGTTGAGTGATGAAATCACAAAAAGTGAGTTAGTTGTTCACCACAAAGAAGCTAAAAGTACATATTCTGAGAAAAGGGAAGGCAAGGAGCGGACTCGAATAATTAGAAGGTTATAAACGTAAGGGGAACACAAGATTTATGATATTCAGCCATGATGAAAATTGAGTGCATTCTAATTACACAATTATTCCATATGATACAAAGTCCACTTTGACAATAAGAGCTTGCAATTTCGTCCCAGTAGCTCAACGGTAGAATGTATTTAATTTTTTCAACCCGGGTTCAATCCAAATCTAATTGGGTGATATTATTCATTTATATCCCCATAGGTCCTACAGACCGTCTGAACAACATACTAAAATTTCATTTTGATTAAGTCATTTTTACGGCAGTTATAGTGCTAACGGACAGACAGACAGACAGACAGAATGAACAAAGTCATAAACACTTTTCAACTTTGTTGCAAAGTGCTAAAAAGAGTAATACTTTAAGTCATCAAATTATTACAATTTGTTAGATCGAGCAGTAACAACTTTTCAGCCCTGGAAATTAAAGAAAAATATTTCCAATATGTATTTTTAACACTTTACAACAAAGTTGAAAAGCGTTAATGATTTTGTTCATTCTGTCTGTCTGTCTGTCCGTTAGCACGATAACTGCCGTAAAAATGACTTAATCAAAATGAAATTTTAGTATGTTGTTCAGACGGTCTGTAGGACCTACGGGAATATAAATGAATAATATCACCCAATTAGTTTTTGGTTGAACCCGGGTTGAAAAAAAGGAATTTATTGAGCCCTATGGGACCTAATTTTTCAAACATTTTGTAAGCGGATTTAAACTTCACAAATTGCTTCGAAAATTTTATGTAATATTCAAATTGTTCCATAACATATATAAAAAAAAATTCAGCGAAATATATTCAGTAGTTTTTTAAATAAAAATTAAAATAATAATAACACCTCTTATATGAAGCGATCATGTGACCATGATATGAAAAGATCACGTGACCCACTTCAAAATGATATATGGTATCCATCTTGTTTCAAAATCGTGATTTTTTTAAGTTCTTTTTAATTCATATTGAGTGTTGTATCCGTCCTAAAACTACTTTATTTTTGCTTAAATTCTGTGCATCTACATACTGAAACAATGCAAGGACAATATATTTGAGTTTAAATGATTATCCACATTTGATTATTTTTACAACGAAGCCTATTTTTCTCATATGTAAAATGTAAACAGCAAAATATGTAGAATGAGTTGTATTAGAATTTCTGTATTTCTACACAAATATCTGTATCTACACATTTCTGTATACACAAAATAATTCAGTCCATGGAGTCTGCATGGCTGATATGAATGAAATATTAATTGATTTTATAAAGAGAAGGACGATTGTTTTCGATGATGTTTTAAGCATAGTGTTTAATTACTTGTAGCTCTATGGTCTTAATCTTTAAATAAGATAAATTACAGTATTATAGTATTGTGATGAAGGAAATGAATGGGAGAAAGTTATGAATGAAATGCTGATTTATAGAGAGATCCGGCGTGTTATTTTTTCTATGACGTCATTTGAATGAATTTCAGTTGTTTTCGATGAAGTTTTCAAATATAATAAATTATCGTAGTATTATGTTAGCTTTAAAAATATTACCCTGGAATGTATCGCTTTGTAGAGATATTTAAACCAGGCAATTTATATTTCAATGCCGTCATTTGAATGAAGTTCATTTTTTTCAATGAAGGTTTAAGTTTTCAAATATAATAAATCAATGTAGTATTGTGATAAGTTTTAAAATATTACCGAGGAATGTATTGCATTTTAGACTTTTTTATATAAAATTGCAATGAAGTTGGAAAGTGTTTCGTAATCAATGCTTTAAGATGATTGATCTTTCTTGTTTTATATTTTATATGATTTTTTTATATTTTTTTTAATGTGCAATATCTTAAGAACGGTTCATGTTAGTGTTTTAATATTTATGTCAATCGTTTTCTAACGATAAATTACATAAGAAATGACTATTAACATAACTTTTAAGAAAGGAATACACACATGGCAATATGCGTACTAGGCTTTTAGTGTAGAACGATTTTCAGTGACGGAAATACTCTTGTAGTACTTTGGAACTGCAGTCGAAAAATTCTCACATTATTGAACTTTTTAAATTTCTCTAAAAAATTCCCTCCCTGATTGCAAGTAAACCAATCACAAACAATTATGACCCATACATTATGAAAATAAAAAATTATTTCTTCTGCCTGTATTATCGTCTATTTTTCGTCAATTACATGCCCTGCTTGCGGTTTCAAATGAACCGGATATTGATCCTGATATAGTTGGAATTGAACAATGAATTACAAATCAAATTTTCCCATCTAGTGTTTGAGTTTTACATGTTTATGTTTATATAAATTATAATTAGTTAATTAGTTTATAAAAAATGTGTGTTAACTTTTTAATTTTATTTTTACATAATTTTGAGAAAAATCTGTGCAAACAGCTTTTCTCCTGCGTTTCCACAAAAGCTTTAATTAAAGCAGCCTTAAGAAAATGTTAAATAATAACAAAAGCAAATTGTAATTGAAAATTAAGTGTCGCATTATGATCAGTTTGAAATTAAAAAATTACTTCCGCTTGTATTTGAAAAAAAAAATCTGATGTGGGCTGCACATGACTTTTCTTATATAATGCAATGAATTTACTACTTTTACAGTAAAAAAAAATAAATTATTTTTATAGTAGACATTTATATTCTTTCCAAGATATTGAATTTTGTTCAATTAGTCGTTACTTTCATTGATTTAGCGTCATTTTTATCCATGTGGCAAGTTTTTCGTTAATTTAGCAACATTTAGCACAAGTTGGCGACATTCCACCAAATTCGTCGCCAAAATCTCGCCAAGCGTTATGAATGGAGAAATAAGTTATTCTTACAGCAGATATATGCCTATTAGCGTTCAAATAGAAAAGTATTACTCAAAGTATCTTTTTTTCATGAATGGAACAAGCTAGATCCACGAGAATGATATCACCAAATTTATCGCATGGTATTGCATATGAAAAGTGAACATGTTTCCCAATTGGAAATATTTCTTTTTTATTTTATGTGATTTTTCCATATTTTTTTTAAATGTGCAATATCTCGAGAACGGTTCATGTTAGCGTTCTAAAATTTATGTCAATCGTTTTCTAATGAAAAATTATATAAGAAATGTCTATTTGCGTAACTTTTTTAGAGGTTTTGATTTTTTGACGATTTTTTCAAAATTTCACTCGAAAATTTAGGGGGGTTCTGAACATTCGATTACGTATAAAAACAATAGGCTTCCAATGTTTACGGATTGTAGTTTTTGTTCTAAATTTCGTTCGAATCGGTCCATTCGTTCGTCTGTTATCGTCTCCACAGACTCACTAACACACACACACACACATACTTTCACACACACACAGACATCATGTCCAAAATGTTCGATTCGTGATCAGGTATGCTTGAAACGTGCTCTCCCGTCGAAAACTCGAATTCGAATTTTCGACCCCGTCACAATACTTTCCTTATACATTACGTATATAAGGAAAGTAAGAACATATATCTTAATTTAATTTGGGAATAATCATTTAAGTCAGGAATAAAAATTTTTGTCTCTAAGAGTCAAAATATCTGTCATAATTTTGCTTCAGGAATAACCACTTAAGTCAGTGTTAACTTGGAAATTCATTTCCTAAAATAATTATTTAATTTACAATAATTAATAATTATTATTTAATTAAATCATCCTATAAGACGTACATAGCTTTTAAAAATCCAGACAGCTTTCGGGCATTACTATACATTTCATCAGAGGCTATACAAGTGACATAAAGAAGTAATATCTTTCTTTATGAATTCTTGTTTATATCTACCGTGATTCCATTTGTAATTTTGAACTTGTTCAAATTTTAAGTTACGCTTGGCGACTCATTCTCGACTCAGTGCATGCCAAAACTCTTCATAGTTATATGTGACACTTTTTATTGTAATTGTGCTTGACTGCATATTTGAATTGTGTTTTCTGTTTGTAAAATATTTACCACTTGTTACTTTCCTTATATACATAATGTATAAGGAAAGTATTGTGACGGGGACGAAAATTCGAATTCGAATTTTCGACGGGAGAGCACGTTTCCAGCATCCCTGATCACGAATCAAACATTTTTGAAGTGATGTCTGCGTGTGTGTGTGTGTGAAAGTATGTGTGTGTGTGTGTGTGTGTGTCAGTGAGTCTGTGGAGACGATAACTGACGAACGAATGGACCGATTCGAACCAAATTTGGTACAAAAATCACAATCCATAAACATTGGAAGCCTATTGTTTTTATACGTGATCGAATGTTCAGAACCACCCTAAATTTTCGAATAAAATTTCGAAAAAATCGTCCAAAAATCAAAACCACTACTAAAGCTACGCAAATAGACATTTCTTATGTAATTTTTCATTAGAAAACGATTGACATATATTTTAGAACGCTAACATGAACCGTTGTCGGGATATTGCACATTTTTCAAAGAAATTATCAAAAATCATATAAAATGAAAAAAACAGTATTTCCTATTGAGAAACATGTTCACTTTTCATATGTAATACCATGCGATAAATTTGATGACATCATTCTCGTTGATCTAGCTAGTTCCATTCATGAAAAAAAATACTTTGAGTAATACTTTTACATTTGAACGCCATCATTGCCATATATCTGCTGTAAGAATACCTTATTTCTCCGTCCATAACGCTTGGCGAGATTTTGGCGACGAATTTGGCGGAATATCGCCAACTTGGCGATGTTTTAAATTGTTGCCAAATTAGCAAAAATTTCGCCAAATGGATAAAAATGACGCTAAATCAATGAAAATGACGACTGATTGAAGAAAATTTAATATCTTGGAAAGAATATAAGTATCTACTATAATAATAACATTTTTTTAACTATAAAAGTAGTAAATTCATTGCATTATATAAGGAAAGTCATGTGTTGCTCACATCAGATTTTTTAACTCATCTTTGCAAATTATTATATACGTCTACGATCAATATTTAAGGAATAAAAACCAAGGTCGAGGTTTTTGGGACACCCTGTATATACAGGGTGATTCATAAAGTCCTAAATCAGCTAAATAACTGAATAACTTTGGAACAGACACAGCTACAGCTATGGAAGTTAGATATTGGTACAGTAAAATACCCATGCGCTATCAGATGAGCGTGACCGCAGCGATAGTGGAAAAATTTGGAACGTAGAACTCCTTGTAAACTATGAGAGATACGCTAAAAATCTAAATTAGAAATTTATAGAACATCCCATAATTAGTCAGATATGACATATTGTACAAAAGGATGTTGCAATTATAAGGTTGAAAACAATAACTTTTCGAATACCAATTATTGTCAATGTGGAATCAAAAATCTAGCAAACATACCCCCTACTACAAGAAGAAATTTGCATCTGATTCAAAGTTACGTAAGATATAAGTACTACTGCTTCACTAAATACTAACAATGCACTCAATTTTCATCATGGCTGAATATCATAAATCTTGTGTTCCCCTTACGTTTATAACCTTCTAATTACACAATTATTCCATGTGATGCAAAGTCCACTTTGACAATAAGAGCTTGCAATTTCGTCCCAGTAGCTCAACGGTAGAACGTCAGCCGGCCAGTTCGGAGATCCAGGGTTCGATTCCTGATTCAGACAACAAGGCTGTTTACAACTATATGTCATTTCCAACTAATTCTAGGATGCTCTACAAGTTTCTAATTTAGTTTTTTCCCGTATCTCTCATTATTTTTAAGATAGCAGCGCTAAGTTTCAAATTTAGCTATTAGGGTTACTCTCATCTGATATCGTATGGTTAATTTACTATACCAATATCTAGCTCCCATAGCTTTAGCTGTGACAGAGTTTGTGTGCAGAGTTTCAGCTCTCTACATACTCAAAATGTCAAACGAAGGGAGATTTGAAGTTAATAAGAATATTAGGGGAAAAGAACAATTGCACACATTACTGTTAAAATATCTGATATGGGCAGCACATGCTTCTCTCTACAGACTCATTAATATTCTCTTTATTTCTTTAATGTCCCAAAGTTCTTTAGCTGAATTAGGATTGAGAAATCACCTTGCACACGAACAAAGCTGCATATTGGACTTATTACTTTCCTTATATACATAATGTATAAGGAAAGTAATGTGAAGGAGTCGAAAATTCGAATTCGAGTTTTCGACGGGAGAGCACGTTTCAAGCATTCCTGATCACGAATCAAACATTTTTAAGGTGATGTCTGTGTGTGTGTGTGTGTGTGTCAGTGAGTCTGTGGAGACGATATCTCAAGAACAAATAAAGCAATTTTGAACAATTTTTAAGTTCTTTTTAATTCATATTTAGTATTGTATCCGTCCTAAAACCTATTTATTTTTGCTTAAATTCTGTGCATCTACATCCTGACACAACGCAATTGCAATATATTTGAGTTTAAACGATCATCAAATTTTGATTATCTTTACAACAAAGCCTAATTTTCCCTTATGGAGGATGCAAACACCAAAAGATGTAGAATGGGTTGTATAAGAATTACTGCATTTCTTTAATGCAAAATTATTTAGCTCATGGCGTTTGCAATATAGCTGATATGAATGTAATATTTATTGATTTTACAAAGAGAAGCGGGCGAATTGTTCGATGAAATTTTAAGCATAGATTTAAATTACTTGAACCTCCATGGTTTTAAGTTTTTAAATAAAATAAATTATTATAGTTTTGTGAAGAATAAAATAAATGGAAAAAAGTTTATGAATGAAATGCTGCTTTTATACAGAGAGCCAGGCGATTCATATTTCGATGACGTCATTTGAATGAAATTCATTTGTTTTCGATGAAGTTTTCAAATATAATAAATGATTATAGTATTACGATAATTTTAAAAATATCATCAAGGAATATATCGCATTTTAGAGGTGCAGGCAATTTATATTTAAATGCCGTCATTTGAATATAAAGTTCATTTTTTTCTATGAAGTTTTCAGTTTTCAAATATAATAAATTAATGTAGTATTATGATAATTTTAAAAATATTATCGAGGAATGTATCACGCGTTTTGGAGATGTTAAAATAAAATTGTATTGAAGTTGGAAAGAGTTTCATAATCAATGCTTTATACATGATTCATCTTTATTGCTTATTAATATCTAGACAATCTCTGATACTGGAATCTCGAAATGTTGGATACATTTTAAGTGGAACAATTCCTATACTACCTGACGGAATTTCTCAAAATTCAGTGCAGCTGTTCTCTTCTGATGATGAGAGAAACACGCATACTCACAGAGAAGTTTTGTGTTTTATTTATATAGATATAGAAATTCTAAATATAGCATTTTTGTGTTGTGGTGCAGTCTTATTAAAGGAGTCGCCTTAGTGAGTTGGCGATAGTTTTATCATGGAAAATTAGAAAAAATTTCGTGAACATTTTTGAAACAAAAAACGTGTAACATCGCAAGTATAAAAATCAGTAGACAAGTTATATCCTCTAGAAATTGTTTTATTTCTGACTAGCAGTAAATCCGTTCTTCGCACAGATTATATATTATGAAGTAACTTAAAATTCACCATTATGTGCAAATTAATGGAGTATTCTAAATGACATTTGCTATTAAAAATATTCTACTAAATTATGTAATTTAATCCTCTTAAAAGGATGTGTAAGAATCTCGATTCTCGTTATACAAAATTATCTTCACAGGAAAATCTAAGAATAAAACATCCTGATCCTGTTTCTAAATAAATTTACTGAACATATGAATAGTCTGTGTGCTTGTGTCTGTCTCTATGTCTGTTAGTCTATCTGCCTGTGCTTATGTCTATCTGTATGTCTGTGCAATAAAGCCATCTACACCAGTTTTTTGAGCTGAAGTGTATAGGTAACGTTAATGAATGGATATGTGTTAATGTATACAATCGCCTGTGGTTTTATACACACACTGAACTTTACACAATCAACAACTGTAGTATCTGTACATTCACTATATATTGTAAAATAGTTTACACATATCATGTAATTTTAGTCGTAGACTAAAATTAGAAGAGCAAGACAATTTTTTTTTCGGAATAATATCTGTAAAAAAACAACAAAAAATACAAAACACTTAACAGAATAAAAAAATTTCTACCATAAAAATGTTAATCTCAAAATGTATTTCAGAGTTGGTGATTTACATAAGTGTGTCTCTTTTATTTCTATTCCTCATTTCATTCTTTTCTGCTGTTTACTTAAGTAAAAGAGTAAAAAAAAACATGAAATGTTTTTGAAAATTTCTTAACGCATTTCCGAAATTACAACTTACAATTGGATACTAAGAAGGAGATATTTACTTAATAATTGGATACTAAGAAGGATATTTTATTTGAGAATTATGTACGGAAAGAATACCATACATGAAAGAAAGACATCATAAATCGTGTTTAAATAGCATTGCCAGGCAGAAAAATTAGATATATATTTGGACCATCCATATAACCTTCAATAAAATCTCAATGTGCAAAACGATTCAGAAAGCATATAGCATTAATATTATAAACACCTTGATTTATTTGTCTATCCTGAGTAACTCTGCTACAAAATGTTGCCAAACGTATTTTAATCACGAATAAACATTTAAATTTTTATGATATAACCATGGAGCTTTACGTAGTGTCTGACATCATATACTGAAGGTGAAGCCATGATGTGGACGGCCTGTTTCATACGTAATGCAGTGATTATACTTCTTTTGCAAAAAATTATGATGTAACCATAGAGCATTACGTAGCGTATGGCTTCAGAGAGTGAAAGTGAGACACTGATGTTATTTTACTTCTTATTATTTTATAAATTTTTATTTGAGATACCACCCAACTCAGAGTGTCACGTTCATTTCGTTAACATGTTTAACCAAGGCTTAACTGTATCCCATGTCCTGCGCTCTCTTATCAACGGAATGCGATATACAGTTAAGCCTTGGTTTAATATTCGAAATAGATCAAGATTCTTCCAACAAAAGTAGAAAATATTATTCTTGCGTGTTTTTAGTTTAATACTTTTAGAGCAAAATGCTCGCGGGCCTGACTAGATAAAAAATGACAAAAATGCGCCGATTAATAAAACTGTCGCCAATTTGGTTAAAACGTCGCCGAATTGATAGAATTGACAGTAAAACAATAAAAATGACGACAAATTGATGAAAATTCCATATCTTGGAAATAATTTAAGAATCTACTATAAGAAGAACCTATTTCTCCGGCCGTAACGCTTGGCAAAACTCTGGCGACGAATTTTGGCCGCATATCGCCAACTTGGCATGTTTTTTTCAAATGTTGCCAAATTGACGAAAATGTCGCCAAATCGATAAAAATGACAATACATCAATGGAAGTGGCGACTAAATTCTGAAAATTCAATATCTTGGAAAGAACAAAGTAAACGACCACAAGAAAAAGCCATTTCTCCGGCAGTACATAATGCTTTGCGAAAAATTTGGCGGAATGCCGCAAACTTAACGACATTTTAAAATATTGCGAGATTGACGAAAAGTCGCCAAATTGATAAAAATATCACCAAATTGATAAAAATGACGCTAAATAGGGGACAATGCGTTACAAATTTTTAATTTTTTCATATGACGAGCATACATTCTAGTTAATGAGAGTGCGGTGAACATTTCTATTGTAATGCATATGTAAAAATTTTCACTGCTGTTAGCCTCTTTTCAGATAATGCGGACCTTTGCTTCTATTCAAGGTCTTTGCTCTATTCAAGGAGAAAATACCTGTACAGAAATACATTCCCATTACGCGAATGTAGGGTTGCCAGATTTGGCGATTTATTGCCAACTTGGCTAATTTTAGCATCTTTTTGAATGTTGTTGTTGTTGTTGAGACCCAGCCCGTCCGACCAACCAGAAAGGTGTAAGGTAACTGTTTGGACGGCCAGGAAGTGCCACACAATTTAGACCGGAGCCCAGTGGGGGAGGCATCCACAGGGATCGTACCCTCCTTCCCCTACCACCAACCTCTCGGAAGGACTTACGGACCCACATGTTTAACGTGATCGTACTCCGCATGAACACGGCGGCAGTTGTGGCAGCGTGCAAATCCAACGCGCAAACCACCGGGCTACCGCGCCCGAAATGTGTCAACAGCACGCGGTGTTCCCAGGCGGCCACTCACCCAAGTACTAACCGCGCCCGATGCTGCTTGACGTCTGTGATCTAACGAGAACCGGTGTTTTCCGCACGGTAGAGCCGTTGGCGCTAACTTTTTGAATGTTATAGAGCTTTCGCGAAATAAAAAAAAGAAAAACCGAATATTCTTGGATATAAGAGCCCTTTATGGAAGTTTCAATGGATAATATATAAAAAGAGCCATCGGTCAGTTGGAGAACATTTGACATAATACGAGCTATATAGAATTGTGAGATACGTCAGTGCTTTGGAAATAGTACCGATTATTTTGTGAATTAGCTGGTCATTTCGTTACTGTTTTATTGTATCTGACAGTGGATTAGCAATCTTGTAAGACAGGTATCGATCACTGTATATTGTTTCTGTTTTTGATTAGTGCTTTTATATAAGTGTTATGTATCCAGATATTTAGGCTCGTTCTTGTATCCTGAAAGAACAGACGATTCCAGAGGATATGATATTTGATTTGCTTATCAAATGCCAGCCTGTTGACTATTAAGTCATAAGGCTTCGTGCTCTCTAATATTTTTCCACAATACAATTACAATGAAATAATGCAGGGCATTCGTCAATGTGCGCAGCGGTCATGCCTTGTCCAGTTGTACACAAAACACACACAGGTGAATTGACAATATTAAAACGAAAGAGATGGGCACGAAGACAATCGTGTCCAGTCAAAATTCTAAAAGTGGCAGTCGCAGCTGCACGAGGAGCATCACCCTCACAGCAAAGATCGTCGCATGTGTGACAGTGACGTTGTAGTCACGTGACACATGGGTCACAATGTGACATCATATTTGTAACTTCTATGCGACGTTACGTATTAGTAACTTTGTAACTTCATTATGACTATGTTCTGTGACGTTTCCACAATTTAATTAACACGTAACTAAGTGACGATATTACAATGGCAGTTACAATGCGATGTCACGAACAAGTTAATATGCAACGTCACAAACGACCATGAAAATGACCAAAATGACGTCGCTGTGACCTCAATATGATATTGCCGAGACGTACTGTGACGTCCCAACGTCACAGTGTGACGTAAATCTTACGTCACTGTGAAAAAAAAAAGCTGTTAGGGCAGGAACACAGTGGGGACTGGTGCTGAGAACAACACTCCAGAGTTTAGCACGAGAAGAGCAAACAGCCGCTGTACGGAAGGTAGGTCTAAAGATTCTATTTATTTCAAGTTTTGATGAATGAAAGGGCGAATTTCTGCTCGATTTCTGGATTATATTGCACCCCTTCTTTGCCAAAAAGTCTGCTTTCTCATTACCCTCGACACCGCAGTGGGAGGCCACCCACTGGAAAGACACCTTGCGTTGTATTTTCCCGAGAAGAGATCTACGCTGCTGGACACGAGGGTTTTTCCTCTCTTGATTAGATGATAGAGCCTGAGTTGCAGATGTTGAATCGGAGAGGATCACAGCCCTCTCAAAAGAATTCTGAAGAATGGAAAGCTGTTGAAGTGCAACAAATATTGATTCCAGTTCTCCATTAAAATGGGTTGAGAAGTTTCCAACTGGCAGAAAAAAGCAAAAAAGTTCACAGAAAATGACAGCACCAGCTCCTTGAGAAAAGTCCAGAAGGGAGCCATCCGTGTAGATCGTGATATTTGATAAATAACGTCATCGTATGATATTTGATAAATTACAATATGGTGGACATTTTTACGGGACTACATTGATTACAGTAAGAAATAAATTTCTATAGAATTTGATTAATTACAACATAGTGAACATTTTACAGTGGACATATCTGTTCCGAAGTATACCTCTTTTAAAAGAAAGAAATTAGTAATAGAAGAAATTAGTGAAGATGACATCCAACTGAAAATTAATTATTAAAATATTTAATATATGGACTATATCGCTTATTGAGGATGCTATCAATACTGTTAGTTGTTAATTTAGAATTGTGTGAAATATAAGTTAATTAGGTACTTTGAAGTATTATTACATGTTGTCATCCGAAAAATCGCCAAATGTGCAATTAATGTTTAAAACACCGTACCGTGGATCTTCATTATTTTATGACTGTAAAAGGAGTAAATTTATTGCATTATATACATCACTATATACTTTATACGACTGTATTAAATTTCGCGACGAACTTGTTGCACTATCTCCAATTTATCGACTATTGAAATTCTTGTCAAATTGACGAACGTGAATGGGGCAAAAGTGAAACGAAAATGACGCTAAATGGATAAAATATTAATATTTAGAACAGTGAAGTTCCATTTTTTTATAATACCTGTCACTTTAGGGAAATCAATATACTTGATGTAGCGAAAGACATGTGCTGCCCACATCAGTTCTTTTCTGATGAGCAAAACACCTTGTTGGTTTCGGCATGCTTTCAACTTTCCTTTTTTTTATGCCCATTCAGTGATCTAACGAGTCAGTAATATCAACGATATAACTATATTGCAACTCAGAATATATAGTGTTCCTAGGAAAGTCCTTCAACAAATCAATAACTTCGTAAGGAAAGGACTTTGGATGTTCACGTTATGTCAATCTATAGTAAAATTCTGATCGAATAAAAGTAATTGCATCACCCCTAATGGATGGATAAAAAAGTTAGGAAAATGAGCTTGATGCGACACTTGTTAGATATACGAACAAAAAACAGTTGCTAAATCGTGAAGCAGTTTTAAATCAGTAGTAATTGACATAAGGCAATAAATGCCTCTAAAACTGTCATATCACCAGGGCCGTATCGCGCGATGACATCCGCAGTGCTTGTCAAAGTATGCAAAAGAATTCTCTTTTAAATTTAGATGTGCATTGTCTATGACAAAGGGCATTTGCTACAAGATCTACGCCAAATTTCTGTTCACTCTGTTCTACTCTAAATAGCTGTTTATTTTACCATTACTGCATAGGACATCAATTTTTCATATCCACATTGTGTTAAATAAATGCTTTCTGTTGCAGTTTTATTATCGATCACTACAGTTTCATTGCCGATTACTACAGTTTCATTGCCGATTACTACAGTTTCATTGCCGATTACTACAGTTGTATTGTCGACACAGGGCATTTGCAACATAATCTACGCTAAACTTCTGTTCATGTAAGTGTTGTTTATTTCACCATTACTGCATAGGAAAACAATTCGTCAATATCCATATTGTGTCACATAAATGCTTTCTGTTGCAGTTTTATTGACGATTACCACAGTTTTATTGTCGACAGAGGTCATTTGCAACAAAATCTACGCTAAATTTCTGTTCATGTAAGTGTTGTTTATTTCACCATTACTGCATAGGACACACATTCGCCAATATCCACATTGTCTCAAATAAATGCTTTCTCTTGCAGTTTTATTGTCGATTACCACCCACTGGACTATGCTACAATTTTGTAATTGATTTCTCTTGACCATCTCACATTGTTTCTAATTCCCCCCCATTAGTTCTTATAAATTAATATATAGAAAGGCAAATTATTGAGATAGGATCAAAATTACAATTCCCGGATTTTGGCTTAAGTAAGCTACAGTTTTATTACACAGCATATTTTTATATGGGCATCAACTATTTTATTGCTTTCAAAATATTTACCTTTAGCATCAATACATTTTTTCAATCGAATAAACCAATTTTCAAAACAGTTATGCCATTCAGAAGTTGGTACAGCAGAAATATGTGATAGAGTATAAGCTTCAACTGGTTTCTCTGGACTGTTAAATTGTTGACCACGAATTTTATTTTTGATTACTCGGGAAAAACATCATTGGGTACTAAATCAGGCGAATAAAGACAATGACTCATCAAATCCTTTTTTGATGCTTCAAATACGCTGCCATCTTTTTCATTATGCAGGACATGGTCGTCTTAGAATGGACAGATACAGATACTGGCACACTCAATGGCATTTCTTTATAAAGTTAAAGCGTTGCTGTTCTAACAACGCTGTATAATATTCTTTGTATTTATTTCATTACATCTGCGATCTCGTTTTGATAGACTTCCTTGTAAGAACAGTAGCGCCTGGTTTATATTACATGAAAGAAAATACATCAAAACTAAGAAAATTCGTTCCAAATATTTGTGCTGTGTCATAAGGTAAAGTTGTCCTTATCAAAAATTACTATACCAGGACTTACCTTTGATGCCTTCACTAAGGGTGGAGCATGTAAACTCCCGGTTCTCAAGCCGGAGAGACAAATACACAAGATATAAATAAACACACTTATCTAATTGATCAATTTCTTTCATATTTAGTTTCATAGATATCTATTTATCTTGATTACTAAGATTATTCATCAATCCATTTTTATAATACATCTAGCGCTACCAATATTTCATTAATAAACATATTTATAACACATAATATAATTGACACATATATTTAGACACTTTCTTTTTCTCTACCGAAACTCAAAATTGTTCTTTTAGTTTAAAATACAATAACTCGTTATTCCGACGCTGATTCGTACGAACTAATTGTTTATTATTAGATAACCGTTAAATGTGTGGGCCTTCCGTGATAACTAGTGACAGGTGAAACACATAAATACCCATTCTCTTACATTTTGACACTTATTCGTGCAATCCTATGCTGTAAGATTCTATTGCACATCACACTTCTGAGCCACTCTTTCTTTGTGTGCTCACTGTAGATATTTTTTGAACAACTCAATTGACATGTAGCTAGGTTGTTGTCGAAAATTCAAATCTGTCGAACTTTCTGGAACAAACTTTGGGGCACTTTTTTATTTCCCCTTTTGGCTTCATACCACTTTTCCCATTTGCCGTTGATGCAGAAGGGGATGAACGCTGTTTATCTATGTTTGCAATCCAATTGGTTTCCTCTGCTGCATTTACATTGCTTATTATCTTTCTTGGCATCCGTAATTGCAATGTCAACATATCGTACAAGTATTGTACGACATGCTGCAGCCTAAATTTTGGACGCAATGGAACTATTGTGTATTGCAAAATAAGAATCATTTGTACTAAATGAACATACTCTAGGACCCTAGGCAAGTGTGTTTCGAAATAATGAGTTTCGGACTGAAATTGTTGAAAAGTACTAAATTAGATTATTGAGTCTTTTAATGCCATACTGTGCATCAACTTCTATGCATCAAATCCAATTCTATGTGTTGCAAAATAACAATCATTTGTATCAAATGAGCATAAATTACGTTTTCAGGCAAGTGTGTTTTGAAATAACGAGTTTTTCAGATAAAACAAA
Source organism: Amaurobius ferox (assembly GCA_951213105.1). Taxonomy (NCBI): domain Eukaryota; kingdom Metazoa; phylum Arthropoda; class Arachnida; order Araneae; family Amaurobiidae; genus Amaurobius; species Amaurobius ferox. The sequence goes on along the minus strand of OX578138.1, from coordinate 133,306,000 downwards.
ATGATCGAAAACCACTAAATTAAATCGTTCAGTCTGTTCATGTTAAACTGTGCATCAACTTCCCAGCAACATTTTCTCATTGATCAACTTTGTAATCATACATCCATGAGAACCAGATTTCGGTGGAAAATATGCACGTATGGCAATATGGCCTAATAAAATTTCTTTATTATATAACTATTCTACTGCTTTTATCTATATATGACCACATAATCTTTATTCCTACCCAATTTTATAAAATAAAAAGGCAAGCATGCTTACGCTCTATCAATTCAAATTAATGGGTTTTTTAAGTTGATTTTTCCTCGCAAATTTTTTGCACTTTCCCTGTGCCCCATTGATTCGCTTTAATTAATCTTTTTACGAATTTTACTTCTCCATTAAGTCACCCTTGGGGCTTTTTCTAGACTAAAATAAAACCTTTAAGGCCTGCTTCAAGATAAGATTTTTCTTTGTGCGCTTTTATTAATTAAAGTACCGAAGCTTAATACATAAAGATGCTTCTCGTACTTTAAAATAGTGAGTGCAAGTGATATGAATTATTAATATTATATTCTTAATATATACTTTATGCTAATGTGTGTGCAGTTTGGGGCAAATTAATTACAATTAATCGATTTACGTATTACGGAGAGGTTAATTTTTTTTATCGAAAAAGGTTAAATGTATCTGTCTTAAATACAAAATAAAATAAATTAATAATCATTAAATAATAATTAACCTTTGAACTTGAAAAGTCACAGCTCCTCCTTGACAAACTACTTATTCAAGTATGTTCATACATTTTCACTTGAGTGGTAACTCACTTTAGTTTGCGGATGAAAGGTAACTTGGTTTATTTTCGCATAAACTTGTATTTTTACGGATGGTACCTCTTTAATATTTCAGATAAATGTTAAATATTTTGGAGTTGAAATTTTCTTCCTTTTTTTTCACTAAGGTGCTTACTTTGTATTATCATCTTGAAGACGGAGGATTTTGCTTACGAAATCGTTGATACCTTTTAACTCAACAGGACAGACCAATAATCAATACATGGGAATACTCCGAGGATCCGATTTCAATTCCAAGCTCTGCCCAAACTGTCCCCGCGTTCGTGCGGAGTACAGCTACGTTAAATATGTGGGTCAGTAGGTCCTTATAAAAGTTTGGTGGTATGGAAGCAGGGTACGGTGCCTGTAAATGTTGCCCCCTGAGTTCCAGTTCAAATTGGGTGGCACTGTTCCGGTCATCCAAACAGATGCCTTACACCTTCGGGTAGGTCGGGCGAACTGGGTTGTTAAAAATAAAAATACCTTTTATCAATTAGGTGCTGTGCAAAATGTAGTTTCATGTATTTTTCTTATTTTTTTGTATATTTATCAAATATTTCATATCATATAAATAAAGAAATCGCACACAAAAATAATTATGTACACTTAGAATCGCTCTGATAACAGCAGAATTTCCTTCAGCATGCAAACAAGCCAAGAGTTCTACGCTTCGCTTGTTCGTTCACATTGTAGAATGAAACTAACGATTTTCGAAACAATCGTCTGATTCTATTATTTTATTTACGTAATACTTTCTTTATTTGTTTTTACTCCATAATGTATCTTTCTGCATTGACATGTATTTTATATGCATATTTTCTGTATTAACATGTATTGTATATTGAAAAACAATATATTTGGAGTATGTGTCCCCACTCATTTTTCTCATATAGCCATGTACCATAATGCTTGCTTCTAATTGTATTAAAATCATTATCAGAATGAAATAACAAATATATTTCTTACTCTGATTCCTTCACTTTTGAATTATTCTTTAAAAATGCTTCTCTAAAATTATTTATAAATTTCCATTTTTAAATTGGCTGCAGCTAAATAACGGAGATGGTGTATTTGATTCATCGGTGTTAATGAAAATTATTTTATGTCATTAACATGTAAAATATTTGAAATAAAAAACTTTCCTAATATATACACTACCATTATTACTAATGGCGGCCACACCTCAAATCTATCAACTTATATAACAGAATGAAAAAACAATCGAACACAAAAGTCATTTTATTAAAAACTTCCTTCTGACGTACATATAATTTTTTTAAAAAGCCAAAGAGTTTTCGGTTATCATCATACCCTTCCTTAGTGGCGTTAATATAAGAAAAATCTGATGTGGGCAACACATGACTTTCCTTATATAATGTAATGAATTTACTACTTTTACAGTAAAAAAATAGGTTTTTCTTATAGTAGATACGAATATTCTTTCCAAGACATTGAATTTTCGACAATTAGTCGTCATTTTCATTGATTTAGTGTCATTTTTATCCATTTGGCGAGATTTTCGTTAATTTGGCAACATTTCAAAAAGTCGCCAAGTTGGCGACATTCCGCCAAATTCGTTCCGCCAAATTCTCGCCAAGCGTTATGCACTAAGAAATAAGTTATTCTTACAGCCGATAAATGACTATTGGCGTCCAAATACAAAAGTGTTACTCAGAGTATCTTTTTTCATGAGTGGATCCACGAGAATGATGTCATCCAATTTATCGCAAGGTATTACATATGAAAATTGAACATGTTTATCAATAGGAATTTTTTTTATTTTATATAACTTTTTGATATTTTTTTTTAAAATATACAATATCTCAAAAACGGCTCGTGTTAGCGTTCTAAAATTTATGTCAATCGTTTTCTAATGAAAAATTACATAAGAAATGTCTATTTGCGTGACTTTATTCGTGGTTATGATTTTTTGATGATTTTTTCAAAATTTCACTAGGAAATTTAGGGGGGGGTTCTGAACATTCGATTGCGTATAAAAACAATAGTCTTCCAGTGTTTACGGATTGTGACTTTTTGTACCAAATTTGGTTCAAATCGGTCCATTCGTTCGTCAGTTATCGTCTCAACAGACCCACTGACACACACACACACACACACACACACACACATACTTTCACACACACACACACACACACACAGACATCACTTCAAAAATGTTAGATTCTTGATCAGAGATGCTTGAAACGTGCTCTCCCGTTGAAAACTCGAATTCGAATTTTCGACCCCGTCACAATACTTTCCTTATACATTATGTATATAAGGAAAGTAAAAATTGCCGATATGCTTAAATATAATCCACTACCGGTAAGCTGAATTTGCATATCCTAAAATTGACATTACCACAAGCCATATTTTATGCATCCATACACAAGATTTAAAAAAATCTGATGTGGGCAGCACATGACTTTCCTTATATAATGCAATGAATTTACTACTTTTACAGTAAAAAAGAAATAAATTATTTTTATAGTAGTTATTTATATTCTTTCCAAGATATTGAATTTTGGTCAATGAGTCGTCATTTTCCGTGTTATCATCACCAATGAGTCGTTATTGATTTAGCTTCATTTTTATCCCTTAGGTGAGTTTTTTGTTAATTTAGCAACATTTAAAAAAATCGCCAAATCGGCGACATTCCACCAATTTCGTCGCCAAAATCTCGCCAAGCGTTATGGACAAAGAAATAAATTATTCTTACAGCAGATAAATGGCTATTGGCGTTCAAATACAAAAATATTACTCAAAGTATCTTTCTTCATGAATGGAACGAGCTAGATCCACGAGAATGATGTCACTAAATTTATCGCATGGTATTAGGTATGAAAAGTGAACATGTTTCTCAATAGGAAATATATTTTATTTTATTTTATATGACTTCTTGATAATTTTTTTTAAAAATGTGCAATATCTCAAGAACGGTTCATGCTAGCGTTCTAAAATGTCTGTCAATCGTTTTCTAATGAAAAATTACATAAGAAGTGTCTATTTGCGTAACTTTATTAGTGGTTTTGATTTTTTGACGATTTTTTCAAAATTTCGCTCGAAAATGTAGGGGGGGGGGGCGTTCTGAACATTCGATTGCGTATAAAAACAATAGGCTTCCGGTGTTTAAGGATTGTGATTTTTGTACCAAATTTCGGTTTAATCGGTCCATTCGTTTGTCAGTTATCGTCTCCATCCAAAGGCTCACCGACACACATACACACACACACACACATACTTTCACATACACATACATACTTTCTCTCACACACACACACATACACCACTTCAAAAATATTTGATTCGTGATCAGGGATGCTTGAAACGTGCTCTCCCGTCGAAAACCCGAATTCGAATTTTCGACCCCGTCACAATACTTTCCTTAAACATTAGGTATATAAGGAAAGTAATATAAAAAAATTACAAAATCAAGAATACATATTATCATAAGCCAGTTTAAACATCAATATACAAAATTAAATTTTATAAATTAAAGGTAACTTTGTAACAGTTTGATTCGCACAGAATCGAGAACGAGTTGCCAAGTATAACTTAAAACATGGACGGGGTCAAAATTACAAATAAAAGTGCAAATTAGATAAATATAAAGGATTCTTAGAGTAAAATAGACCCGGGATTATTACAGCTGATCAAAAGAAAAGATTTTTCAAAAAGGGGTTGAAAATTATATATACTAATTGCCAAGTGTCCAACTGTCTGTTTGTCCGTACGTCTGTTCGTCTGTCTGTCTGTCTGTCTGTCCGTCTGTTTGTCCGTCCGTCTGTCCGTCTGTGACGCTTTTTAGGCACTTCCCAAATAGATAGAGACTTGCAATTTGGCACTCGGCTCAGTCGTTCGATAAAACGCCCGGAAAAAATCGAATTTTTCGAAAACGTTCTCTACAGGAGTTCTCTACAGGTTCTCAAACGTGCTCCACACGAAAAAGTTCGAAATGTGAAATAATAGGAAAGCATGCTTTGCGATAAGACATAGACTGCAAATTTGGTGTATGGGTAAACCGTTCGAAGGGAAGAAAGTGTGCAATTTCAGATTTTCAATATTTTCTTTCTACTTAAGGAGATGCCGCACACCAAAATGTTCGATTTACTGAAAAATTGAGAAAAGGCTACTTTAAAATTTGATAGAGGCTTGAAATTTGGTATAAGGGCTAACCATTTGACGAAAACACCCAAGTCGAATATAGTTTTTCAAAAATTTTCGTTTATGGGGGAGGGGGGGGGGTTCTCCAAGGAAAAACGTTCGAAAGGTGAATTAATAAAAAAAATATGCTTCGAGATGAGATAAAAATATCAAATTTGATGTAAGCGTGATGTATATAGCGTGGAAGGAAGAAAGTGTACAATTTCAGTTTACCAATATTTTTTATTTGAGGTAGTGCCGGACACCAAAATGTTCGTTTTTGGTAAAAAGGTAGAAAACCCCCTTTTAAAACGTGATAGAGGTTTGATATTTGGTATATGGGCGAATCATCTGATAAAAAACGTAAGAAGAATAGAGTTTTTCAAAAATGTATATTTACGGGGGTACTCGTACGGTATTTACTCCACACAGAAACATTCGAAAGGTGAAATGATAGAAAAAGAATGCTTCGCGTTGAGATAGAGAGTCCAAATTTGGTGTACGGGTAAAAAGTTGGAAAGGAAGGTAGTGTGCAATTTCAGTTTTCTAACATTTGCTATTGTAGGGTACTGCCGCTCACTAAAATATTCGATTTGCGGAACAAATTAAAAACGCCTCCTATACAATGTGGTAGAGGCTTGGAATTTAGTATATGGACTAACCATTTGATAAAATAACCAAAGATGAATACGGTTTGACAAAAATGTTCATTAAGGGGGTGCTACACAGAAAAAAACGTTCGAAAACTGAAGTGATAGAAAAAACATGCTTCGCGATGGAGTAGAGACTTCAAATTTGGTGTAGGAGTACATAATTTAAAAGGAAGAAAGTGTGCAATTTCAGATTTCCAATATTTGCTACATTAGGGGGTGCCGCAAACCAATATGTTCGATTTTCCGAATAAATGAGATACGATTTTTTTTAATGTGATGGAGTCTAGATATTTAGCCTATGGGCCAATCATCTGATAAGAAATCGAAGAGGAACAGAGTTTTTCAAAAATGTTCATTTGTGGGTATGCTCCACAGAAAAACGTCCGAAATGGAAAATTATAAAGTAGTATGCTTCGGGAAGAGATAGAGACTTTAATTTGGTGTACAGGTATTTAGATCGAAAGGAAGAAATAACGAATTTAAGTTTTCCAATATTTTCTTCCTTAGGGGGTTTTGCACTCCGAAACATTCGATTTACCGAATAAATGTGAAGCGCAAATTATTCAAAAATTTACATTATTCAGGGCTTGCTTATTGTGAGACCGTTGATTTTCAACGGGTATTCGGCTAGTTAATACTAATTGGGCGAAAGTAGTCGATTGCCTACCATTTTTAACGTCTTTAGCATGTTCTTCTAATCGCATATCAATCGTACGCTTAGTGCTACCTATATAAAACTTATAAACGTTATCTGGGGAAAGAAGGGGTACGACATATACCCCTGCATAAGTTTGAAAGTTATCTTTATCCTTAAGTTTATCAGTACGAATACGATTAAATAAAGTGGTAACAGTCGAGTGTGCGGGTCTAAAATTAAAGTCTATACAAAATTTGATAAGAGGACGAAATGTTTAGATGGAACGGAAAACTAGCCTTAAAAAGCAAATGATCATTAATGGGCATAAGTTTAGAATTGGGTTGAATCAAATCACGGCAAATATTCGAAAATATTTTACAAACAAACTCAAAAGAGTAACCGGCATCCTGACCAAGTTTAAAGATAAAATCAAATTCGCTGTTTAAAGATGAGAGAATAGAACAGAAATTAAATGCTTGGTTAAATCATGCATTAAAGGAGGATTTTTTAGGCGAGATAGGGTGAAAAGAATTAGCACAGGGATGCGAGTGTTAGTGAAAGTGGGTTCTGTTTTTCGTAGACCCGTTTTCGTTTGGTTTACCCACGGAGGAAAAAGTATAGGGGTTGAAACTTCCTATTAAGAAAACGCCAATAACGTTTGAGACAATAATCACAGGAGGCTCTAGGATAATATAAATACTCCTATATTATATGCGTTTCTATGCAAAAGTCCAAACATATTTATTTAAACTGTCCATTTTGTAAAAAAAAAATTATTAGAGCAATGCACAGTAGAACTGAAGAAATAAAGAATATTCTTACTTATTCAACTTCGTTTTACGTTTCAATTTATATTTATTGCCCTATATTCTGTACTGTATCCTACAACTATGAAAAAAACTGGTTAATTATTGTCATAATTAGGGAACCCTTAACTTAAAAATAATCAGAAATACATATACTAAACGCTATGTCTTTCTGTTGTGTCAACTAATAATAGCTGCCACTTTAATTACATTAGCGTCAACTAGATACAATTCTAAAAACATTATGACATTTTCACGCGTTTCATCCATAAGACATTTATCCCCTTCTTTCTAACTCCATTCCTTCTAACTTACTTATAATTGACCATGCCGATCTGGTGGTCGAGCGGTCAGTGGTATGCGTTTCCGTCTGATCGCTAGATTGCCGGGTTGCGGGTTCGAATCCCGCCAGCGGGCATGCATGTTGTCATCTCGAGACCAAGTCAGACTTCCGCCCTTCATGGAGCCTCTATAAAAGTGAAGCTGCAAATCTCCTCCCCTTCGCCATGGGATACCCTGGGATGTCTTATGGACGTGGTGTGTAGGCACTCCTTCACCACGGGGGAATTAGTAACGAATAATTGCCCATATTATATAATTGACCATATTATATAATTGACCATCTTCCTTAGAAACAAGAAAAATGAGATAAACCATTTTTATTTAAATATATATTTCATTAAGTCAAAAGGATGGTTTAGACCAGATAAGCTTAAACCCCGGTGCTATAAAAAATTTTAATTTCAAGTTTTTCATGTTTTAATCATACAATGTGCAGAAATGTATCTCCGGTTTTAAATTGTTATCTAAAAATCTGCAAATAAAATAGCATACTAATACCTGTTTTTATTATTTCACGAAATTAAAAGTGAAATTAGGCAAATATGATAATGGATATAACAATTTGGCGAGAATTCAGTCCTCGAATGAAGCGTGTGAGATCAATTAAGCGTTAACAGTCTTTCAAGGACATTTTCTTTAAAAATGGATTTTTGCTCCTTTTCTGCCATTAATTTTAATGATAAGAATTAAATTGTCTCAAACCCCTCGTGACTGTTCTTAACTGCATTAAGCCTTGCGTTTCATTTTGAAAACTGTATCCATTAGGGTCTTTGTCCCCCACGAAAATGGAAGTTTTTAGGAATGAATTCTTCTAATTGGGACACTGAATGTCTCAAGCTATATTTTAAGCAATTTAGATTGTGTTTGTCGAGCAATTACAGAAATTTCAAATTAAGTTTTCGAAATGTAATTGTGAACTCGGTGCAATTATTTTTGAAAAAACGTTGCGATAAAAGAAAATATTGCTCAAACTAAATCCTGATGTTAACAGCACGTGACTTTCACTAGACTGTGTAAAAATAGTAATAATGATTTTAATCTTGCACAGTGGAAAGCGTTAAGAGAGACATGGTAGACACTATCTATCCACATACTTTACAACGAAGTAACTTTTATTTTAATTACCAGCAGCGATTACCCGGCGTTGCTCGGGATTTGCTATGCAAAACTGTGATAAAAATTACACCGTGACATATAGGACCGATTGTAATATAATACAGCTGAATGTATCGCATTTTAGAGATGTTTAAATAAAATTAAAGTTGGAAAGTGTTTCATAATCAATGATTTATGCATGATTGATCTTTTTTGCGATTTCTTATATTTTTCGTTGTTGGGTAAGCCTGTGAGAATTAAACCATGGTGATAGTTTCCATTTAAATTCATATCTGAAGTCTGCGATTTTCAAAAGTGTCTAATACGTTCACTATAAACTCCCACAAAACTCAGTGTTGAGTAAGCCTGTGAAAAATAAACAATGTTGATAATTTCTATTAAAATTCATATCTCAAACCTGCGATTTTCAAAAGTGTATAATACGTTCAATAAACTCCCACAAAACCCAGAGATGTAATTAACTTTCACGCTTTAAACCAATGATGTCCAACCTTTTTCGTTGTGAATCATGGCGTTAGAGAGTAGAACTCCTAGGAAAAGTGTTGTTTTTCACTAACATCTCGAGAACCACTGGTCGTAGAAACTCGAAACATGGTCCATGTTTTTAGTGGGGCGATTTCAAGACTACCAAGATAAATTTCATGAAATTCGTTTCAACCGTTCTCTAGTTATGGTGGATCACACATACATACATATACACGTTTCTTCTTTATATATATAGATATATTGCTATATCTTATCCTCTGGAATCGTGGGTGTACCCTCAGGATGCAAGAATGAGTCCAAATTACTGGAAAACTAACACGTTTATTTACAAGCACAGCTTAAAAAGGGACAATATACAGCAAATATCTCGATAACTGTCTCGCAAGATAACTAAACTACTATCAGGTACAGTAAAGCAGTAATTAAGTGCTCCACTAATTTCACAAACAACCGATTCTATTTTCAAAACATTGACATGTACCTCTTTTCACAAAACAGCAGTACTATTCTCAAAACATTAACGCATGTCACAGTTCAATATAGGTCGTATCACTTCAACTAATCTACAACTGAGTTATGACTCTATTATAAACTCTTTGTAGAAACTTCTAGAAGGGACTTGTATCTTGTAGAATATTCCTTAGATCTTGCAGAATATTCGATATTGAGAAGACTCTCGTACATTCGAAAAGCCGCCATAAGTCGCCAAGTTGGCGATAAATCGCCAAATCTGACAACTTCCTCTCTTGACCTTCAGCATAGGATAACCCTAAAATCACTTCATAGGAATGTCTGCATTTAAAAGTGTGGCTATTCTCATTCTGGTTTTCAAAAGAGACTCTAATGAGGACATTTTACACGTTCGTAACAGTATTTTGCAAAATAAATGTATCAAATATTTTCTTTGTAAATAAACAAAAGAAGATGCAGATATTTCTTGCTATGACTGCAAGTTCCTCAAATGCTTTCAGGAGAGACATATCTTGAAATGTCTACCCCGCAACATGTTGCGTTGCATAAGGAATAGAACTGAGAATTAATGCGAACCTAGTTCTATCATTTAACTGTCTTAATAGGTCCAGGTAGTCATGTCTTACCTGAGGGATTTTTTGTAGTAGTAAAGTATGACTTTCCCCTTTTAAGATGGGATATACTTCTTTTTACCTGAATTGTTTTGTTTCCGCAAGCATGGTGTTTATTGCCTGAGGACTTTGAAGAGCATTTTTTCAGTTTAATAGTGTATTTGACTTAGAGTAAACTATAGGGGTTTTGATAATTTTGATATGGAATTCTTCTATGTGAACCATAAATTTAAACAATATTAAAATTGGTGAAATGCATATTTATTTTTTTAATTGATTTCCTTGATTTTTATAGACTAGTTAAACAATCATTTTCTCGTGAATAGTGTTTTCCCGCATTTAACGTTTTCGAAGCTGTTTCACAGAGAAACACAAAAACGGGGTTACAATTTAATAGCAGCATTGCAAGATGTCATTAATTTATTTTCATTGTAATCCAGTTATTATATTTTATTTTATTCGTTACCTTGCTAAAATATACAGTATCACATTTTTTTACTTGCTAATTTTGTTCCCTAGTTACTTTCCTTATATACAATAATGTATAAGAAAAGAATTGTGACGGGGTCGAAAATTTTAATTAGAGTTTTCGACGGGAAAGCACGTTTCAAGCATCCTTGATCACGAATCGAACATTTTTCAAGTGATGTCTATGTGTGTGTGTAAAAGTATGTGTGTGTGTGTGTGCGCGTGTCAGTGAGCCTGTGGAAACGATAACTGACGAACGAATGGACCGATTCGAACGAAATTGGGTACAAAAATTACAATGCGTAAACACTGGAAGTCTATTGTTTTTATACGCAATCGAATGTTCAGAATCCGCCTAAATTTTCGAGTGAAATTTTGAAAAAATCGTCAAAAAATCAAAACCTCTAATAAATTTACGCACATAGACATTTCTTATGTAATTTTTCATTAAAAAACCATTGACATAAATTTTAGAACGCTAACATGAACCGTTCTCGAGATATTGTACATTTTTCAAAAAAATTATCAAAATGTCATACAAAATCAAAATAAAATATTTCCTTTTAAGGAACATGTTAATTCTTTATATGTAATACCATGCGATAAATTGGGTAACATAATTCTCGTGGATCTAGCTCGTTCCATTCATGAAAAAAGCTACTTTGAGTAATACTTTTGTATTTGAACACCAATATTCATTTATCTGCTGTAAGAATAATTTATTTCTCCGTCCGTAACGTTTGGCGAGATTTTAGCGACAAATTTGGTGGAATGGCGCCAACTTGGCGATTTTTTTAAATGCTGCTACATTAATGAAAAACTCGAGAAATGGATAAAAAAAATATCCCAAAATCAATGAGAATGACGACTCATTGACGAAAATTCAATATCTTAGAAAGAATATAAGTATCTACTATAAAAATAATCCATTTATTTTTACTGTAAAAGTAGTAAATTCATTGCATTATATAAGGAAAATCATGTGCTGCTTGCTCACATCAGAATTTTTTTATAACGCCTTAAACTAATTTATCACGGTTAGCCCTTTGATCTAGCAATGATTAGATTTGGATGAAAATGAGAAAGCTTTTTGAAGCTACTAATTGAAATAATTTCAACATATTTCATTCCAACAATCCAACAATGTCTCTAACTCTTCCAACAATGTCTCTAACCCTTCCAACAGTGTCTTTATCCCTTCATCTTCATGCTGTTATGAATATGTAAAAATCTGATGTGGGCAGCATATGACTTTCCCTTGAGACTCAAACTCGTTTTCTCTTCATTTCTGTAATAATTCATTAAATTGAGTTTAATTGCACAGAATAACACGCATAATTATTTGAACTTACACTGAATTTGCACTTATATATCAATTTTCATTTGGTAACTGGATTTATTCTCAAAACTGGAGTAGCAAAATTAAAAAAAAAACTAAATTATCTTAAAAAGGTCTAGTCCTAGAGTAATTGGGTTGGTCTTATTATTTTCATCGTCAAAAATTATGTATAAAACAAGCATTTAATTGATACATTGGAACATACGTAGTCTTTTATTTTAGATTTTGTCGATTTTTGCGGTCTATTTCGCAGAAAAAAAGTGTCAGGTTCTTATCTCGAATCGTACCAAAATCTAATCAGCGTCAGGGTAACCCACAAGCGAATTATCTATAAAATTCAATGAAATTTGATCAATTAGTTTTTGAGTTAGCGTGGATACATTTATTGCACGGATGCACAGGCACTCACACATGCACACGCACACACGCACAGGCATACGCACATACAAACACATGCACACACACACGCACACGAGCACACACACGCACATACACACGTACACATACGCACATACACACGCACACACACGCACATACACACACACATGCGCGCACACACGCACATACACACGCAGACGTCACACTATAAATGTTTTTTTTCTGTTCCAGAGGTCCCAAAACATGTAGATCCGTCTGAAGCTCGAATTGCGGTTTTCGACATGATTTTAATGCTTCCCCTTTACATTACCATATATTGTAGGGGAAGTAAAAAGATTCACTGTGCTTTGCTTTTATTCAAATAATATATAGCATACCTTTGTCTCTATTTAAGGTTTATACTCTATTTAAGAGGAAAACACCTTTACGGGCAGCCTTTCCTATTACACGAATGAAGGGTTGCCATATATTTACTTTCAATTTATAGCCAACTAGGCGATTTTTTGCGCATTCCCGAATATAGTAGAACGGTTTGAAAATATCGAATATTATTGGTGATATGAGCCACTTTTTTAAGTTTCTACGTAGAGTATGTAAATGGAGTCAACGCTCAGTTGGGGTGACGCTCAGTTGACGTGATACGAATGGAATTGAATTGTGAGAAACAGTGTTTTGATAATAGTATCTGCAATTTTGCGAATTATTTGGAGCACGTAATTGTTGTTTTATTGTATCTGGTAGTTGTTATGTAATCTTGTAATTTTAATACTGGTAGGCTGTCAAGTGCGGGCATATGTGACCACAAAGTGGTAAACAAGGGGCACGCCCGTTCGCTACGCGCGAGGGGTCATGGAGTTGGTGATCGTTAAATAAATAGAGGCGAAACTCCTACGGGCATATTACGCCTGCGTAGTAAGGGGATCGAAAGAGCTCGCGCTGAAAGTTTCAGGGATTGGTGAGCGTCAGCAAGCAGGCAGCGGAACCCTCAATTTTTTAATATGACGAATATAAATAGACACACATCCTTCATGCATACATTGCCTGTTATTAATGTATATTATGTTCAAAAATAGCCTTTAATACAATTTTTAAAAGTTTTGAAAATTAAATATAAGAGACAAATGAAGTATTGAAACTTTTTCAAGGGCAAATTGCACCTGTTTGACACTATTATTTTTAATGATAAGAAATAAATTGATTCTAAGTTATTTTGACACTGTTTGTAACGTTATTATGCTCGACTTTCTAATCTGAGGATTGCATCCATTAGGGATTTTATCATTAAGAAAATAAAAGTTTTTAAGCACAAATCCTTCTAATACGAAGAAATTTAGTGTGAGCTATATTTTCATTAAATTAGAATGCGTTAGTCAAGCAATTAAAGCAAAGTTAGTTTTGTTCTTTAAATTTTAAAATATAATTTAGAATAATTTCGTAAATAGAAAGTAATTGGAGGCGCCGACATGCTTAGTGAAATAAAACTTTTTTTTAATTATGCATTTTATATTCATCCATTTCAAATTGGATTAATGCTTAAACTGAAGTTTCAAATTATTTTACTTCATCACACCGTAGCACAAATAAATTTCACTTTTTCTGAAAATATTTCTGAATTTCATATTGCTATCCAGATTATAATTTCTAAACCTAGCATGGTGAATATATTTTGAACAATTTTGAGATACTGTGAGCATATGTGTATCAATGTATTACCTATATATTTTTCAAACATGCTTTTATTTCCACATACCCTCTAGAAGATTCCTGCTTGCCCAAAAGATTGCCACATCGTAGACAATGCACAACCATAATGTTTAACCAACTCTCTCAGATCAGACTGAAGGACACTACAATCAAAGGCCTCAGTCATTTTCGGCAAATGCTGGTCTGCACCATCACAGACCACCTTCTAAATTTAACGGTAGGTGTAATACAGTAGGAAGAAAAGCGCCGTTGCCACAATATTGTTAATAATCCATTTAGTCAAGAAACCGCATAGACCAGTCCAAAAGACAATGTCGCAATAAGAGCTCAAGAAATTTCCACCTAGTTATTTGAGAGCTGCCTCACCGAGGCACAAACGGAATGAAGGATATAGGAAGTCGCAGTAACAAATTAACAAACATAAGCCGGGACGAAAAGTGTTTGTCTATATATTTTTCAAACATGCTTTTATTTTCACATACCCTCTAGAAGATTCCTGGTTGCCCAAAAGATTGCCACATCGTAGACAATGCACAACCATAATGTTTAACCAACTCTCTGAGATCAGACTGGAGGACACTCCAATCAAAGGACTCAGTCATTTTCGTCAAATGCTGGCCTGCACCATCACAGATCACCTTCTAAATTTGACCGTAGGTGTAATATAGTAGGAAGAAAAGCGCTGTTGCCACTATATTGTTAATAATCCGTTTAGTCAAGCAACAACTTAGACCAGTCCAAAAGATAATGTTGCAAAAGGAGCTGAGAAATTACCACCTACTTATTTCAGTCATTAATTCAGCCATTTTCGGCAAATGCGGACCTGCGCCATCACAGACCACCATCTAAATTTGACGGTAGGTGTGATAGAGTAGGAAGAAAAGCGTCGTTGCTACTATGTTGCTAATAATCCATTTAGTCAAGAAACAATCTAGGCCAGGCCAAAAGACAATATCGCAAAAGGAGCTCAGAAATTACCACCTACTTATTTCAGAGCTGCCTCACTGAAGCACCAACGGAATGAAGGATATAGGAAGTCGCAGCAACAAAAGAACAAACATAAGCCGGAAAGAAAAGTGTTTGTTGGGAAAATGTCATACACAAGCACGGCCGTTTGATTAGAATAATTTGAAATGCAAGGCATCACTTCTTATGAACTTCTGCCAGCTTTTTGTTGTCCACGAGCTAAGCAACATAGTCGTCTCCTGGCACTTAATTTAGAGATATGGGACTTATGTACATCAGACCTACCATGGTAGCCAATAACATGTACATACTAATATACTAATATATTGTATGGGTATTAAGAGTAGTTTTTTTCGGCTCGAGATGCCTCGATAGTAAAATCTGATGCATGTTACTACTTGTTTTGAGGTTCACCACTAAGCATCTCTACGATTTAATTTTACGTGGCCTTCCAGGTCGTGGCTTTGTTCTTGTAGCATCAGCAAACTTTCATCTTTCAAGAACATCAGCCGCAGTTGATTTTGTGCAACCCAGATATATTGCAATAGCGCGGACAGACTGGTTTCTTAAGTAGCATTCCAGCAACTAACCCTTCTGGATATCCGTCAATTCACCATTGCTTGGCATAACATGATTTATGTAACGTCTAAATATCTATCCGGATATCATGCTTATATATAATAGTACATTGCGTATATGAATTTGAGCATGGAGATTTGTGTTTATTTGCATGTGTGAAGTAAGTATATTGATAATTGATTTATAATTGAATATGTGGTGATAAATTATTTTTCAAATGCTCCATAAAGAGCTGCGCTGGGAGTATCCCTTAAAAATTCTTCCAGTGAAAGATGCCACTTATCGTTACTGTAAAGAAAATCCGCATAATCATTAAAGTGTTTTTTAGGAACATTTAAGTTCATTTTTAATTTAGTTACTTGCAGATTTATCTTGTTATTACAGAAACATGCTCGTTATTTAAGTGCAATAATAATATTCTTTGCTATTTTGAAACAATGAGAAATTAAAAGAGATAGATAGAGAGTGAGACCAGTGTGGTTCTTAACATCAACAGGGCGAAATCATTTTTTGTGTATTAAATACTCGACTGGTAGAATATATGTAAATTCCCACATACCTCTATACAGCATGGGACACTCGTTTCCACCGTTGCTGAACTGACAGGGACCTAGGCCGGCTTTCAATCACTCACTATTTGAACAATTTACCAGGACCTTTTGGTCCTGTGATTTTTAGGCAATTCATCTCATGAAAATTATGTTCTCCACTACAGCAACATATTTTCTTCTCCTAAATTAGGCACACTTCCTTGTTCAAACTTCCGGCAACTTTTTGGCTCCTTTTTGTCTCACATGTGTCCGATTAACGTTAGCAATATAGTGTGCCCTTAGAAAGAAACCCCCAATAACTTTGTCCGGTAAAGTGCATGAGTGTGCACATTAGACCTATCTATAGCAAAATGACCATACATGCTCGAATAAAAGTAATTCCAGCGTCCCTAGCGGTTAATTAGAGAAAAAAATGATAATAAGAGAAATGGAAATTACAAAATTGTAAAGGATTATCAAACTAGTAGTGATCTACATAGGTAACACAACAAACGCGTATTTGGAATATAATAAATAACTGTGAAAAAGTCATATAATCAGTGGCTGTTACACGGTGACACCTGCAAGTTATATCAAAGTACGCTGTCATATTCTTTTCAAATGCAAATGTGCGTGGTTGATGACGGAGGGCATTTTAAACAAGATGTACATTAGATCCGTGTGCAAGTTAGGTTGTTTACTTCAGAATTCATAAATAGGGCAGTTATTTACCTAGAACCACATAGTGTGAAAATAAATGCTTTCTTTTATAGTAATATTATTGATTTCTACTCATTAGACAATGCTATACAACTTTGTAATTGGGTTTCTGCATCTACCTATCTCTCTATATTGCCCAGTTGTTTATCCTAACATTTTAAAATTCTCTGCTAAAGAGTGCTACAATTACTTTTCTTTGGTCACTTTACTATAGGTAGACCTAACGTGGGCACTCATAGTTCCGAAATTAACTAAATTCCCTTCAGGGCAAACAGTCTGGACTTGAATTCCCAAAGAAGCGAAAGGCAAAGCCGGTCGAACTAAAATGGTTAAATCGCATTTCATTATAGCGTCGCCACCTAGTGGCACGAAGGAGAAATAAAACAACGATAATAGGAAACGCTGAAATATGACATGAGAAGCAAAGAAGAAAGAAACAAGAAATATCAATCATGCATTAAACACTGATTATGAAACACTTTCAAACTTCAATGCAATTTTATATAAACATCTCTAAAATGCGATATATTCCTCGGTAATAGTTTTAAAATTATCACAATACTACATTAATTTATTATATTTGAAAACTTAAAATATCATCGAAAAAAATGAACTTCATTCTAATGACGGCATTGAAATATAAATTGCCTGGTTTAAGCATCTCTAAAATGCGATTCATTCCTCGGTAATATTTTTACAATTATTATAATACTTCAATAATTTATTATATTTGAAAACTTCATCGAAGACAAATGAACTTTATTCAAATGACGCCATCGAAACATAAATCGACTGGCTCTCTCTATAAAAGCAGCATTCCATTCATAAACGTTTCTCCATTCCTTTCATTCATCCTAATACTATAATAATTTATTTTACTTAAAATCTTAAAACCATGGAGGTACAAGTAATTTAACTCTATGCTTAAAACTTCATCGAAAAAATCGTCTGGTTCCCTGTGTAAAATCAATGAATGTTTCATTCATATCAGCTATATTGCAGACTCCATGAGTTAAATAATTTTACGTTAAAGAATTGCAGAAATTCTTATTCAACTCATTTCACATATTTTGCTGTTTACATTCTCCATAAGTGAAAATTAGGCTTCGTTGTAGAAATAATCAAAGTTGGATGACCATTTAAACTCAAATATTCAAATATACTGTAATTGCGTTGTTTCAGTATTTAGATGCACAGAATTTAAGCAAAAACAAAGCTGTTTTAGGATGGATGCAACACTAAATACGAATTAAAAAGAACTTTAAAAACCACGATTTTGACACAAGTTGGATGCCATATTTTATTTTGAAGTGGGTCACGTGATTTTTTCATAGAATGGTCATGTGATTTCTTCATATAAAAGGTGTAATTATTATTTTAATTTTTATTTAAAAAACTACTGAATATATTTTGATGATATTTTTTTATATATTTTATGGGGAAATTTTAATATTTCCTAAGACTTTCGAAGCAATTTGTGAATTTTAAATTCGCTTAAAAATGTTTGAAAAATTAGGTCCCATAGGGTTCAATGTATTTCATTTTTTCAACCCGAGTTCAATCGAAAACTAATTGGGTGATATTATTCATTGATATTACCATAGATTCCACAGACCGTCTGAACAACATATTAAAATTTCATTTTGATAAAGTCATCTTTTCTGCAGTTATCGTGCTAACGGTCAGACAGACATACATACAGACAGACAGAATAACCAAAGTCATAAACACTTTTCAACTATGCTTTAAAGTGTTAAAGAAGGACGGCAGAGAATATGAACACGAAGAAACAAAAAAATTAGACGTGGTCATGCCATACCTAGGAGAAATATGGAATTATTGACTAATCATTCACTAAATTACTGGAGTTTTTATTATTACTAAGAGCTTCAAAGAAATCGAAATCGAAAACTGAAGAGTTCTTCTTAATAATGGAGTCAAAAGAAACTCAAACCGGTGATCAAACAATAGTTAGCGACATAATTTATAAATTTCTTGTTTTTTTACACAATTTTGATGATCTTTTAAGCAGTACATTAATGTACGTTTAATTTGACCTATTTGCGATAGTCCGCATTGACAAGGCATTTGATAAATGATCCAATTATTGAGCTTATCAATATGATCCTTAAGCGAAAAAAAATTTAATTTTAATAATACGAGAAAAAATATTTCTTTGAAGTTAGACTTATTTAGAATTCTAGACAAAATATAGTCATGATTTGATTAGCACATTATTGAAGTATTCGAAATATGTTCATCTGGTATTAAAACGTGCTTTACGTTAAAACTTTGACTCGAAAGTTTGGGAATATGCTTTCCCTCCATGATAACATGAGTAAGAGAAAACGAGCTGTAAATTATGGCTTTACTATACTGTCTCTCGAGATTTGCATAACAAACGATGTTTTTTTCCGGAAAGGAATAGAAACATTCCATTCTTTTGTCATGTAAAACACTTCCTGCGAAACACCTATTATCTAGTTCTCTTGTGCGAAGATAACCTACTTTGGAAGCTGTCTAATTTAACGACCTCTTTATGTCACTTAAAGAATTCGTTGATAGATAAAAGCAGAAAAATATTATCTAGCTTTCGAAGAATGATTAAAAAAATAATTCTTAACACTCTCTGCGAATGTCTGTAATTCTGAATACGATTATAATCTCAGTATGCATGTGTTCGAGTTGGTAAAAATTCTGCGTAGGCACGTTCAATTTTTGAAAAATGGTTAGGTGCTTTACGGAATGTTTGATACAAATTTAATGAAAAAATTTTGACGTGGCAAATTTGACAACACATGACTTTCTAAACATATTGCAATGGTTTTATTTCTTTTACGCAAAAAAATAGTATGCACAAGTTCCACATCATACAATGTTTTAACACTTTACAACAAAGTTGAAAAGTGTTTATGACTTTGTTCATTCTGTCTGTCTGTCTGTCTGTCTGTCCGTTAACACGATAACTGCCGTAAAAATGGCTTTAACAAAATGAAATTTTAGTATGCTTTTCAGACGGCCTGTGGGACCTATGGGAATATAAATTAATAATATCAACCAATTAGTTTTTTATTGAACCCGGGTTGAAAAAATGAAATACATTGAACCCTATGGGACCTAATGTTTCAAACATTTTTAAGCAAATTTAAAATTCACAAATTGCTTCGAAAATTTCAGAAAACATGTGCCTTTCTATAACATGGGCCTTTCTATAACGGACCCAGCACTGGCTGGACAGGTAAGGTTCAAAGGTACAACATTATACCTAATTTGAGCTTCCTAATGTCTCTATTTCCCGAGTTATTCCCAAAAACAAGAATCTTCTTACTGCGAGCCTATGATGGATTGGACCAGTAAGGTTCAAACTCTAAAGAAATAATGCACACCACGAAAGGTACAACGATATACCTAATTTAGGCGTCCTAATTTCTCTAGTTCTCGAGTTATTCCACAAAACATATATCTTCTTACAATGAGTTCATGATGGAGTAGACCGTTATGGTTCAAACTCTACAGAAATAATACATACCACGAAAGGTACAACGATATACCTAATTTGAGCTTCCGAATTTCTATGGTTCTCGAGTTATTCCGCAAAATATATACCTTCGTACTATGAGCTCATAATGGATTGGAGCGGTTAAGTTCAAACTCCAAAGAAATAATTCACACCACAAAAGGTACAACGATATACCTAATTTGAGTGTTCTAATTTCTCAGGTTCTTGAGTTATTCCACAAAACATATATCTTCTAACAATGAGTTCATGATGGAGTAGACCGGTAAGGTTCAAACTCTATACCTAATTTGAGTGTCCTAATTTCTCTGGTTCTCGAGTTATTCCACAAAACATATATCTTCTTACAATGAGTTCATGATGGAGTAGACCGTTATGGTTCAAACTCTACAGAAATAATACATACCACAAAAGTTACAACGATATACCTAATTTGAGCTTCCTAATTTCTATGGTTCTCGAGTTATTCCGCAAAATATATACCTTCTTACTACGAGCTCATAATGGATTGGACCGCTAAAGTTCAAACTCCAAAGAAATAATACACATCACTAAAGGTACGACGATATACCTAATTTGAGTGTCCTAATTTCTCTGGTTCTCGAGTTATTCCACAAAACATATATCTTCTAACAATGAGCTCATGATGGAGTAGACCGTTATGGTTCAAACTCTACAGAAATAATACATACCACAAAAGTTACAACTATATACCTAATTTGAGCTTCCAAATTTCTATGGTTCTCTAGTTATTCCGCAAAACATATACCTTCTTACTACGAGCTCATAATGGATTGGCCCGGTAAAGTTCAAACTCCAAAGAAATAATTCTCACCACTAAAGGTACAGCGATATACCTAATTTGAGTGTTCTAATTTCTCAGGTTCTCGAGTTATTCCACAAAACATATATCTTCTAACAATGAGTTCATGATGGAGTAGACCGGTAAGGTTCAAACTCTACAGAAATAATACATACCACGAAAGGTACAATGATATACCTAATTTGAGCGTCCTAATTTCTATGGTTCTCGAGTTATTCCGCAAAACATATACCGTCTTACTGCGTACCCATTATGGATTGGACAGGTAAGGTTCAAACTCCAAAGAAATAATATACACCACGAAAGGTACAACGAAGTACCTAATTTGAATTTCCTAATTTCTCTGGTTCTCGAGTCATTCCCAAGAACATATATCTTCTTGCTGTTAGCCGATGATGGATTGGACCGGTTAGGTTGGATAGCTAAAGAGTCAAAATGTACCACATAAGATTAAAGTTGATTAAAAAATCCTGAAAATTACAGCTTAAAATATAATGATAATTAAAATTTGCCAATGTTGCAGCTGAAAAGATAATGATATTAAAAATCCTCGTTAAAATACACCACAAAAAAAAAATAATAAAATGAGTCTTTTTACGATACAAGAATAACTTTAATAAAGACAATTTTAATTTAATTTATGCTGCTTTTAACAAGGAATTTTAGCATCATTTACATTAAAAATATTAATACATATTTTACTCGAATTTTGGCTTTTCTTCCTGTGTGAATAGTGACAAATAAGGCTTCCATATATACAAACTGACACAACTGCTATTTTGACACAAAACGGTTCAACCATTTATTGTCTGACATGTTACATAGCTGATTGATACGCAATTTAGTTTTAAAATAAGTACTTCTGTTTTCAAAAAAGGTTGTGTCAAGAAAGTAGTCTCACTCAGTCAAGAAAGTAGCTTAGAATGTTTTGATTTTATCGAAATCGCGAGAAAATGACGTGAAAGTAGTCCTCCTTTCGCCATGTACAGTCATCGCTTCAACTGGAAATCAAGATGGCCGCTGTTGTGCCACCCTGTATATTTAGGAGCCTTAGAGACAAATATAGGTATAAATTTAAAAATAAAATCCTACCTCTGGACAGTTATTATAGGATAATATATTCTAAATTGTTGTTATTGAGTGTCAATAGCATTGTTATTTTCCTTATATACATAATGTATAAGGAAAGAAAGTATTGTGACGGGGTCAAAAATTCAAATTCGAGTTTTCGACGGGAGAGCATCCCTGATCATGAATCGAACATTCTTAAGATGATGTCCGTCTGTGTGTGTGTGTGTATGTGTGTGTGTGGGAAAGTATGTATGTATGTGTGTGTGTGTGTGTGTGTGTGTGTGTCAGTGAATCTGTGGAGACGATATCTCACGAACGAATGGAGCGATTCCAATAAAATTTGGTACAAAAGTCACAACCCGTGAATACTGGAAGCCTATTGTGTTTAAACGCAATCGAATGTTCAGAACCCCCTAAATTTTCGAGTGAAATTTTGAAAAAATCATAAAAATATCAAAACTTTTAATAAAATTACGCAAATAGACATTTCTTATGAAATTTTTCCTTAGAAAACGATGGACATAAACTTTAGAACGCTAACATTAACCGTTCTCGAGATATTGCATATTTTTCAAATAAATATATCAAAAAATCCCATAAATTAAAAAATATATATTAACTGTTGAGAAACATGTTCACTTTTCATATGTAATATCGTACGATAAATTGGGTGACATCATTCTCGTGGATCTAGCTCCTTCCATTTATGTGAAAAGATACTTTGTGTAATACTTTTGTATTTGAACGCCAATAGTCATTTATCTGCTGTAAGAATAACATATTTCTTCGTTCATGAAGCTTGGCGAAATTTTGGCGATGAATTTAGCGGAATGTCGCCAACTTGGCGACTTTTTACAATGTTGCGAAATTAACGAAAATCTCGCCAAATGGTTAAAAATGACGCTACATCAATGAAAATGACGACTCATTGACGAAAATTCTGCATCTTGGAAAGAATATAAGTATGTACTATAAGAATAACCTATTTTTTTACTGCAAAAGTAGTAAATTCATTGCATTATATAAGGAAAGTCATGTGCTACCCACATCAGATTGTTTTACTGTAAAGCAGTAAATTGATATCATTATATAAGGAAAGTCATGTGCTGTCCACATCAGATTTTTTAAATTGTTGTGTTACAACGATATTATATGATTAATCAAAGTATAATATTTACTGGAAACCAGCTGTGTCATTCTTATGTTCATATAAGCTTTTACTTCTAGCTAGATAAAACTTACCTTTGGACAGTCACTATAGGATAACATATTCTAAATTGTCATTATCGGGTGTCAATAGTATTTTTTAAATTGTTATGTTACCACGATATTATAATTAATCAAAATACAATATTTACTGGAAACCAGTTGTGTCATTATTGTGTTCATATATTCTTTTACTTCTAGTTACAGAAAAGCATATATTTGGACAGTCACTATAGGATAACACATTCTAAATTGTTGTTGAGTATTAATAGTGTTGCTTAACTTGTTATGTCACCACGATATTATGATTAATCAAAATGCAATATTTACCTGAAACCAATTGTGTCATTCTTGTACTCCGCATAATATTTTACATCTAGTTAAATAAAATCCTACGTTTGGACAGTCACAACAGGACAACATAATCTAAATTGTTGTTATTTAGTGTCAATAGTATTTCTCAAATTATGTCATCACGATATTATGATTAATCAAAACACAATATTTACCAGAAACCTACTTTGTCCCTCTTGTGCTCTACATGATATTTTATTCTAGTTGATTTTATGCGACTGAACATTTCACTGAACATATGATTTTTATTTTGCTGTACTTCTTTATCTAATGTTATAAGCGTTTCTAAATGTATGTATATTAATGACCTGGAAACGAATTTGGGAATTCCACATTTATTCTTTTACTTTTTATTAAGAGTAAAATAAATGTAAGAAAACAACAAGACTTATAATATATATAATACAAAATAACGCATGTTCTATCTCTACAAAATGTACAGCTGAACATATGCCTTGTGAAAATGATATTTTTATTCTGATACTCCAAAGCAATTTAAAGCAATCAGGGAAATGAGTTAATGAGATGACCTAATGGAGTTTATCATTCTCGACATGTTTAACACTGATCATTTTCTTTTTCCTAACGTTTTTAATTAATTGAAAAGTTCTAGAGTTGTATTCTAAACTAAATATTTAATCTTGAAAAATTGCATTTTTCTGCACATGATTGTAATTCTAATTTGTTGGTCGTGAACAAAATAAATATCTTAATCGCAAAAAAACTGCGTAATGTATATGTATAGAGAAGCTCATATTTATGCAAATGGGATGTTTTTAAAACATGCCATTTTTTGTCGAATAACCAATTTATGTCTTTTTTATGTACGGTTTAGACATTTTAACGAAATTACAAGCCATTCATCGCGGAAGATATAATTAATTTTGGAAAACACACAACTTTTTACAGACTGGGGTTGTTTTTTGGCAACGGCTTTCCGGGATTAGTAATTAAGGAATAGACGTATTTGCATTCTTCATATTACGAAATAGAAAAATAAATATAAGTGTTTCCGAAAATTTGTGAATTCTAGATTTTTACAGAATCACGTTTTAAAGACCTACAAAACATGAATAGTTTTAGAAAGATGTTTGTCATCCTGTGTATCTGCATCGTGAAATTGAGTAAGTCTGGGCGACTAACTGGGTGAGGTATTACACAGCCCAAATTATCGAAGGTAGAAACTTGAGACTATAAATACACGAAGGACTTGACCTATAAGTGATACGTAGTGAGAAATACGTAGAATATTTTGTCCTAGCATTACTTTAGATATAACCCGATCTAGACACATAACATATGTTTCATGCTATCATAAACAGAAAAAATGTCCTTTTCTTATTAACTACATTTGCATGCAACTAACAGTTCTTGGGATATTTTAACTTATAGTTAAAGCAGACGCTTTTCTACATTTTATAATAACATCTTTTATACAGTTTTTGATTCCATCTGCGACCATAGTAATAGAGTTACGTCATCGCCTGCTGTTTATCGCCTGCTGTTTATTCTTACGTTAAAACAATTGGAAATGTTTTTCTTCATTAATGGCTGATTTTTAAAACTTTACAACATAGTTGAAAAGTGTTTATGACTTTGTTCATTCTGGCTGTCTGTCCGCTCCCATGATAACTTCCGCAAAATTGATTTTATCAAAATGAAATTTTAGTATATTATTGAGACAATCTGTGGGACATGTGGGAATGCAAGTAAATAATATCTCTCAATTAGTTTTGTATTGAACCCGCGTGGAAAAAATGAAATACATTGAACATTACGGGATTTACTTTTTTATATATTTTTAAGCGAATTTAAAATTCACAAATTGCTTCGACAATTTCAGAAAATATTCAAATTATCCCTTAAAATATATAAAACAAAAATCAGCAATATATGTACGGTAGTTCTTTAAACAAAAATTAAAATAATAATTACACCCATATAATATGACGAGATCACGTGACACACATCAAAATATAATATGGCATTCATCTTTTTTATCCAGAGAAAAAATCGTGGATTTTAAAGTTCTTTGGAATATATATTTTGTTTTCCATCCGTCCTGAAATTATTTTATTTTTGTGTAATTTTTGTGCATCTATATACTGCGAGAACGCAATTACAATATTTTTAGTTTAAATGAACATCAAACTTGGATTATTTCTACAACGAAGCCTAATTTTAATGGATGCATCATGTAAAAAAGTGCTTGTAAAGATGAGTTGTATAGGAATTGCTGAATTTTTGTCTCGCAAAATTATTTAACTCTGGAGTCCGGAATAAAAGTGTGTGAATGAAATGGTCACTGCTTTTACATAGACAACCAGACGATTTATATTTCGATGACGTCATTTGAATAAAGTTACTGTTTCTAATGAAGTTTTAAGTTTTCAAGTAAAATGAATTATCGTATTCTGTGATAATTAAACAAATATCACCGCTGACTATATCGCATTTTTCATTTCAGTTGGAAAGTGTTTAATAATTAATGCTTTATGCATGATTGATCTATTTTGTTTTTAGATTTAAAATGTCTTAAAATGCTGAAAATGAGGCAAAATATAGTGATTGGCGGTATGATATCGTTTTACGTATCACATTTTCCATATTAACACAACTATAAAATGCATACCATTTTATGCATTAATTTGAAACGGAGTTGGATATTCGAAACATTTATAAGCATACACATGCCTCGTTTAATGACCACTTACCATTTTGCATGCTCGTAGGCTGGGAGGAAAAGGCTATATAGTTTGTGCATGTAAGGTTTGAAAATTCAGGGAAGAAATAATGTTTCGAAATTATTACTTGTCAGATAGTATTTGGCTGAGAACAAAATGACGATATCAATTAATATTCGGTGGGCAGTTTTTAATTAGTTAAGCTAACGTCCACGTAACCAGAAGCATTTGATATAAACATCCAGGATAGAGATCCTATAACACAATCTGAGCCATGGTCACCATGTTGAATCATAGTGAGAAAAGTCTTGGCGACTAACAGTGACAAGCAGCATCACTGAGCTCCAAAATATCCTTGCTGACCTCAGTGGAACGTGCATGTTTTGGCGCATTTATCGCCGGTAGCGACGAAAAGATGATATTCTTGCATTCATCTCTTCTACAATTTATCAATTTTTGACTTCTTTGTTGTTCCTTTGGTAATCTAAAATCTTATACTTTTCGGGAATTATTGGAACATTTTACGACCGAACATCCAGCCATAGTTTGGTGGAGTGAAAGTGAAGGCAAATTTTTTTTTTTCGAAATGCAATTTTTAAGAGCGCGGAAAAGTTGTCATTTGGTACCATAAAGGCAGAGCTAAAATAGTTTTATTCTACCGTTTCATCTTGAGGGTCCCCTCTAACCTAGACTACAAAATTTGCTTTATTTTTGTAACACTATGACGTTGATAAGTTTTTTTCCTCCAGAATTCAATTTATAATATCCTGGAAATTTTTCCATTTGATATCACTAAAACAGAGCTAAAATAGCTTTATTTTACCTATTCATTGATCTCGAGGGGCCGCTCTGACCTTGAACGATTCCATTTCAACGTCACTGCGAATGCGTGCGCATTTCGCCTCTATTTCACACTGAATTTAAGGAAGGAATTCGTCCAAAGGCACGTGACTGTTATTCAAAACCATACCACCTATCACCGTAGCGGCGGTAGACAAAGACTTATTATTTAACCTTGTACCTACGTACTCGTACATTATCACTGTGATATTATGTATTGTTGAATGTAAGTCGATTATCGAGTCGCTGACTAAATTGTGAAAAATGGATACCACTAGCAAAGTTAAAACAAGAACTGGATTAAAGTGCCCTATGTTTGGAGCACCGGAGGAGTTTAGTAAGATTGTTTCGCCCACGTATGAAGACATGATAATGTATTATTTATACGTGAGGCACAATTTAAAGCCAGCTGAAACGATGAAGGAACAGACCGTAATTAAGTCTCAGAGGTAGTAGTTTCAGAGATAGAAGAACTGTGGCCCAAAGCTTCAATACCCATAGTAACCCACGTGCGAGTTCTTCAGCTCATTCAATCATACCATATTAAGTATAAAGGGCTATTAATATCAATTAAAGGGAAACAAATCAGTGAACATTACCAGGCTATGTTCAAAGCATTCAGAGATGAAGCTGAACTAAAATTGTTCGATATTTCGGCCTCTAAATGTGAAATTTCCACATGCTGTTGTGAAAGGTCTCATCAGGTTCCTGTTGAAGAACAGGCGTTTCTTCATGACCAAAGAACTGTTAGAAAAATTGCCATCAGTACTGTTAATATAACCGCAACAAAGGTCCTCCGACGGAAGTCCGAACGAAAAGCGACTTTTCGATGGTTCGAGAATGACCGCGAAATAACGAGTTTTCAATAGCGACGAGATATGTAGAACTCCAAATATATATAACGAGAATATAATATAACGAGATATGTAGAATTCCAAAAGCTACTATAGATAGACTATAAAAGGAATCATCACTCCATTGGAGTTCAGTTGCCAAGATACGAGCTACATTGGACTGTGATTTTTGACAATGTTTCGAGAATAGTAGTGGATGTTTCGTGAAATTATTTTTGTCAATGTTTTGAGATTCATATCATATATTTTGTGAAAGTAGTAGATCATTTAAGTGCTGTTTAACTGTATATTGTTCTTGTTTACGTTGTACTTGTGAATAGACGTGTTATTTTTCCAGAAACTTGGACTCATTCTTGTAAGCTACGCGCATACCCACGATCCCAGAAATACGTAACAATATGTTTCAGAGTGTAGTGTATTTAACGCCAATACATCTTTTGCTGCTTTTTAAAATAAAAATAATTTAATTAAATTAATTTTTTCATGATAAATTTTGAAAAAACTTGTAAAAGAAAAAGTCAACCGTACTTTTAGTATATGAAACATTCTTACAAATTACAGAACTATTCATTTAACTATACAAGAAAAGTATTATTTATTATCATATTTCCCTATACACTTTTCGCCCATTTCAGACATATTTAAAATTTTTAGTGTAGCAATAAAAACCCATTTTCTCTTACAAAATTCATTTCATTAATAATTATAATTTTAAGTTTATTATCTGTATAAAATAAACATCCTTTCTCAAATATTCATTCAAGAGTTGTGTACAGAAAACCTCATATTTATGCTAATGGAATGTTTTTAAAACGCGCAATCTTTTTTATCACCTTACCCCATTTGATTCTTTCTTATTAATATTTTAGACGTTTTAACAAAATTACAATGTATTCATCACAGAAAGGATTACTAATATTCGGAAAGTGGCAATTTTTATCCACCGATGTTGTTTTCGAGCAACTGTTTACCTGGTTTATTGAATCTATAGAATTTTTTAAAGTATACGTTTTGTAATATTTTATATCAGTTTATATCTAGAAAAAATGGCCAAAATATTATTGGATAACCAATATCAGAGATTTCCCTTCTTAATGTAAAAATCCTATAAATATTCGAAACTGCATGGACGAATAAAAGGCAAAACTTATAAAATTTTACATATAGATAAATGTAAATACTCGAATGTTCAAAATAGACTAAGATCTTTTTAATCAAGTCCATACAGGATTGCATTTAGAACATATATGCCCGATAAACTAAAAGCCTGGGAACTGACTTTTGGTTTGTCGGAATAAAAGGGTTAAAAGTTTAGGGGTTTTTTATTTAAACCTTAGTTAATTAGGTAAAATTTAGAATTATCAATATGATCAAAGATTTACTAGGTCTAGCAGACTTCTAACTTCCAACAAGAGAGACTTACCAGTCAAAAAGAGAGACCTAACCAGTCAAAAAGAAAAACCTAACCAGCCAACAAGAGAGACATAACCAGCCAACAAGAGAGACCTAACCAGCCAACAAGAGAGACATAACCAGCCAACAAGAGAGACCTAACCAGCCAACAAGAGAGACCTAACCAGCCAACATGAGAGACCTAACCAGACAACAAAAGAGAGCGCGAGAAGGACCAGACATGCCCTGCAGCATTGAAGATATAGTTAGAAAATCAAAGTTTTCCTACTTTGCGAAAATTATAGAAACTTGTAAAAATTTTGATGAATAAATATGCACTGTTCCAGCGAAAATGAAGCATTAAGTGAAATCTAGGATCAAGAACAAGATTGCCATGACAAATTAGCAAAACATTGCAACAAAAAAACCAGTGCCAATATTATGAATATAATACTGATACGTTTCTGCTTTACAGTGTGAGTGTAAAATCGATAAGGGTTACCTTATCATCGTATTATTTACATCATAGTAAGGTTATAATTGATGTGCAAAAGTAACAGAATCAACAGTTTATAATAGCATCCCATAAATCATATTTTTAATTAAGTGACTATAATAATGACAAAGTTATTAACTATAATATTTTATATTATAAACAAATTTAGTAGTTAAATGATGTGTGATTACCGACCTTCCCTACTAATGACATATACTTTTCAGTATTTGATAGCAGCAATAAATGTGGGTTGTTACAAAACATTGTTCGTAATTGTTATTACTATGAATAATTACTTTGACGAATTTTCCAATATTTTAACCGAATTTTTTTTTTACATATGCGCATCTCGCAATTATGATTATCATAAACAATTACGATAAAAATCTAATTATTAATGCAGTTAACAATTATATGTATTATGGATAATTTTTTACAAAGTTTAACTGATAACCGTTTAATTTGTTTACATTTAAAATCACATGCTTTGTGCAATCATCTAAACATGGAGTTAAAGAGATCAAACTCCTCTGGATAAAACTCTTGTCCATGCCATAATGCTTTGAGAATTATATTTAGGCGTCGGCAGTGTAAGCAAATTAGCCGATATTGTTAGTTTGACATAATAGGAAGTCGCAGTACGTAGTATATATATATATATATATATTTATCAGTTTTAAATTAAGTTTCCTTAATTGTGAATATAATTAATTAGCATTTTTTTACTTTCCCTGTAATACATGGTAATGTATAGGGAAAGCATTGGAATCATGCCGAAAATCGCAAGTCAAGTTTTCGACGGATCTACGCGTTTCGAGACCTCTAGAATACGAAAAACTATTTTTGGCGTGACGTCTGTGTGTATGTGTATCTGTCTGCCCTGTCTGTCTGTCTGTGCAGATTTTGTATCCACTCTAACTAAAAAACTAATTAACCGCATTTCATGAAATTTGGTATGTAAGTCAATTGTGGACGAATTTGGTGCTGATTAGTTTTAGGTACGATTCGGGATTAAAGAATCCACCTTTATTTGCGAAATGGCCCGCAAAAGCCTGCATCCACTCTAGACGAAAAACTAAAACTAATAGATCGAATGTCACAAAATTCGGTAGATAAGTCGCTTGTGGATCACCCTGGTCCTGATTAGATTTTGGTACGATTCGGAAAAATAACCTGCTTTTTTTTACAAAATGGCCCTCAAAAATCGTCAAAATCTAAAATACAAAACTATGTATGCTCAAATATATCCATTAAATGCTTGTTTCAAAGGTAATTTTTAACGAAGAAAAGAATAAGACCAACCCATTCCACTAGGACTAGCTGTTCTCGAGATATTTTAGTTTTTTCATATTTTCTCTACGCCACCTTTGAAAATAAATCCAGTTACCAAATGAGAACGAAAATTGAAATAAAAGTGAATTAATTTTAATTAAAATAAAGAGAACGTGGATGTAAGTCTGCAGGGAAAGTCATGTGCTGCCCACATCAGATTGTTTATAGTTGTAGGATAGGATACAGAAAATGTGGAAATAAAAATAAATTGAATGGCAAAATAATTTTGAATACTTAGGAATATTAATAAGTAAAATGCACTTTGTACAGAGCATTAGGAAATATAGATAAGCGCAAATAAGCACAAATAGCAAAAAAAAATGCAGAATATAGCTGTTTCGAGGATACGTTGGACACCTTCATCAGTTCACGATTTTTCTTGCACTGACGAAGGCGATTTAACGTATATCGAGACAACGGGATACACCGTTATTTATGTTTATTTACGTTGCTCTGGATTTCCTGAACTTGGGAATATTCTTTAGTGTTTTAGTTTCAATTTGAATTGCACTAATAATTTATTTCTACAGAGTGAACAGTTTAAATAAATATTTTAAATCTTTCGCCACAGAAATATTTAACAATACAGGAAAACTCAACTTATCCGAGCGCTACCTGGATTATTGGTCTAAAACTATTTCGGTGCTTTTCAATTTGAAGTTTTAACACTTTCCCTTTGCCTCTATGCAACTAAGTTTCGATTTAAATACAGGGTGATCCAAAAGTGAGGTTTTTTTTTTTTAAATTAATAATTCATGAACTAATAAAGATAAATAGATGCCGTTTGCACAGAAAGAATGGAAATGAAGCCGGACTTTTTGTGAAGAAAAAAATATTGTTAGTATAATTTACATTTCAACCAACAGATGGCGCCGTACCTAATTAAGTACCTAATTTACATAGGATAAGATAGATTACATAGGACAGATTGGCTACCACTACTATCTGCTTCGACAATGTTATCAGCTGCAGCTTAAGTTAGCTGCAAGTTATAAGCTGCAAGTTATCAGCTACAGTTGCTCTTTTTATATTTTTATATCGTCTGATAATTTGCATAATCTGATATCTGTACCTAATAGAGCGCCACCTGTTGTTAGAAACGTAAATTATACTAACAATATTTTTTTTTCTTAACAAAAAATCCGGCTTCATTTCCATTCTTTCTGTGCAAACGGCATCTATTTATTTTTATTATTTCATGAATTATTAATTTTTAAAAAATTTTCCTGTCTTTTGGATCACCCTGTATTTACCTTGTTAATAATACAGTTGAAAAGTTCCCAAATTTCTTGGGGATTGTTGAAAACGGGAAATCCACACTTCAGAAAATACACAAAGACCCACAACTTCTCTCTCTTATTTGCTACGTTTATACATAGTATAGATTCAGAAGAGCGCACTAATAGATAAAAAAATGCACTATTCTATACCTAAAGCGCACTATTCTATACCGAAAGCGCACTATTCTATACCGAAAGCGCGCACAACTCTATTCTGAAAGCGCGCTATTCTATACCGGAAGCGCACTATTCTATACCGAAAGCCCACTATTCTATACCGAAAGCGCACTATTCTATACCGAAATCGCACTATTCTATACCTAAAGCGCACTATTCTATACCGAAAGCGCACTATTCTATACCGAAAGCGCACTATTCTATACCGAAAGCCCACTATTCTATACCGAAAGCGCACTATTCTATACCTAAAGGGCACTATTCTATACCGAAAGCGCACTATTCTATACCGAAAGCGCACTATTCTATACCGAAAGCGCACTATTCTATACCGAAAGCACACTAATAAAATACTATGTCATGGCATTGACCCTTGGTGCAGGGTCCAATATCAAGTCTTAGTATTTTATTAATGCACTTTTGGTATAGCATAAACGTCAAATTTAATGATATATATGTTTTTTGAAACTTCTCATTTTTATTTTTAATTGTCAGAAGTTTATACTATATTGCTTTACTATTATTATACGAATAGACAAAATTAAATTTCAAGGGCCATACATGTTTCGTTAATGCTTATTCTACGATTCTGTGTGCATTACTGTAAATTGTATAACAGAAATAATGCACATGGCCCGACGTAGAAGAAAATATAAATTGGGTCAGATATATAAGAAATCAAATATAAAAATCAAATATAATCAAATATACCAGCGCGTGGCTATTTATAGGAGAATGCAATGTAATGAAAAGGTATAAGAATATATAATAACATAAATGTACTTACCCTTGTGCTGCTTAACAGTGTAGATTACGTGTTGCTAACTAAGCATTTTAACTCAAAACAGGTTACAGTTAATTTCATAACATATACTATGATTTCAACTGTTGGAAGTGAAACATGGAGATGAAAAATTATTTAAAATTGTTTGAGAATGAACTGTCAATATGTTGCTGTAATTGTAGCAAGGTGTTGAATTTAAAATTAAAATGTGTTTTAATAAATGAAAAAATGCTAATATATATATATATATATGTGTGTGTGTGTGTGTGTATATATATATATATATATATATATATATATATATATATATATATATATATATATATGTATATATATATATATATATAATTGAAAGATATAGAAATTTAAATTGAATCTTAATAAAGAAAGTATTTTAGTATTTATGCGCAAGGCAGCAATAGATACTAATTACAAAATATAATATATAAAAAAAGTTTAATTTAACTGGGGTGTAAGGTCTCTACCCCTTACCGCCATTAAGTAAGCACCTTACACTGCCTTCTTTCTCTTAATTCTTTTGCATCCTAATTTTTTTTTATATATTATATATATATATATATATATATATATATAAATATAAAAATTGATAGATTTTAATCGAAAATTATGCATAAATTACTGTATGTACAATAAAACCCATCTCTAGCATATCTGTTACAAATGAGTAACTGTAGACCAAGACCAAGGATAAAGATAGAAGGTAACATATCACTACAATGGAAAGGGGAATGAGAAGAATATTAGGATACAAAATTCACAATTAAAAGTATATAAATATAAATAAAAATAAAAAAGAAAACACGGCAAAAATGAGAAAAGGCAATAATAATAAGCTCAAGATAAAAGATTAAGACATAGAGAACAATCAATTGTTTATATATATATATATATATATATGTATATATATATATATATATATATATATATATATATATATATATATATTACGGGCCAAACTTATGAAAATCCAATTGGAAAAACGGAAACTACATGTGAACAAGGAATTTTTCATTATTACTTTTAGCAATAAGACTTTTGATCATCTGAAATTCAAACATATTTTTAAAACTTTTAATCATCTTTTACCGACTCAACAAATTATTATTGATGTATCATATCGTTATACCATGACTCATGGACGCAGTATATACAACTATAATAAGCTATGTAAGGACTTATCTGAAAATGTACAACAGTCATGTCAATGTATTGATGATCCATTATGTAACCAAGATCACGGACATATCGTCACAGGAGACATTAAACTTGCAAAAGACCTTCCTTTACTGCAATTTTTAAAGATGGGCACTAAATTTCGACATCAAGTATTCAAGGGAGAAGTAGAAAGTAATTTTAATAAGGATCTGGAAGCCTTTATTTACAAAACTGCAATAAAATACAGTTATCCATTGTCCACATTTAATGAATGGCGATATAACGTATTTAATGCATTTAAATCTCAATATAACCTGCTTAAACAATTTACGAAAACAGAAAAAATCAGTAAAGCAGTTTTGGAGACATTTCTCAACAGCTATGTCATCACCTATATGGATAAAGCCATTAATAACTACGCCTTTACTTGCAAATCATATTACGTACAACTCCTACTGGCATGCTATAAAGACAACAATATGTATTGTCCAATTAAACTAGGATATACTCCTAATGTTAATAGAATTATAGCCCTCTATAAACAAATTGGTATTAATATTACAGTTGTCAAATTTCCTTATTTAGTACTCATACCAAAAATCCATAAAAAACCTGTTAAATTTAGACCTGTCACTATAGGTTGTAATACCTATTTAACCAAAGTAAATTCCATTTTATTAAAACTATTAACACCTGTTATGAAGAAAATACGAAAAGAGGGCTCAGTTATGATTAAAAACAGTTATGAAGTGGTCGACAGATTGAAAACTTATTCTAAAAGATTTTATTTTAGAACGTTTGATTTTAAAGACCTATTTAACAATATCAACTTACAAGATCTCTTTAATATTTTAATGGAAATTTATATTACTTCAGATTTACACAAATATGTGGAAACCAACAAGTACAAAAGCCTCCTTAAGATTGTCATATTTGAGAATATACTATATAATGGAATCGCATTTTATAGACAAATCAAAGGCATCCCAATGGGAGGGGGATGTTCCTCGTTACTTGCGGATTTTTACTTACATCATTATGAGAAAGGCACACATTTAATTAGTGAAATACCATTCTTTAGATTCGTTGATGACGTCATGATTGGAGTGGATAGTGGATAATCAATATACTATATTTGATTTTACATTCTACCCACCGTGTCTTGAACTAATCGAATCGGAGTCAGCGAAGATAGGAACAGTTGATTTCCTTGACATCACTATTTATTATAATTTGGAACAGAAATTATGTTATAAATTATTTGACAAGAGACATCTATATGACTGCAAGATCAATTATTTTACCCACTGGAATACCAACTTGAGTTTAAACGTACAACGTAATTTAATCGTAAATCACTTGAACAGATACAGATTATTAAACTCATCTATTACAGAATTTAATAAATGCATGATGCATTTAATCAACGGAACTCGGGAACAATCATATCCCTTCCGCTTTGTACAGCACTATTATGATGTCTTTTGCAGAAATTATAGTGATAAAAATTATGTTAATTTATCCGACATCATACAATACAACTCAACTCTTACCTAGGATTATCTGATTGTTTCACATCCAAATGGCTCTATAAGTTAGATGCGACTTTTTTATGTATGCTTTCCTATTCGAAGTATATACGCTTTATGCAACTCTTCCAAGATTCTCGTCTTGCTGGTTAGTAAAATTTCCAATTTTTGTCATTTTGATCATTTTGTATGTTGTCTGGGATTCGGCCATTTTTTCCCCACGGGCATGATCGATTGTTGTTTCGGGCGTGCAGAGTCTCTGGGAGCGTTTTCATGAAGTCAAAGCTAGCTTCTAACCAGGAAATAGGGGTCGCAATCCCCCTTGACCTTTCTGCAACCCTGTAAAAACAATCATTCCATCTATATAATTTCTTTTTTCATTTTAAATCTTATTTTTCAAGACTCTGATAGTGCGGCAATTTGCGCCTTTCTCTTTCTTGGATTTCATACTTTTTGGGATTGTATTTCTTTATAATAGTAGGAGGATTTCATGACAGCAGCATCGCGCTTTGAAGTTTTCTTATTTACTAGTATATACTTTAAATCTTTATCACAACTTTGGCTTCTGGGGTGCCTCTCGGACTACTGGCGTTTGTGCAGTGGTCTTCCGTGTGACGTGGGGGTTGGGATGATCGGATTCCGGCGGTATGTAAATGTTTACTTTATTTTATGTATTTTAGGAACTTCTGTATATATGGTGTACTTTTATATATATAATTTTAAATTTTGACTTGTGTCACTATAGACACATTATTTATAATAAAATACCACCAAAAAAATCTATAGATATTGTGAAAAATCTTCCCTTATCAATGTCACTCTACTTGGTTATTTCTCGAGTTCGGCACTTATGGATATTTGTGATGTTTATATAGCCTTGTGTTATATACCTAAATGGTAGTGGTGATATCGGCATTTCTTTCTGTTTGTGTTCCCATTCATGAGTGATATTCTGATTAATGGAATACAGCATTTTACTGCCATATTGTTAGAATGATTCTATCTTTTTAAAAAACTATGGAAATACGACTATATATATTTAGCGACTGGCAAGTATGTGAATATATGTTCACATATGCCCGTTCGTATGGCATCAAGGG
This sequence comes from Amaurobius ferox, assembly GCA_951213105.1. Classification (NCBI taxonomy): domain Eukaryota; kingdom Metazoa; phylum Arthropoda; class Arachnida; order Araneae; family Amaurobiidae; genus Amaurobius; species Amaurobius ferox. The sequence continues at coordinate 133,268,624 of OX578138.1, read as the reverse complement.
TAACCATACGACCGATATCCAGTGACCCTCGGCTCTCTTTCTATAATATGAACTCGATTACGCACTATTATCAACCACTAAGAAGACAAGAAGGGGAAGAAAAACAAAATGTATGTGATGTTATCTCGTCCTGTCCTGACCTATATGGAAATTTTTCAATATCCCATATGGAACACATCTATTTCAACTTCAAAAATATTAGATCTTTCTTATATAATCGGTGTAAATCCAGTAGATGCAAATTGTGCCCAATTGCAAATCAAACACAAATCGGTGTATATAAATATAATCATCTTTCCTTCTGCAAAGTTTATGGATGTATTTATTGCATTTGCTGCAAGATTTGTGGAATGAAATATATCGGCCAAACACAAAATAGGCTGCATTTGAGGATCAATCTTCACCGTAGTCAAGTCAACAAAATTCATAATACGGATACAAACAATAATTTTGAGTTAAGACATTTTTCCACACATGGTTTTACAAATATATCCGTGACTATCCTAGATATTGTACCTGAATTAACTGCCCGACTTTGGTGGGAAAATACGCATATCATACAGTGGAAAACCATGTTCCCCCATGGTCTCAACACTATAAACTTTGGAAAGACATTCAATTTAGACTATTATTTGCACTATAAAAATCCACCAAATAACGTTCTACATACCTCACATAAAACAACTAGAGGCAAACGAGCAGGTAATAAAAAGCGATTGAATTTCAATGCTTATCTGAATAAAATTAACGGAAAAGTTTTGGATATATGCAACTATGAACAACTTAGACCAAATTGGATAAAAAATATGGTCTATGGCATAAAGAAGAAATTCTTAAGAAAATTATGGGAGACGTGGAGCGAACAGCCTATAATACCGGAACAAGAAGAAATGAATGACATCAGTAAAACTAACTTGGCTACTTTTTATGACTATTTCAAACTACGGGCCAAACTTATGAAAATCCAATTGGAAAAACGGAAATTACATGTGAACAAGGAATTTTTCATTATTACTTTTAGCAATAAGACTTTTGATCATCTGAAATTCAAACATATTTTTAAAACTTTTAATCATCTTTTACCGACTCAACAAATTATTATTGATGTATCATATCGTTATACCATGACTCATGGACGCAGTATATACAACTATAATAAGCTATGTAAGGACTTATCTGAAAATGTACAACAGTCATGTCAATGTATTGATGATCCATTATGTAACCAAGATCACGGACATATCGTCACAGGAGACATTAAACTTGCAAAAGACCTTCCTTTACTGCAATTTTTAAAGATGGGCACTAAATTTCGACATCAAGTATTCAAGGGAGAAGTAGAAAGTAATTTTAATAAAGATCTGGAAGCCTTTATTTACAAAACTGCAATAAAATACAGTTATCCATTGTCCACATTTAATGAATGGCGATATAACGTATTTAATGCATTTAAATCTCAATATAACCTGCTTAAACAATTTACGAAAACAGAAAAAATCAGTAAAACAGTTTTGGAGACATTTCGCAACAGCTATGTCATCACCTATATGGATAAAGCCATTAATAACTACGCCTTTACTTTCAAATCATATTACGTACAACTCCTACTGGCATGCTATAAAGACAACAATATGTATTGTCCAATTAAACTAGGATATACTCCTAATGTTAATAGAATTATAGCCCTCTATAAACAAATTGGTATTAATATTACAGTTGTCAAATTTCCTTATTTAGTGCTCATACCAAAAATCCATAAAAAACCTGTTAAATTTAGACCTGTCACTATAGGTTGTAATACCTATTTAACCAAAGTAAATTCCATTTTATTAAAACTATTAACACCTGTTATGAAGAAAATACGAAAAGAGGGCTCAGTTATGATTAAAAACAGTTATGAAGTGGTCGACAGATTGAAAACTTATTCTGAAAGATTTTATTTTAGAACGTTTGATTTTAAAGACCTATTTAACAATATCAACTTACAAGATCTCTTTAATATTTTAATGGAAATTTATATTACTTCAGATTTACACAAATATGTGGAAACCAACAAGTACAAAAGCCTCCTTAAGATTGTCATATTTGAGAATATACTATATAATGGAATCGCATTTTATAGACAAATCAAAGGCATCCCAATGGGAGGGGGATGTTCCTCGTTACTTGCGGATTTTTACTTACATCATTATGAGAAAGGCACACATTTAATTAGTGAAATACCATTCGTTAGATTCGTTGATGACGTCATGATTGGAGTGGATAATCAATATACTATATTTGATTTTACATTCTACCCACCGTGTCTTGAACTAATCGAATCGGAGTCAGCGAAGATAGGAACAGTTGATTTCCTTGACATCACTATTTATTATAATTTGGAACAGAAATTATGTTATAAATTATTTGACAAGAGACATCTATATGACTGCAAGATCAATTATTTTACCCACTGGAATACCAACTTGAGTTTAAACGTACAACGTAATTTAATCGTAAATCACTTGAACAGATACAGATTATTAAACTCATCTATTACAGAATTTAATAAATGCATGATGCATTTAATCAACGGAACTCGGGAACAATCATATCCCTTCCGCTTTGTACAGCACTATTATGATGTCTTTTGCAGAAATTATAGTGATAAAAATTATGTTAATTTATCCGACATCATACAATACAACTCAACTCTTACCTAGGATTATCTGATTGTTTCACATCCAGATGGCTCTATAAGTTAGATGCGACTTTTTTTATGTATGCTTTCCTATTCGAAGTATATACGCTTTATGCAACTCTTCCAAGATTCTCGTCTTGCTGGTTAGTAAAATTTCCAATTTTTGTCATTTTGATCATTTTGTATGTTGTCTGGGATTCGGCCATTTTTTCCCGACGGGCATGATCGATTGTTGTTTCGGTCGTGCAGAGTCTCTGGGAGCGTTTTCATGAAGTCAAAGCTAGCTTCTAACCAGGAAATAGGGGTCGCAATCCCCCTTGACCTTTCTGCAACCTTGTAAAAACAATCATTCCATCTATATAATTTCTTTTTTCATTTTAAATCTTATATATATGTATATATATATATATATATATATATATATATATATATATATATATATATGTATATATATATATATATATATGTATATATATATATAAATATATATAAATATATATATATATATATATATATATATATATATACATATATATATATATATATATATATATATATATATATTTGAAATATGTAATAATAAGGATTATGTAAAAATAAAATAAAAATATATATATATATATATAAAAAAACAATTCAAGTAATATTAACATCACCATAGAAGCAATTTCACGGCCACAATGCCGATAAGATAAAAGAACAGCACCGTCCCAAATTCGATGATTAATCAGAACTAAATTCATCTTCAGGTCTGAGTATTTAATTCTAATTAACCCAAACAAATGCCTGTTTCAGATTAAGCAATAGCACATCACTATAAATGCTTAAAATCAGGCTACAGGCAACAAAAATTGAAAAAATGAAAATAGGATACATTAAGAAAATTTGTATTACCATGCGACATGAACCCTTCTTCTTCCACTACGTGTATCGTGATCAACCTCAACAGCTTAATCTAGAAGCACCGGAATGAACTAGTCGAAATTCTACCAGGGAGGCAATACGAACGTTCACAGTAATACTCCCAGACCCGTCCAGTGAGTCTAAGCTGGAAACTGGACAAGCAATTCAGAATATTAACTTCCCAAATATACAAACCTGAATATGAATATGAATCAAAGACGAAAATTCTTACTAAACAAGTAATTCATAGGAAAACTGGATAAACGAGAATGCCACTATACACCATTATAAGGGCGCTCAAAACGTAGTTTCAATACTGACAAAAGTTACATTTTTTGCGAAAATAAAATTCAAAACATTAATGTTAATGCATCTTATTTTCCGATTTTTGATTTTTCTAGTGTTTTTGACTTAGTTTATTATTTTTCATTTTTATTTATTTATATAATTAATAAATAATTATATATAATTTTTTTTTTCTGTATGTTAGTCACTATAATTGGGAATGTTTTCTAGGATGTTATCGAGTGAAAGTTGATACACTGAGTTGATAATTTTAATAACAAACTTAGGGGGATATGCATTATTAGTCGCTGTACTCAATAATTCCATAAAATGCGCTAATCTATAATATTCGTCACAAATTTTATTGATTCTAAGAGCCTGGTTTATATATATATATATATATAAGATATATATATATATATATATATATAGAGCCTGGTTTATATATTATATATATATATATGTGTGTGTGTATATATATATATATATATATATAAAGGGTGTCCCAAAATATTTGATTCCTTTAATATTAATCTTTTACTCCTTACATATTAAATCCTAATACTTTCATTCCTTAAATATTAATCTTAGACATATAAAGTAAATTACAAATTTGCGTTAAAAAAGGTATAGAATTTTATGAAATCGATTAAAAATTTCAAGGGAATTAAGTTCTAAGAAATACAAAATTTAAATTTCTATACGGCCCCTGTACAAAAACATTCCCAATGAGTAAAATGTGCCCCATACACTAATAAGGTGGTGTATAGAATTTCAGCATTTTATCATAAAAAGTCCCAGAAATATGTTTAAACAAATTTGGTGAAGGATTAATCACAAATTAAAATGCAAATGTTTACAGCAAGAGTTCAAATGACGCAATGCAGAAATGAACCTTAGGCAAATAATATCTGCCTCTTATCTTTAGATTTATTTACAATTTTTCAAATATACACTTCCTGAAAAATACCTTAAATTTTTGCATGATTAATTACAGAATAAAACTTGGAAATGGCACAATCAAAATGAACATTAAAACATCTTAGAAATGTATGCATATGCAAATATCTGCCTCTGATCGGTGCATCACGCAATCGCAACAGACGCATCATTACATGAGAAAGTTGTTTTTAATATGCCATTGGACAATCGCCTCGCTTACGATACAAGCACAGCGTGCGCAGCACGGGAGCCTAAGCGACCTTTCAATATTTCACATATCTGCTACATTTTGAGAGTGTTGTTAACCTGTATCAATGGTATGTCGCAATCCACCAACAAAGAACTTTGCGAAATGCTTATGTTGTACAGTTTATGCAATTTCAATGCTAGCGAAACTGGACGGGAACATCAAAGTACTTTCACAATCCTCGACATCTTTCTGGGAGATTTATTTCCCTTTTGGTGCAACGAGTGCGTGAAGGAGGACATGTACATCGTGTAGGTGGATTAGGTAGGCCCAGACATCACTCAACTGATGTAGAAATTGATATTTTAATTTCCTTTTGCAGTCATCCACATAGTAGAGTTACCGGCCGTCCAAATGGATGCTCTATGACTTCGGATGAGTCGGACGGTCTGAGTCTTCAACATTGTAGTATTAGTACTGCTGCTACATTGTAGTATTAGTACTTCAGAAATGGCGGTACCATATGGAACAATGTGGAGAATACTGAGACGGAATAAATGGCATCCGTTTAACACTCATGGTGTGCAAGGACAGGATCCAATAGATTATCAACGCCGTCTAGATTTTTATAATTGGGCTCTAAATCAGGAAGATGCAAATCCCTGATTCCTGGAAAACGTAATTTGGACAGGCGAATGCTGTTTTAAACAAGATGGAAGCATAAATCCTCAAAATTAGCACTTCTGGTCTGGCACAAATCCATTCGTAAAACGCGATATTCATCATCAAAGGCAATTTTCTGTGAATGTATGGTTTAGTATTTTCAGAAACTGTTTGCTTGGACCCAAACTGTATAATGGTACGGTGACGGTTGACAGATATGTTAATGAGATTCTGAAAGCGGCTATTCCTGATTTTATGGATGAACTGCAACTAACAGTACTTACACATGTATGGTGGTATATTGGTATAATGTTTTTGGGACACCCTGTATATATATATCATTCATTTTTGGGGCGGTTTATATCTTGATAATATTAGCAATATGCAACTCGGATTGGGTCCAAGTAGAGGAGCTGTTTTTGAGAGTACAAAGAACCAACAATTTAAACAAAATTCCATTTTATAGATAAACTACATTTTAAAGATATATTTATCTGCGTTCATATTTACAAAATACCTCCCACCCAAATTGTGTTCATATTGCTTCAATGGGTTTTTGAAATAACGACAGGTCAACAATATGACAACCACCCATAGACACACACAATCACAAACAGACAAAAGTTATTTCTGTTAATTAGGCACCCCGACTATGTATTTATGGTGAAAACTCGAGTTGTGATTAATACCTATCACCGAGCTAACTTAAGCTACATTTGTTAAAAGTAAGTGGGTTACTTAATCTACTGTTAAAACCATATCTATCAATAGAAGTGGTAGAACTCACAGCCACTATAGCTATACTTTTTCATCTAGATCAGAGTCAGCGAAGTAATAATATTTACTGCTTACGTCTTTCCTTTTAATCGGTTTTAAACCAAGTTTTTTGAAGATATGACAGCATTTTACTTCTCTCGGATGTACTTCATATCTCACCCAAATTAACGGATTTGAAATGTGGTGTGATTAATGAAGTTGAGATTGCAAAAAGCATATCAATTTTCTGCGAGATAGAACCTTAAGAATATTGCAATTTTCTTTTTCTATTTCTTCCAGAAAATGAGAAAAAACTTGTGTTGAAAAGTACTGTGTTGGTCACATACATTTTTTCTTAATACTTTTCTTCATTGATTTATTCCTGATTAATCTTTACGTGTTTTTCTATCCCTTTATTATGACGCCACAGGGACACTTTATTGGACTGGCAATAATTCCTTGAAGGCATGTTTCAAGATAAAATTTTTCTTTATGCTCCTTCATTAATTAAAGCATCTGAGCTTGATTGTAAAGATATTTCGGCTTTGGAAAATATTTACCGTGCACATTATTAAATTTTTATTTACATATGCGAAGGAAGGTTTTCAGGCGAAATCAAAATAAATATGATTTTTTTTGTTCTGTACAAGAAAAATTTTTCATTTTATTACAAATATGGGAATAGTAAACATTGAACACTATAAAATTTTCATGCACTGCGGATCAATATTTCAAAATGCTACTTATTTGTTTTTCATTAAAAAAAAAATTAAATATAGGATAAGTTTCTAAATTATTTTTTCCTAAAGAACCATAATATATGCCTCAAATAAAAGATTAAATTCTATATTTACAGAACCCGCCTCTAGGATGTTTTCTCAAAGTTGCTATTGCGTTTCTATCATTGATAGCAACATTTATTAACTAAATCGCGCTTTATATGCGCTCATCAGCATTAAATATCCAATACCAGTAATGGCAACAATAATACTTGCTTAATGGCTTATTTTTCGAACATGTACGAAGACTAACAAAATCAGTCCTTGCTCAGAACTTAGTCAATATGAATTTAGCCGTTGCCGCATTATGTAGTCAGAGAACAATTGTTATGATATTGGATGCATGCGTTGTGGTAAAAGTGATTTTCTTGATAATTTATAGACATTCAGAGTATGGCACAAAAAAATAATTTTGCTACCATTGCAGTTATCGATCACACTGTACAGAAAAGCGCATGAAAGTGCGAAACCTGTCCATAGATGCTATTATCTGCAATGACGTCGAGATATAATTTTGTGCTTTTAAGTGATAGGAACATGGGTGCATGAAATATTAAAAATATCATTATATTTGTAGATAAAGAAATAAGAAAACGCATAAATAAAATGCCGAAATAACCAAACACAAATTTGTTGTGCGTGTTCCTAAAATATAATTATTACTTAACATACTACACAATTGTCTTAAACACTTTTAAATTTTAAAATAAATAGTACTTAATAAATATCTTAAAATAACGATTAACTTACATTACTTATATATGCACTCACTTCCAAAAGTTAAGCAGGGGAAGCAAATTTTCATTTATCGAAAGCGTATTTGAATTTAAGTGTCTGAAAATCGCTGCGGATGTAGATGGCAGTATGCAAATATCGTATGTTACAGCCAATCACGATTGACTGTCTTCGGATATATGCTAATTAGGCAGTCGATGAAGACGCCAGCATTCTGAAGGGTTTGAGAAGGTGCATTTAAATACTGATATGAAGTGTTTATGACATTTGTAGGATTAGTTTTGATGAGAGTCGTGTTTCAATGGTTTAAGAAAGGCGAATGGCAGACAGTGAGGGCTGGCGTGCCGTGGGAGGCATTGAAGCAGGACAGTCAATCAAAGATGTCGCTATTTTCTTTGGTGTTGATCATTCCGTAATTTTTCGATAGTGGAAAAAATTCCAAACAAGTCAAACAGTTGTCTGGAGACCTGAGTCCGGTCGTGCAAGGGTTACCACCCCCTCTGAGGATCAATATATTGCTATAGTAGCCAAGTGGAATTGACCACCAACCTCCACAAGTGTTACATCCGTGGTTGCAGCGGCACTTGATAAGATAATATCTGTCAATACTGTGCGCCGAAGGCTCCACGTGAAGGGACTGTACCACGATTTTGTGTTCCACCAACCGTTCGAGCCAGAGGGTCAAGATTAAAGTGATGTCGCCAACATGCCAATTGTACTGTTTCTGATTGGTGCAACGTCCTGGTCACGGACGAGTTCAGATTTGCCTTGGAATTAGATGATAAGCGTGTAAGGATCTGGAGAGAACGAGGAACACGCAATCAGACCAAGGACATCATCGGACATCACACATTCAGAGGTGGCAGCGACATGGTGTGGGCTGGAATTTCAATGGGATATCGCACAGAGCTGCACATTTTTAAAGACGGTTCTGTGGCGGCTGTGCGGTGTTTAGATGAAGTCCTAGATCCCATTGCCAGAGTCCACACTGCAGTAGTTGGTCATTATGGACTGTAATGCCCGTCCCCATCGAGCTAACATCGTTGACTAATACCTGGAATGTGAATGCGTTACTCGTATGGAGTGGCCGGCGTGTTTCCCCGACCTTAATCCCAATGGAAACCTTTGGGATGCCCTTTGGCGTGCTGTTTCCAGCCTCCAGCCAATCTCAGAGAGTTGGAAACTTCCCTATTGGAGGAATGGCCATTGCTCGAAACTGCTGTGGTTGATCACCTCATTGAAAGCATGGAAAATCATTGTAAAATTAGTGTGATGGTCCAGGGTGGTCACATACTGTATTAATGTAAGTTTTGTTTGGTTTGTTTGCCTTTAAACATCATTTTGCTAAAGACCCAAGCGCGACGTCATCGTATAACTTACGAAAAGTAAATATTTTTTCATCTTTATGCATAATTCTTGTTTTCTTCAATGCATAATCACATTTTCTACCTTCATGTACAATTTTGAGTTAATCAAATTTTTACTTTTTCATTTTTGTTGATTTAACCATCCGTGCTTAACTTTTAGAAGCCAGTGCACATTCTTGAGGAAGAAACTCGTTACGTGTGAGAAGAAGCTTACTATATTTGCCCAAAATTATTTATTCGACCATTTATAGCAACAGATTTCTACATACATATTTTTGCCATTGACCTTGCAAAACTCGATGCTAATCTGTACATTCTGGATTTTAATTTTCGACAAACGCCTTTTCGACAGCCATTGCCTCAATTATGTGAAGCCCACTCTTTTCCATATTAGACTGCCATTCTAATCACAACGATATCACCAATCTCAATTGACTATCCCACCATCTCTCTGAATATTGTATATTGAATGCCGGTCATTCTTAATTCATCCTAAACCCACTTCTTGGACCGCATCGCCACTCAAATTCTTATTGCAGACTATTACACCATTTATCAATATCGAATTAATCTATATCGTTGAACTTTTCTTGGTTGTTGCCACATCATTTCGCCCGAGATCCAGATACACCCACCGTATCGCATTATTTGTGCTCAGGGCGATGCTGTAACACTTCTTCATTGATCATTTTCTTAATCAATCAGCATGGTTTAAGTGTTGACCCCCCAATGAGATCTTTGATTCAACCACACCTGCAATTTATGTGCAATGAATTTATTGCTGTCAGGACCTACCGGGTCAGGGCTGTCGTAAACTGGTGCCTACGAGTATATGCTTTTGTCTCGTTTGGTATATATCGTAAATCTTCGTAATATTAACACTGTCCAAACGTATCCCAGTCTCACAATCTTAATTTGAAACATTAAAACTTATCATTTTACAAAACAGTATCTTTCAAAATATTAAAAATTCTCATTTTATAAAACATAAAATATCATTAAAAGTCCCATCAAAATCCACTGCGGGATACAAAATATATTGTTTAAAGTATGTTTTAAATATTAACTAAAACTCCAAGTTATATAAATAATATCATTAAAGCATTTGACCTGTGCATCAAGAAATGTTTTTTTTCAATGAAGTCTGCTTTACTTCCAATTAATTAACGCCCATTAATTTTAATAAGAAATGAATTTTCTCTCATTTGGAGTATTTTAACTTTATTATCCACTCAACCATTTTGAAAATTGAATCCATTAGAAACTTTTTTATACGCGTTATTTAATTTTTGAAAGTGTTAAAATGATTATCTTTCGTAATGTTTAAAGAAATCTGATGTGGCCAACACATGACTTTCCTTATATAATGAAATAAATTTCTACTTTTACAATAAAAAATAGGTTTTTCTTATAGTAGATATTTATATTCCTTCCAAGATATTAAATTTTCGTTAATTAGTCGTCATTTTCATTGATTTAATGTCATTTTTATTCATTTAACGAAATTTTCATTAATTTGACAACATTAAAAAATTCGCCAAGTTGGCGACATTCCTCAAAATTCGGCGCTTTAATCTCTGCCGAGCGTTATGAACGGAGATATAAGTTATTCTTATAGAAGATAAATAACTATTGGCGTTCAAATACAAAAGTATTACTCAAAGTATATTTTCTCATGAATGGAACTAGCTAGATCCACAAGAAGGATGTCACCCAATTTATCGCATGATATTACATATGAAAAGTGAACATGTTTCTCAACAGTTAATATATTTTTTATAATTTGTGGGATTTTTTGATAAATTTATTTTACAAATGTGCAATATATCGAGAACGGTTCATGCTAGCGTTCTAAAGTTAATGTCAATCGTTTTCTAAGGAAAAATTACATAAGATATGGCTATTTGAGAAACTTTATTAAATGTTACGATATTTTGATGATTTTTTCAAAATTGAACTCAAAAATTTAGGGAGTTCTGAACATTTGATTACGTTTAAAAACAAAAGGCTTCCAGTATTCACGGATTGTGATTTCTGTACCAAATTTCATTCGAATACCTCTATTTGTTCATGAGATATCGTCGTCACAGGTTCAATGAAACACTCACACACACACACACACACAGACATCCCCTCAAAATGTGTTTGATTTGTGATCAGGGATGCTTGAAACGTGCTCTCCAGTCAAAAACTCGAATTCAAATCTTCGACTCCATCACAATACTTTCCTTATTAACACTTTACAACAAAGTTGAAAAGTGTTTATGACTTTGTTCATTCTGTCTGTCTGTCTGTCTGTCTGTTAGCACGATAACTGCCGTAAAAATGACTTAAAATGAAATTTTACTATGTTGTTTAAGCGGTCTGTAGGACCTATGGGAATATAAATGAACAATATCACCCAATTAGTTATGGATTGATCCCGGGTTGAAAAAATGAAATGCATTTAGCCCTATGAGACCTAATTCATCAAAAAATTTTTAAGCGGATTTAAAATTCACAAATTGCTTCGAAAGTTTTAGGTAATATTCAAATTGTCCATAAAATATATGAAAAAAAAATTCAAAATATATTCAGTAGTTTTTAAATAAAAATTAAAATATTAATTACACCACTTATATGAAGCGATCACGTGACCATGATATGAAAAGATCACGTGACCCACTTCAAAACGATATATGGCATCCATCTTGTCTCAAAATCTTAATTTTTAAAGTTCTTTTTAATTCATATTGAGTATTGCATCAGAGTGTTGCAACGAAGTCTATTTTTCCCTTATGTAAAATGTAAACAGCCAAATATGTAGAATGAGTTGTATTAGAATTGCTGTATTTCTTTAACATAAAATTATTTAGCTCATGGAGTCTGCAAAGCTGATATGTGTGAAATATTCATTGATTTTACAAAGAGAAGGACGATTTTTTTCGATGAAGTTTTAAGCATAGAGTTTAATTACTTGGAGCTTCATGGTCTTTTAAATAAAATAAATTATTATAGTATTGTGATGAATGAAAGGAATGGGGAAAATGTTATGAATGAAATGCTGCTTTTACAGAGAGAAACAGGCGTGTTATTTTTTCTATGACGTCATTTGAATGAATTTCAGTAATTTTCGATGAAGTTTTCAACTATAATAAATTATCGTAGTATTATGATAATTCTAATATTATTACCGAGGAATGTATCGCATTTTGGAGATGTTTAAACCAGGCAATTTTTATTTCAATGCCGTCATTTGAATGAAGTTCATTTTTTTCAATGAAAGTTTAAGTTTTCCAATATAATAAATTAATGTAGTACTGTGATAAGTTTTAAAATATTACCGAGGAATATATTGCATTTTAGACATGTTTAAATAAAATTGCATTGAAATTGGAAAGTGTCTCATAATCAATGCATGATTAAGCATGATTGATCTTTCTTGTACATTATGCATATAAGGGAAGTAATAAGTTAAATTCATTATAGGACAGTTAAGATAAAAATTCAGTCTAACATTTTGATTGTATATTATGAACATTGAATTGTGCTAATTTATTACAATTCAAGGTAAAACCAATCACAATCAGATTTCAAATAAATAACGCCTAAAATGATAGTTCAGATGACTGTCTGTCCGTTAACACGATAACTGCCTTAAAAATGACTTAATCAAATTGGAATTTTAGTATATTGTTCAAATTGCCTGTAGGACCTATGCAGGTTGAAAAAATGAAATACATTGAACCCTATGGGACCTAATTTTTCAAACATTTTTTAAGCGGAATTAAACTTCACAAATTGCTTCGAAAATTTGAGGTAAAATTCAAATTGTTCCATAAAATATATAAAAAAAAATTCAGCGAAATATATTCAGTAGTTTTTTAAATAAAAATTAAAATATTAATTACACCTCTTATATGAAGCGATCACGTGACCATGATATGAAAAGATCACATGACCCACTTCAAAATATAATACGGCATCCATCTTGTCTCAAAATCGTGATTTTTAAAGTTTTTTTTAATTCATATTGAGTGTTGTATTCGTCCTAATTTTTGCTTAAATTCTGTGCATCTACATACTGAAACAACGCAATGACAATATATTTGACATTAAATGTTCATCCAAATTTGATTATTTCTACAACGAAGCCTATTTTTCATTTATGTAAGATGTAAACAGCAAAATATGTAAGATGAGTTGTATAAGAATTGCTATATTTTTTTAACGCCAAAGTATTTAGATCATGGAGACTGCATAGCGGAAATGAATGAAATATTCATTGATTTTACACAGAGAAGGACGATCTTTTTTGATGAAGTTTTAAGCATAGAGTTTAATTACTTGTAGCTCCATGATCTTAAGTTTTTAAATAAAATAAATTATTTTAGTACAGTGATGCATGAAATGATTGGGAAAATGTTATGAATGAAATGCTGCTTTTATAGAGAGATCCAGGCGTGTTATTTTTTCTATGGCGGTATTTGGATGAATGTCAGTTGTTTTCGATGAAGTGTTCAAATATAATAAATTTTTGTAGTATTAATATGATTTTAAAAATATTGCCGAGGAATGTATCGCATTTCAGTGATGTTTAAACCAGGCAAGTTATATTTCAATGCCGTCATTTGAATGAAGTTCAATTTTTTCGATGAACGTTTAAGTTTTCAAATATAATAAATTAATGTAGTATTGTGATAAATTTTAAAATATTACTTAGGAATGTATTGCATTTTAGAGATGTTTAAATAAAATTGCATTGGAGTTGGAAAGTGTTTCATAATCAATGCTTTAAGCATGATTGATCTTTTTTGTTATAATATTTCCTCTGTCTAAAATTAAATTCCTATACACCTTTTTACGCCTTAAAAATACTACGCTTTAAAAATATACGCCTTTTTCACTTTACAAGATAATTGAAAGAAACAAAGTATTCTATTTTTATCCGTGATATGAAAATGGAAAACAATACCCACTCTACGCTAAGTAGACTGGATAATATTGACCCAAAAGCATACTCTTAAATCTAACCTGAGCTGTTGATGAAGCTTCAGCGAACCCTGATATTTACGAAATATTTCATCTGTGTTTTAGCGCCAAGTTATTACTTGAGCGAAAACCTAAAAATTCCAATAAGTGCAATATAAGCATCTCGGTGGAGCCTTGGAAAAATCAACATTAAAAACCTCCGAAATATTATCGCAAATATTAAAAAAACATCTACGAATTCTGTTAATCCTATCAACATGAGGCCTGTCAATTAATATGCAGCATTACGACAAGCTTTTCGTGAAGCAGAAAGACTTGCGAATGGAAATTGTAGTAACGCTGTGACGAAGCCAGCAAAACAAATAAGAAAGATCTATCATGCATAAAGCATTGATTATGAAACACTTTCCAACTTCGATGCAATTTTAATTAACCATCTCTAAAATGCGATACGTTCCTCGGTAATATTTTTAAATTATCACAATACTACATTAATGTATTATATTTGAAAACTGCATTGAAAACAACTGAATTTTATTCAAACGACGTCATCAAAATATAATACACCTGGCTCTCTCTATAAAAGCAGCATTTCATTAATAAATTTTTTCCATACATTTTATACATCACAATATTATAATAATTTATTTTATTTAGAAACTTAAGAGCTTGAAGTACAAGTAATTAAATTCTATGTTTAAAACTTCATCGATTATTTAGTGCTTATAACTACTTATTTAGTGCTTAATAACTACTTATTTTACTAAGTGCTTAACTACATTATTTAGTGCTTATATTCTCCATAAGTGAAAATTTGGTTTCGTTGGAGAAATAATAAAATTTGGATTATCATTTAAAATCAAATATATTGAAATTGCGTTGTTTCAGTATGCAGATGCACAGAATTTAAACTCAAATATATTGCAATTGCGTTGTTTCAGTATATAGATGCACAGAATTTAAGCAAAAATAAAGCGGTTTTAGGACGGATGCAACACTAAATATGAATTAAAATAAACTTTAAAAATCACGATTTTACACAAAAGGGATGCCATATTTTACTTTGAAGTGGGTCACTTGATCTCTTCATATAAAAGGTGTAATTATTATTTTAATTTTTATTAAAAAACTATTGAATATATTTTGCTGAACTTTTTTTTATATATTTTATGGGATAATTTGAATATTTTCTAAAACTGTCGAAGCAATTTGTGAATTTTAAATCGGCTTAAAAAATGTTTGAAAAATTAGATCCCATAATGTTCAATGTATTTCATTCTTTCAACCCGAGTACAATTCAAAACTAATTTGGTGATATTATTCATTTATATTCCCATAAGTCCCACAGACCGTCTGAACAACACACTAAAATTTCATACTGATAGTCACTTTTACGGCAGTTATCGTGCTAACGGACAGACAGACACACTGAAAATAGTCATAAACATTTTCCAACTATGTTGTAAAGTGTTAAAAAAGCAGAGCAGATTACGAGTAAAACAGATTACTATATTTAACATTTCAGGGGGAAACGCTTTGAAAAATTTCCCTATACTGCTAAATTGTGCACGTTGCTAAATTACCTAACCTGCTTTTCCTTGAAACAAGTTGGGAATTTTTACCTTCCCTGCAATGCATCGTGATGTATACGGGACATATTAGAATTGTGTCGAAGATCGCAATTACAGTTTTCGAATAATCAAGTACCCTAGAACACGAAATAAAGATTTGAAATAAAGTGTGTCTGTCTGTGTTTATGTATACACTCAACCCAAAAACTAAATGACGGAATTTCATAAACATTTATAGGTAAGTTTCATGTGTGTTAACCTGGTGCTGATTAGATTTCGGTACGATTCGGTATAAAGGAACCTGCCTTTTCTTGCAAAATGACCTGAAAAATTTGTTTGTATCCACTCTAGTTGAAGAACTAATAGACTAAGTTTCACAAAATTTGCTAGGTCACATGTCACATGTGGGTTACTCGGATACTGATTAAAGTTTGGTACGCTTCGGGATGAAAGAATCTGTGTGAAATTTTAGTATGTTGTTCAGACGGTTTGTGGGACCTATGGGAATATAAATGAATAATATCACCCAATTAGTTTTGGATTGAACCCTATGGGACCTAATTTTTCAAACATTTTTTAAGCGGATTTAAAATTTAAGAATTGCTTCGAAAATTTTATGAAATATTCAAATTTTCCCATAAAATATATAAAAAAATTTCAGCAAAATATATTCAGTAGTTTTTAAAATAAATATTAATATGATAATTACACCTTTTATATGAAGCGATCACGTGGCCATTATATGAAGACATCACGTGATCCACTTCAAAACAAAATATGACATCATCTTGTGTTAAAATCGTGATTTTTAAATTTCTTTTTAATTCATATGTAGTGTTGTATCCGCCCTAAAACCTCTTTATTTTTGCTTAAATTCTGTGCACCTGCATACTTAAACAACGCAATTACAATATATTTGAATTTAAAAGATCATCCAACTTTGATTATTTCTACAACGAACGTCACTTTTCACTTCTGGATAATGTAAACAGCGAAATATGTAGAATGGGTTGTATAAGAATTGCTGCATTTCTTTAACGCAAAATTATGTAGCTTATGGAGTGTGCAATATAACTGATATGAATGAAATATTCATTAATTTTACAGAGAGAAGGATGATTTTTCCGCGGAAGTTTTAAGCATAGAGGTTAATTACTTGTACCTGCATGGTCTTAAGTTTTTAAATAAAATAAATTATTATAGTATTTTGATGAATGAAATGAACGGAAAAATGTTTATAAATGAGATGCTGCTTTTATAGAGAGAGCCAGGCGTGTTATATTTCGATGACGTCATTTGAATAAATGTCATTTGTTTTCGATGAAGTTTTCAAATTTAATAAAATTTTGTAGTCTTATGATAATTTTAAGAATATTACCGAGGAATGTATCGCATTTTAGAGATGTTTAAACAAGGCAATTTTTATTTTAATGCCGTCATATGAATGAAGTTCAATTTTTTCGATGAAGTTCTATGTTTTCAAGTATAATAAATTAATGAAGTATTGTGATAATTTTTAAAATATTACCGAGTGTATTGCGTTTGAGAGATGTTTAAATAAAATTATATTGAAGTTTTAAAGTGTTTCATAATTAATGCTTTATGCATGATTGATCTTTCTTGTTTTGGTTTTGCTAAATGTCTGGCAAATACTGAATGTATCTACTCTAGCTAAAAACTAATAGACCAAATTGCACTTGTGGGTTACCCCGGTGCTGAGTACATTTTGGTAAGATTAGGGAAAGAAGAAGCTGCCCTTTTGACAAAATGGCTTACAAAAGTTGCATGCATCTATTCTAGCTGAGACACTAATTTATTAAATTTCGCAGAATGTCTTATATCAGTCATTTGTGGGGTATCGTGGTAATGGTTAGATTTCGGTACGATTCCAAAGAAGAAGGAACAAGAAAGATCAATCATGCTTAAAGCATTGATTATGAAACACTTTCCAACTTCAATGCAATTTTATTTAAAAAAGTCGAAAATGCAATACATTCCTCGGTAATATTTTAAAACTTATCACAATACTACATTGATTTATTATATTTGAAAACTTAAACCTTCATTGAAAAAAATGAACTTCATTCAAATGACGGCATTGAAATATAAATTGCCTGGTTTAAATATCTCTAAAATGCAATACATTCCACTGTAATATTTTTAAAACTATCATAATACTACGATAATTTATTATATTTGAAAACTTCATCGAAAACAACTGAAATTAATTCAAATGACGTCATAGAAAAAATAACACGCCTGGATCTCTCTATAAAAACAGCATTTCATTCATAACTTTCTCCATTTCATTCATCACAATACTATAATAATTTATTTTATTTAAACATTTTATTTAAGACCATGGAGCTACAAATAATTAAACTCTATGCTTAAAACTTCATCGAATAAAATCGTCCTTCTCTTTATAAAATCAATTAATATTTCATTCATATCAGCCATGCAGACTCCATGGACTAAATTATTTTGTGTTAAAAAATACAGGAATTCTAATACAACTCATTCTACATATTTTGCTGTTTACATTTTACATAGGTGAAAAATAGGCTTAGTTGTAGAAATAATCAAATTCAGAAGAGCATTTAAACTCAAATATATTGTCATTGCGTTGTTTCAGTATGTAGATGCACAGAATTTAAGCAAAAATAAAGTAGTTTTAGGACGGATACAACACTCAATATGAATTAAAAAGAACTTAAAAAAATCACGATTTTGAAACAAGATGGATGCCATATATCATTTTGAAGTGGGTCATGTGATCGTATCATATCATGGTCACGTGATCGTTTCATATAAGATGTGTAATTATTATTTTAATTTTTATTTAAAAAACTGCTGAATATATTTCGCTGAATTTTTTTTTATATATTTTATGGAACAATTTGACTATTACCTAAAATTTTCGAAGCAATTTGTGAATTTTAAATCCGTTTAAAAAATGTTTGAAAAATTAGGACCCATAGGGCTCAATGTATTTCATTTTTTCAATCCTGGTTCAATCCAAAACTAATTGGGTGATATTATTCATTTATATTCCCATAGGTCCAACAGACCGTCTGAACAACATAGTCTCTCAGGACTCGTCATGGCATTCTGACCTCTTGCTTCGGACTTTACCAACTTTTCATCACTTCATAACTGCTCTCTCAACTCTATTTACTTAACTTCCTTAACTTAACTGATTATTCTCGTAGAAATTGTGTAATTCCATCTCTGGCTTGCCGCCACTTTTTTGCCTGAGGTCTGACACACTTACTTTTTGTTCTGATTGGCCAACTTTGGTCACTTCGGCCAGACATCTTACATAATTGGTGATTCTTTTTACCCAATGTCGCTGCTTCAACTTATCCTTAGAGTTTTTCAATCCACCTGTCTTTATGCCCCTAAAGACAGGTATATTGTTGATCCCCCGGGGCGGGCCACCCATAGATGGTGGTTACGGATGTTGGCTCTGTAGCCTTGATCCTCCAAACTGTGGGGGGGGGGTATCCTGGGAATTTGGCTGTCGAGGAATCGAGGAGGCAATCGCTGAATCGATGAGGCAGTGTGACCTCGGACTCTTCCAGGTGGTTGAAATCTCATGAAGTGTGGCTATTCATGCCCTGAGCCTAGATCCGCCCGGCGACTTGGGTCGGGCTTGGCGGGTGTTCTTCGGCCCCTGCCCGGTAAATGATTCCGCCAAGTACGCGGCTGCGGCTTTGCTGGATGAGGGATGGTTTGTTCCGCGGCTAGTCTTAATACGGCGAAAACCTAACACGGTCGCCTGGCTTATCCGCTTAGTCCTGTCCCTAGATTTATGGTTTCTATTGACCTTTGAGTCAGCGTGCTGTACATTCTGGCGTCATTGAGACTGAAGATATTGTCTGACGTTTCGGACACAATAAGTAACGTACATAAATCTGTCTCACAATAAACTGGTGTGGGTCTCACAATAAACTGGTGTCTCACAACAAACGCGAGTTTTGGTCTCACAAATACATATACTAAATACTTTCTGCACAATATACTAAATAATTTCTGTTGTGTTAACTAACAACAGCGACTTTTCGAACATTGCGATACCTAGATATAATTCTCAAAACATTATGACATTATCAAGCGTTTCGCCCATAGGAGGTTTATCGCCTTCTTTCTAACCTCATGGCCAGTTTTTTTTTTTACATTGGCAACATATTTGGCGAAATATCCTCAATTTGGCGACTTTGAACGAATTTAAGAAATTTCTCGAATTTTGTAGATAACTTAAGAATTTCCATTGTTATATGCTTTTCCCCTGCATTTTCCACAGAGCTGGTCATCGCTCAGTTGGCTGTTGATGTGATACGAGTAAAAGGGAATTATAAATACACCTTTTTTAAATACGTTTGCTGAGAATATAATCGTCTGTTTTATGAATGAGTTGATGATGTGATTGTCATTTTTTTCTGTTTTATTGTAGCTTGTAACTTTTTTTAAACCACGTTAGGAAGCGAAAAATTATGTTTATGTTTTCATATATTGGTGCTTTAAATAAAGTGTTACGGATCCAAAAATTCAGGCTCATTTTTGCAATCTGGGAATACACTCACATTTCCTGTGAATACGTCGTCATAATACATTGTTTGTATTTTTATGCTATGAGATTTTGGATACACTGTAATTTTGGATTTTGGATACATTAGATTTTGGATAGGGTCAAAAATTAATACTGTAATATACATAAAATTAGCAAAAGTGAGTGGAATGCATCAAATTTACCAACATGATTAATTTGTTGATAACTTTAATAGAAAATAAATAATTTTTAAGGAAAATGTAAAATGAATAACCACGAACGAAAGATATACAGATAATTTCCCCTTTCCGAGACTAATTGCAATAGAAGTGAAATTTAACTGCATGGCAGAGGAGTGTCAGTTGGAGCCTAAAACATAATATAAAAAAATTAATTCACGGACTGTCAGAAAAAGTATTTACAACCCTAAAATAATATTTTTATAGATGCCGAAAAATAAAATTGTTATCATGGATTTTCTAAACAAATAAGACATGCGCAAAATGTTTAGTACCCATCGGTTTTAAAATTAAATTAACATAGCATTGTTTGTAAATTCTGATGTTTAAATTATTTTAACGGAATATTTACTTTTTGATAGCAGTAATTCTTATTTTTAAATTATATATCTAAAGAATAACGGGAGAAACGAAATACGTAAAAAAATCTGATGTGGGCAACACATGACTTTCCTTATATAATGCAATGAATTTACTACTTTTACAGTAAAAAATAGGTTTTTCTTATAGTAGATATTTATGTTCTTTCCAAGATATTGAATTTTTGACAATTAGTCGTCATTTTCATTGATTTAACGTCATTTTTATCCATTTAGCGATATTCTCGTTAATTTGGCAACATGGGACATTCCGCCAAATTCGTCGCCAAAATGTCGCCAAGCGTTATGGACGGAGAAATAAGTTATTCTTATAACATATAAATGACTATTGGCGTTCAAATACAAAAGTATTACTCAAAGTATCTTTTCTCATGAATGGAACGAGCTAGATCCACGAGAATGATGTCACCAAATTTATTGCATGATATTAAATATGAAAAGTGAACATGTTTCTCAAGAGTTAATATTTATTTTTAATTTATGGGATTTTTTGATAAATTCATTTGAAAAATGTGCAATATCTCGAGAACAGTTCATGCTAGCGTTCTAAAGTTTATGTCAATCGTTTTCTAAGGAAAATTTACATACAAAAAATCTATTTGCGTAACTTTATTAAAGATTTTGTTTTTATGATTATTTTTTTCAAAATTTCACTCGAAAATTTAGGAGGGTTCTGAACATTCGGTTGCGTTTAAAAACAATAGGCTTCTAGTATTTACAAATTGTGATTTTGTACCTAATTTTATTTGAATCGCTCTATTCGTTCGTGAGATATCGCCTCCACAGACGCACTGACACACACACACACACACACACATACACACACTCACACACAGACATCACCTCAAAAATGTTTAGTTCGTGATTAGGGATGCTTGAAACGTGTTCTCCCGTCAAAAACTCGAATTCGAATTTTCGACCCTGTCACAATACTTTCCTTATACATTATGTACATAAGGAAAGTAATAAGTGAAAATGAAATAATGATGTACTGCATTGCTTCATAGCTAATAATTGCCTCATAGATTTAAAAATGGCAAATCGTAAAGGAGAATAACCTACTGAATGAAATGTTATTGACGATTTAAAAGTACGAGAAAGACCAACAGAGAGTTCAAGAATAAATTCATAGGTAATTTCGAAAGTAAATTAAAACCTGCTATTACTGTAGTTTTAGATGAAAACAGCAAACATTAAACCAATGTTTAGAAATATTTTCATTACGAAAAGTATAAATGTTTCTGGTTACTAGTCTTTCAAAGTCTTTATGCTGGGAAGTTTTAGCTTAGAGACTGTTGAATTTGTCATTGCACTCTTCATTTGTTTATAATATTTCATTTCAAATATAAAATTTATTACCATGTTTTCATCAATATTAACAGCGTGTATTTAAAAATATACATTTCTTTCGATTTTATAACATCCACATCATATGTGATAAATCATTGTTAATTTTAGTCATTTTGTATTCAAAGAATTAAACAGAAAAAAAATCAGTTTTCTCAAGAAAAATGTTTAAAATCACACTTTATAACAAGTATCTTGTTTCAAAGGACTTCCGTATAACATTCTTGATAGAAAAACTTGGAACATGTATGTCTTTTGTCATGGAAATTACTTTCCGTAAAGCATCTTTTATCTAAATTAGATTCATGGCGAGAATGTCTTGTGGATTTTTCTAAGTTAATGACTCCTTTCATGTCATTAAGCATTTACTGTTGAAGATAAATGACAAAATCATCTTCGGTGTTATTCAAAATTTCAGATTCCATATTTCAAATCACCTTTACATGAATATATCTTTGTATACAACAAATAATTTCTTTTAAAGGAAATTTAGACTACATATAAACAGTATTTTGCTATCAGAATTTACTGTTGCTTTTTGGTGGTAAAACGTTTGACATTCTACTGTTTTTACTAAAAATGTTCTTAAAGTTTCTATTTTTCAAGATCTGTTATAGTCAGATATTAGATGGTAATGTATATTATTGATTTAGAATCAAATTCTGGATGTTGAAGAGTGGGTTGGTTCTTTAAGGATATTTTCTTCCAGTTCTTTGTGAATTCCGGATTCGAAACTTTTTCAGTGGTGGATAAAAATAAAGCTTAAGAGATAACTGATATGAATCCAGCATCAAATTGTAGAAGATGCACGGGGTTCACTAAATATCCGGCCACACAGAAAGCTACCATTAGCCTATGGGTTGGTCGTGTGGTCTGGGTTTTCTACGGGGTTCACTAAGGATTTTCATTCCTGGTGCTTTTATATATACACGTGATTCAAATATATTCTTGAAGCATCTACTTTTTTTCAAAATTGAATCTAAATACAGAGCTTAAATGATGACTGATATCATTCTAACCAGAATGCTAAAATTGGTTTTCGAAGATTTTTAAGCTGTAAAAATATTTACTATCGTCGACTAACTCAAAAGCATCTCTTCACTATATCTCTTCACTCATCTCTTCACTATATCTCTTCATCATATCTCTTCACTCAAAAGCATCTTTTCACTAAGCATCTCTTCACTCACCTGAAAAGCATATCTTCACTATAACTTTAAAAATAAATAATTTAGCAAATATATTAGTTGTCAGTGGCAAATATTTTGGCATACTACTGTTTTTAATAAAAAATGTTTTCACTAAAGCACATATTTCTAATGATCAGCCAAATATATAGATTATAGCTGACGCAGATTCAGCATCAAATTATGAAAGGATTAGGGGGAACGCGGCTTATCAATAATCTCCACTTTCACTTCCGGAGATAGCACTTCCGATTTAAGATATTTACATTTGCCTCATAAATCTATTTCTCAGGATGGGCTTAGATTATGACTAAAATGGATACAATATTAAATTCAGGAGGTGTTAGGGTGGTTCACTAACGATTGCCACTTCCTGGTGAAACATTTTCATTTTCTTTAGAACATTTAATTTCCCGCATGGTTTATAGGTAGAGCATTTCGGAATCGAATTTCCGAGTGAGTTGGGTGGTTCACTAAAAACTTCCACTCCCATTTCTGGAGATGTCACTTTTGGTTCTTTCGAAAATTCATATGAATATACGAAATAAATCTAAAGAAGATTATATAAACTCTCTGTAGTTCCGTAGTATTTAAGTGTGCAGACCGCTTGCCACCATGGTTCCTTCAGAAATTTTTACTTTCCTTATATACATAATGCCATTTGGTACGAACAAATAAGGGAAATAAAAAGGGAAATAAAAAGGGAGAGTATTGTGACCGGGTCGAAAATTCGAATTCGAGTTTTCGACGGGAGAGCAAGTTTCAAGCATCCCTGATCACGAATCGAACATTTTTGAGGTGATGTCTGTGTGTGTGTGTGTGTTTGTGTGTGTATGTGTGTGTGAAAGTATGTGCGTGTGTGTGTGTGTGTGTGTGTGTATGTGCGTGTGTGTGCGAAAGTATGTGTGTGTGTATGTGTGTGTGTGTGTATGTGCGAGTGTGTGGGTGGAAGTATGTGTGTGTGCGTGTGTGTGTGTGTGTCAGTGAATCTAGGGAGGCGATATCTCACGAACGAATGGAGCGATTCGAATAAAATTTGGTACAAAAATCACAATCCATGAATACTGGAAGCCCATTGTTTCAAAATATAATCGAATGTTTAGAACCCTCCTAAATTTTCGAGTGAAATTTTGAAAATATCATCAAAAAATAAAAACCTTTAATGAAGTTACGCAAATAGACATTTATTATGTAAATTTTCCTTAGAAAACGATTGACATAAATTTTAGAACGCTAGCAGGGACCGTTTTCGCTATACTGCACATTTTTTAAATAAATTTATCAAAAAATCCCATAAATTAAAAAAAAATATTACCTGTTAAGAAACATGTTCACTTTTCATACGTAATATCCTGCGATAAATTGGGTGATATCATTCTCGTGATTTTAACTCGTTCCATTCACGAAAAAAGATTCTTTGAGTAATACCTTTGTATTACTAAAGTTTGAAAGCCAACAGGCATTTATCAGCTGTAAGAATAACTTATTTCTCCGTCCATAACGCTTGGCGAGATTTTGGCGACGAATTTAGCGGAATGTCGCCAACTTGGCGACATTTTTAAATGTTGCCAAATTAAGGAAAATCTCGCCAAATGGATAAAAATGACGCTAAATCAATGAAAATGACAACTAATCCAAGAAAATTCAATATCTCTGAAAGAATATAAGTAACTACTACAAGAATAACATTTTTTTTTAACTGTAAAATTAGTAAATTCATTGCATTATATAAGGAAAGTCATGTGTTGCTCACATCAGATTTTTTATTCATACTATTATGAAGGTATTCTACTATAAAAAATTTCCGAAGTAGAGGTTTTGGCAGGAAATTGCGTGTTAAGAACTCAATTCTCTTTAGGCACTTACCTTTGTAAGGCACCTTCTTCAGCTGTCTATAAAATATTTCTAGTGCAAAATATGTTATATAAAATAGGGCTAAACAGATCAGATTAATTTTAAACTTCAATATTTTCTGAAATTAATATATTTTACCTCAGAAAAAATATTCAAGTTCATAAAAATCTGCCTCTTATTCATTACGGTTATTTGAAACTTGATAGAGAATGTGGTGCACAGTTCAACACATAGCTCTCATAATTAGGAAATTACCCAGAATTAACGTGGGCGTGAATCGAATAGTTAGTGCATTTACATCATGGCCGCATTAACCTACCATTACTGCTTTGCACGAGTTACTGAAATATAATCATTAATTAAAACACTAAACATTAAATTCGCCATTTTTAACTCTTAAAATAAATATTTATTCACACATCTTATTGTTACGATAAAATTACAGTAACTTTACTAAACGTTCACGGAGGAGAAAATGCACGTGTGAGACTAGGTTAAAAATTATTCAAAAATAAACAATTGGCCTAATATATACGCAGACTGGCACATACCTCTGTTTTGGGGTCTGTTGTTCAGTGTGCTTGGAATATTTGCCGCTTCATTTTCCGATACATTCTCACTACTCAAAATAACCACTAAACTGTTTGAAAACACGACTCTCTGAACTTTTGGATAATCATAACTGCTATGAACAACACCACTTCTGCACACCATCATTGATTTCTCTCAATGCTCTTATACAGTCATTGCCTGAATACCCGAACGCTTCTGCACCACCATTGCTTATATAAATACGACTCTCTCTCATCGCGTTTTGATTGCCATTGCCTGAATATTCATTTAACTATCTCCTTGTTGTCACATAATTTTACCTGAGGTCCAGATACGCCCTCCTAGCTCTGATTGGTTGCTCCTTAGTGCGACGAAGCTTCAATGCTTCATTGGCTACTTCCAATGACGCTTGACTTAAGTCTTGGTCCCTAGGAGTACTTTGCCCCCAACCACGCCTGCAATTTGTGTGAAGTGAATTTATTGGAGTCATGGCCTTTCTGGACAAAACTGTCGTAAAACGGTGCCTAAAAGTCTGAGCTTTGTTTCGTCGTAAATAGTCATAAATATCAAATCTGCATAAGTTGCCTCCTTATCTCATAGAGCATATTTGTATTTTTTCTTTAGAGTATCCATGGAATACCCAACATGCCGAATATCAAGCATCTAATTTTATTATTCCAATTTGGAACTTATTTACTATTTTATTTTTCTCTTCTCTTTTAGGTTTTAAAACCTCTGAGCCTAAAGGATGATTCATATTAGTAGCTACTATTTTTCTCACATATGTTTCGCTTCTACCGTGTGATTCTCAGCACATATATTTTTTATATTGTGTCTTTTAAAGCTTTATTACTTTCTCTGCACTATATAATAAGTGGAAAGAGAAAATATTGTGATGAAGTTAAAAATAAAACTTTCTAATTTTTATGCATTTATACAAGTTGAGCATTACTGAATATGAACATTACTTATTAATAATATCGTGTTTGTTTAATATCAGCACACTAGTCGAACAAATTGAGATATTAAAAAAAAATTTGATAATGTTATTTTAATTTATACGCTCAAGATCCATATTGATATTTTGGGCTTTCCATCACTCACAAATTTTAATAATTTTTCTAAATATCATTGAAATCTCCTTTTTTTGTTTGATACATATCGTTCTTAATGATTAACAGGTAGAAAAATAGACACTATACAAACGGTTTATTATTATTTAAGGATACTCAAAGCATAAAAATTTATAAAATTTTGAAGTTGAATGTTTTACTAAAGCATATGTTTTTCTTACGCATTGTACCGAACGAAAAAAATTTCATCTTTTAAAATCACGTACTGATTACTGCATGTTTCCTTTAAGTTGACAATAAAACTTCTCCAAATTTTCACTTTTTAATCAGCGAAAGTACACCTCTTGCTATTTCTAATCCAGTTACAATGCTACTCAAGTGCCTATTGAGAATAATGTGTATAAAATATTCTTTGACGGCTTCTTCACGGATTCAATTCTCGAAGAAAAAAGAAAGGAAAATGCAAAAACACGGTGTTTGCATTTATGCACGTATCTTCATAAAACACAACATACTTTATTTATTATTGAGTTACCTTTTGTCTTGTGCACAGGAAAATTCTCCCGTAACGTTTTTCTAAACGTGCATATTTGCGGTGGAGTGGATTAAGCGCATGCGTGGTAAATACCTCTGGAGCTCAAATTGTTCACGTCACTTCCGTTCTAAAAAGATTTAGAGATCCCTCGCTATTTCAAAACTTTGTGCATTTTTCTACGATATGGCAGAGATTGGAGTGCCGTGTGGTTTATGAAAAAAAAAGCAAACAAACCAACGTGATCGGATAATTCTCTGTGGATGAAAAGATAACATTTTTTGAAGTTTCGAAAATGTAGAAAGCAATTTCAAAATTGGATTTATTTTCTGAGGTATATATTAAAATCAATCCTTGCACATTGTAAAAGTCAAGAATGTTAGAATACTTAAAGTATTCTAACATTTTTTACTTCTGCAATACTATCATCTTTTAAACAAAATATGGAAATAAATATACAGGCAAACCCTTGCATAACACGGTTAATGTGTTCCGTGTTATTCGAAATTGTGTTATACGAGGCTTAGAATTCATACAAATGTGATGATTGTGTTCTATGCAATTGAAAATCGTGTAATTCTATGATCCATCAGATACATTAAATGGACAATTTGGTTCCAAATGTTAATTTTAAAGAGAAGACAATTTTTAAGGAAAACACAATTTTTATCATCTACATATATATTTACATATCGTTTCTTCAATTATTCTTCCTCACTGTCATCATCCAAAAGGCGAATTTTCTTTCTTCGAAAGGGGAGATTAGATCACTGCACTCACCTCTGCAAAAACTTTGATTGTTAATATCATTTCCGCTAGAAAATGGTTTTCTTTATTTCTAATCCGCTTTTCTAACTAACTATACTCACAAAAATTTATGTAATATAATATAAATCAAATATATTAACATAGTGATTTCAAACAAATTTGCACTCAAATTTGCACTAAATAAATTTCACTCTGGTCCTACAAATAAGCAGAATTCAAATGATAACAGTTGAAAAGTATGACACTGCTTTCTGAGAACCTATATGTTATTAAATGTGCACAATTTTAGACAGGTACCAAAAAATTATTTTTAGAATTGTTAAAGTGGAAACTTTAAAAATGTACAGTTGAAGTACCGCGTTATTTGAGGATTGGCAAAATTTTGACCATGTTATACGAAGTTTCGTGTAATTCAAGAGCCGTGTTATTAGAGGGTTGCCAATATTTGTCATGTCACCAAGAGATTGATGGATTTAGTTGGTGATTTCTCTAAAATAAAACTGCTCTGCAGTTACATTACATGCTAAGAAAATTAACTGGAGGTGTGGCTCAACTTAACCTTCTCATACCAGAATCCAATTCTAGTAGCCTTTTATTTCAAATTTTACAAGAAAAATTTTGATAAATCGGTATCATGGATCCTAATGATTATAATTACAACGTGTTAACCTTCACTTTAAAGAGATTGAAAAAACATTTCGATTGATACCGTACTTGACAATGTACCCTCACCCCCCGGGGAAAGTTAATTTGCACCCCGAGGGTCTAAAGACGTCCAAACAAAAAAAATTGTATCGCGGCTGTTTTTCACGACAAGGATTGAAACTTTAAAGTCCCGTGATCCTTGCGCCATGAATAAACCCTTTTATGCCTTATTGATTATGTCAAATTTTATCCTATGCTGCCATGTTAAAAAAATATAAGATATCAAATAAATTTCGAAGTTTTCGCTCGAATTAGAAAACAAATTACATCTCGTTCTAGATTTTTTGATAACAAAAGCCGGATATAAAGTTTCGTGAAAATCCGTTAATATCTGTGGTTGCAATCGTGTACACAAGAAATCGACAACAAACATACAGACTGACTGACAGACGAATACTACTCCAAAAATAGTCGAATGTGTTCAGGAGGTCTTTAAACATATATTGGCATCAAAATATCGAAATCGAAATTATCGTGAGAACAACAATTTTCTCAAAGCTACGTGTAAACAGCCTTACTGCTCTAATCGGGAATCGAACCCTGGATTGCCAAACCGGCCAGCCGACTCTCTATCGTTGAGTTACTGGGACGGAATTGCAAGCTCTTATCGTTGAAGTGGAATATTCATTCTCCATCTTCAAATGTGTTCTCCGTCCTCTATTTGGCGGGCAACTGACAATCTGACTGACCACCTCCTGCTATTTTTACCTCAGGTTAATCTCTTGCTACTACTATTTTTACCCAGGTTAGCATCCTGCGTGATCGTTCTCCTCTCAATTTTGAAATCGGCTATCAATGTTCCAGAGTCCACTGAATCCGATCCAATCGTAGTAGTGTAGTATCGGTATTTTGCGAGTTCTTAATTTTCCTATTTTAAATGTGTTTTTCAAGTTCAATGTAAGTGTAATATTCTGTGTAAAAATTTCGTCTGCGAGAAAACTGCAACTTTGAATGTACATGTTATTTTCGCGGTTGAGACTTCCGCTTTGAAAGTACGTTGGAAGTAGATGTATTGCTTTTTCTTGTTTTATTCTTTCCTTCGACGCACCAGTAAAGGCCAATGCTTAATATGTATATATAGTTGTGACGTCAGAGTTTTTCGAGTAGCCGTTGGAAGTGACGCAACTTTTAGTGAGATGGAACAAAGACAGCTTCTGAGACGGTCATAATAAGGTTTGCTGTAACACAAAATAATGTCCAAAATTAATTCTAAATTCAAATTGTCCATCGCCCTGATTTGTATTATGACCGTCATAATGTTGGAAAGCATCTATTACTGTAAGTAGAAATTCAATAAATTTTTAGTGATGATACATAGACTGGTCTGGATAATGTTTAAATATAAGAATGAAACTGTCGGATTTTATGCCCTTTGAAATAACCAGACGATTGAATTGTAACTCTTAAGAACCTTTAAATATAGTTTTATGAGTGTTTAATTGTTCCAGTCTATGATTATATAAATAATTTAACTCAAAATTAACAAATAATGTATTGAAGAGTGTTTGAATAATTGGAATTGAGTTTATTCGTAATATTGTACTTAACGATATGATCCTACAAATTAAAGATTTGTTCACAGTCAAGATGTTTATTTTTTCAATTTATTTTAATTTGCCTCACGCCATTTATTTAATTGTGTTCAGACAATATTGAGTCCTGTCGCTCAATATCAAGAATGCGAACCTGTGCTTATGTCAATGGGAATATCGAATACTGCCACTGGTACATTTGCATTTTCACATGATCACGACGTTTGCATCTATACAACGTTTCCCATTTTACAAAGTAGACCTGTATCTGCAATTGTGTACATAATTTCGATATTGCAAGATCGCGGGTTTTCACTAGGGTCACTTTCAGACCTCCGACATCTTTGCACTAACCTAAAAGGTGCCGATCCGGTGGTCGAGCGATCAGGAGCATGCGTTTCGGTCCGATCGCTGGGGTGCCGGGTTGTGGGTTCGAATCCCGCCAGCGGGCATGGATGTTGTGTAGTCGAGGTAAAGTCAGACTTCTGCCCTTGGGGAACCTCAATAAAAATGAAGCTTCATATTTTCCCCTTCGCCATGGGACCAGGGGTCTAATGGACGTGGTGCTAGGAGCTCCTTACCACGGGGAATAAGTCACAACAACCCACAGGGTTGATTTTCTCTTGCGCCATTGTAAATAGCCTTGCTGACCCAACTGAGAATCGAATCTTGGATCTTCGAACTGGCCAGCGGACGCTCTATATTTGAGCTACTGGGACGAAATTGCAAGATCTTTTCTTCGAAGCGGACTCTCTACATTCGTGTAAAAGTAAATCCGAAAGTAAAAAAAAATGACATCATTCTCGGCGTATCCATACCACTGAATTTGTTTAACAGATATAAATGGAACTAACAGCAGTTATCTGTCTCACAATGACGCAAATGTGGAGGGAGCGCCCGTTTCCACAATATTTTCATAAATCATAAATGCATGGACCCCCCCTCGTCGATTGTGTTCATTCCCAGTCTTCTGGCAAAAATGCAATTCATGTTTGTTTTAAACCCTAACACCTCCGAAAATCCAACCTTACATGTATAAGAAGATGTGAAAATGCAATGCCATTTTAAAGCTGGAATAGAGAGCGTTACGCACATTTGTTGAAACGAAACCCTGAATTGATTCAATATTTTTTTGCTATTTGAATACTTATTCCACAACACTTCGTACATTGTAAATCATTCTGCATTTTTGCTTATAATTTTTTTCAGTTAGTTTGTTGATTATTTCGGCAAACTATCAGAAAATCTGCAATGACAGACGATTATGAAAATTCCAGCTTCATTTCTGAAGTATTCAGCTTATTATCTTCTGCCGAAGCTTCCAAAGTTTGGAGCAAAAGTAAAACGTGATAAAAAAATTAGCTATAGGTCGGAGAGACATGCGATTTGCAGATTAATATTCACCGTGTTACGGGATTTTGTATGGACTGAAAAAAATAGTTTAAAATCTCGATACTAGGGGACGCTATTGCAAGAAGAAACATATTTTATTTGAGCATGATTTACAGCTGCAAGTACCCACCACATTCCAGTTCTGAGTGTAGCCGCGGTATTACGCCTGCTACAGCATATCAACGGGAGATGGGTGATACTTCCTGCCGTATGGCGTCTTTCAGTGCTGGTAAGGACTGGGTATTTGCTCTATATCGACCCGTGATTTTAGGTAGTCCCACAACCAGAAATCACAGGGTGTGAGATCTTGGGATCTCGCAGGCCATTCATGTATGCTGTGCCTACTCAGCAGGCGATAGGCGCCAAACGTTGACCGTAGCAACTCCATCACTTTACGTGCCATGTAGGGTGGAGCACCATCGTGCATGTGCGTCCCTGAAGGACAACGGTACGTAATAAATTGTAATACCGTACACCTATTATGGTGCAAGATTTTAGGCCCGTGGCACAACGCTCGTCAAAAAAGAAAAGGCCGTTCATGAACGATGCGGAAAATCCACACCACACAGTTACTTTTCCTGGCTGCAGTGGTGCTTCAACATATTCATGAGGATTGCTAGTAGCCCAAATGCGGCAATTTTGAGAATGAACTTCTCCATCTAGCAAGAAATCTGCCTCATCCGTCTATAAAGTGTTAAATAACCAATCCTCATCGTTCTTCATCTTTGAAAAGGCCCACCGTGCAAATGCTCCACGCTTTGGAGCATTCTCCGGTCGCAGTTGCTGAACACGTTGTAATTTATACGGATACCCTCGTAATGTCATTCGGAGAGCTCTCCAAACTGTAGTTACTGGTATGCATGAGACACGCGAAACTGTACGATTACTGGCCAGTTGTACCGTACGATTACTGGCCGTACGATTACGGCGTACCGTACGATTACGGCGTACCGTAACGATTACGGCGACTGTACCGTACGATTACGGCGAAACCGTACGATTACTGGCCGATTGTTTCTCCATGCGATGATGACTGAGCTTCGTTATCTTCATGTTTCTCCACGATTGCGGCCACTGTAGTGGAGGTAGATGGTTGCCCACTACGTGGCGCATCATGTACAGAACCTGTTGCTTCAAATCCACAGCAATCCAAATGATGAGAGTGGTCGTCTCCCACGTTTCACCACGTTCATCGACCGAAACTTCCGAAATGCGACTGTCGTAGATTCCGAATTCGTATAGTGCAGCTTAACCAGGAACACTTTATTTTGATATAATAACATGGCAGCGGAGAGTAGTAGATATGAGACTCTACTTTTATCAATGCATGCCTGATTCACGTCATATCACGCTTGATTACAAATGTGCATATGGCATGAATAGGTATCATGTGCATTTTGCAATCACAATAACTACACGATCCCTTATTTACTATTATTACACATTAAAAATGTGCATGCAGTATTCCATAATGCTTTTGTCTAATCCTAATTTTGTGTTACCTGAGCGATATGCATACATCACCTAAATCCTCATGCAGTCCGACCGCACGCCCTCTTTCAAACTCCTTAATATGCGCGGAGTGGCCGCTAATTCGCCGGCGAGGCATTGTTACAATCAAGATAAGTAAACGTAATCGAAATCCACCGCACGATTTGTTCCTGAGAGTGAGGTTCGCTCCTTATATACACCAACGTAGTGCTCAGTTTCAATGCGCTGTAGTTCTCACTATTCATTCATTGGCTGCGAATTACTGATCATTTGCATATTCGGTCGACATGTGTTTACTTGTACAGTTTCATTATTATCGGATAATTTTGCGAAGTGCGTCGATTATTTTTGTCTTACAATCTACGTAAAGGCAGACAGATAAACAGACAAACATCCATCTAAAAATGGTTAAAATGTTCAGGAGGTCCTAAAACCTATACTGGCAACAAAATCTCGAAATCGAGAATGTCGTGAAAGCAATACTTTCTCTTTTCAACAGTATGAGGAAGTAAATATAATGTTTTATAAAACTGATGGCTTTAGTTCTTATCTTGAAAACAATTCTTTTTTAATACTATGTACGATAAAGTAAAAATATATGAATATAACTCCCACTAAAATTATCCTTAAATGACTTGATTTCCTTGGATCAAGAAATGTTTTTCGAATAAGGAACTTTTATTATCTGAATGTTGGCTTTATTTTCTATACATGCTGGTGAAAAGCTTTTTGCCGGATGTTTTGGACACATTTGGTACAAGTTTTACGGATAAAAGCCATGAGAATATAATTTAGATAGAGATGCAGTGACATCAGTTACGTATTAATGAAGGTTGTAACTTTGAGGTCCCCAAATATATTTTTATTTTCATACTCAGTCACTTTGACATTAATGAAAAGGAAAAGAGAAAGAAAACTCTGACGTGGTGAGCACATGACTTTCTCTAGACTCAAATTCATTTTTTTTTCTTTCTTTCTTCTATATTTTTTCATTATGTTTCGTATCTTTCCTGCATATATTTAAATTCCATTTTTTCCCTTTATGTCTTCAATATTTCTTTCTTTTTTCCATATACCTTTCTTTCATTTTTTTCTTCAGTTCCTCCCTATTTTTTGTTTCATGTTTTCTATTTTTGACTTCAATATTTTTTTATTTTTTCCATATTACTTGCCTTCATTTTTTTTTTCTTTTTTTCCTCCTTATTTCTTTATTTCATGTTTTCTTTCTTTCATCCATATTTATTTTTACTTTCTTCGTTTTCCCTTCCATTTTTCTTTCCTTCCATTTCTCTATAATTTCTTCCATATTTATTTATTTTATTTATTCTTTCATTCTTCTATTCCCCCATATTTCTTTCTTTCATTTTTTATTTCGTTATTTTATAAGTATACGTTTAATTTTTATCCCACAAAATAACAAATTAAATAGATAGTTATTGAAAATTACCTCACATTTAATTAATCTTTATTATTATTTTTTGTATAGTAAATTATTTTTTCATTCGGCATTTTGCAGCATATAAAAATAGAGCTAACTAAGTCTCATAAATTTAGAAAAACTGAAACATCTAAAAAACTTTCCTGGAGAAATAGAGTTGTTCTCATTCAATTTGTAACATAAAATGACATACAAAACGAGCATCAAAATAATCTATTTAAGATAATTCTTCTTTAATTTCTCTGTTATCTTTTGGAGCTATTGTGAGATCAGAAATTGTTCTCACATGAGACACTTTTAATTGTGAAATTTATGATGCCCAGAACGGCGAACAAAGCGTGTAGTCTGGCTGGCACCAAGGTTTATTAGGACTTGAACCTAAAAGTCAGAAGACTATAAATTTAAGGGTGCAATACCAGAGAGGCTGAGCTGGGCCGTACTAAATATGCAATACTGCCATTGGGTAAGGAGTAGCCAGTAAGCGCCAAAAAGAAGTAAAAGCGGAGTTATCCCCCCCCCCACACACACACACACCGAGGAAGCCACAGCCTGTGACAAGAGAACGAGATCAGACATTGGAGAAGACAGTTGGATTTTGACTTAGGAGACAACAGCAGACCAGAAAATCATGACTTTGTGACTTAAAAATGAGATATACTAAAATGTCTTAAGAAGGATGCTGGTGAACAGTTGTTCAGAGTTGACTGGTGCAGATATGTTATGAGGACTTGTGGATAGAACCGCCTAATAGCATGAAATAAGTGGAATGTTTGAGTTAGCAGTATTCAGTGAAGTTATGAGTGGGCATTACACTTCGAGTTGATGCTGTAACTACAGACGAGATTGACCAAGTGCTGCTATCTTAATAAATAATTAATAGGAAGGATAGTTAATGAATTGGAATCGAATACGTATTTTGTATCTTTAATAAATGTTATTGTTAAGTTTAAATTGGTCTAATCTTTGTAATAATTTAATAATATTCCTTTACAGGGCTCGCACGAAAGGTAAAATAATTGGAGGGTTAATAGCGGCACAACGAGGAATGTATATTAAATATAATTCCACGATATGAGAATAACGGCCATGTCACAAATTAATGAATTTAAAAATAAATAATAAATTACTTAAATGTATTTAAGAATTAAAAGTGTATCTTTAACTTTTACTATTTTGTGTGCCACAGCTATTTTGAACAAAAAATTAATAAATCCAGTTCGTATCTATACCTAATCAGCACCGGGTAATGAAAAAATGACTTAATTACAAAATTAAATGTTATATTTTCTGATATTTCTCAAGCAAAATATAGATACATATATTGTACATCCATGCACACACATATTAAAAGTTCAAATTATTTATTCCCATTATAGAGATTTCAAAACATAAAAATCCACCCAAAACTGGAATTCCAATTTTCGACTTCACTATAGTTTCTTTATGCATCACCATGAATTTTAGGGAAAGTAAAAACATATTCTGTTTTTCGAATTTATTATTACTAAATAAGATGTTTACAATTCGTAATTTAATATTTGGAAACATCTTTGTATCAAACTATAATGGATTACCATATAGAGACGATAATTGACACAGGCTATTAGTTATAGATATCTATATTTTAAGAAAATAATTTTACTTATGCTGCTTGTTTTACTCTTCCCATGTTTATTTATGGGAAGTAGTCTCTAACCTTAAGCCCGTTTAATTTTTAAGAATTTGTCTTGCGGTTTGTTTGCCAAGCAGAGATGCTGAGAGTATTAAAGTTCATGCTCCTATTTAAAATCGATAAAATATATAGAATAATTTTTAATATTTTTTCAAAAATATTTTTCGATAAATACTTAAAATACTGAGTCATTTTGAAATTAAGTAGAAATATGACAATCAAAATTTCTTGAAAAAGTTTTATTATTTATTTTATGTTTTTACGTTCCTGTTAAGTCAATGAAGTTGTATAAATCGCAAACAGAGATCAATAAAGCATTTTATATGAACTTACATTTTATATCAAAAAAAGTTTTTTCACCGCCATGTCGCAATATTGCAACATGGAGGTGACGTTTTTGGGGTTTAACTTAAAAAATTCATAATCTATTCATACAGTATTGTCATACTGCTTGGATAACAAAAACTACACAATTCAAAACAATATCTAGAGATAATTATCTGTTCTTCTGAAAATTGGCATAAATAATGAGGCCATGGAGATGACCGTAGATAAAAATACTCTCCGTTTTCATAAGTACTTTGAATTAAAACTTACGGAAATGATAGCTTACCTCTTTAAACAGATAGCTCCCCTCTTTAAACAGATATCTTCCCTCTTCAAACAGATAGCTTCCCTCTTTAAATAGATAGCAAGTCAACCAAATGGTTACATATAGTTTTATCTCACTGTAAAGGT
The DNA here is from genome assembly GCA_951213105.1 of Amaurobius ferox. NCBI lineage: Eukaryota > Metazoa > Arthropoda > Arachnida > Araneae > Amaurobiidae > Amaurobius > Amaurobius ferox. Next base: position 133,231,333 of record OX578138.1, on the reverse strand, counting down.
TCTTGACTTTGCTCCCTTCTAGGGTATTTTTTGGAATTATAAGAGTTTTCCATGGAGGAACAATAATTATAGGGATTAGAATTTACGAGTTCATAAGAATGGGGTTTTCATTATTTTTAAACCCTGTCTTTCAAATATGAAGAAAATAATGTTTCTTAATTAACTTTTATCTCTTTATTTAGTGATTTTTCTTATACTTTTCAAGAAATAGCCACAATATTATACAAAAGTGGGGACAAGCCATGGTGGTGATATCCAGTACTCTTTGAAAAGTTTCTAAGCAGTAAAACCGCATACTTATCCTAAAATCCGGTTAAAATAAAACAATTTGATGATCCTCATTTATTTAAATGTATATTTGATTATTTATTTAAATAAATATTTGAGAAAACTGTCAGGGACACAAATCTCCACTTAATTTCAGAATGACCCTTGTACTAATTATTTTACCGATTTAAAAAAGAAAAAAAACACGAATCTCACTCTTCTCAACATCTATGCTTGGCTATGCTTGACAAGGGAACTTATTAACAAATGGTAGCAACAAGAAGATGGCATTTTAGCAAGTGGTAAATCCTCCCCTGACAGTTATGATGCTGCGACTGGTCAGTTTTCTAGCTCCTCACATTCATTTTCTGCTGGAGAGAAAATCCTGCTTTCTTTAAGTAGCTTTTAATACACTTGTCAGTGATGTTTCTCCATGATGAGCACAACATATGAATTGCATCAAGGAAGGCAACTTGCTTCAATTCGTCTTTCGCTGCACGTTTTGCTTCTAAAGCAGCCAGAAGTCGACGGATTGAAGTTGTTCTGTAGGGCACTTTCACACAACGAATGACACTCAGATCCAAAGGTTGAATGTTGCTCGTGCAATTCGCAGGAAAAAACACAACTTTCGTGTTGTTGAAAGTTGGAAGATCTTGTGGATGAGCAGGACACTGATCCATGAATAAGGGAACTTTCCGTTTCTTTTTTTCCATTTTCCTGTTGAATTTATGAAGGAAATCCAAGAAAATGTCCAATGTTATTCACGCCGTTTTGTTACTAGTGTAGTCGCAAGGAAGCTTCTTCACGTTCTTAAAACAGTGAGGTTTGTTTGATTTGCCAATGACCAATGGCGGGAATATTTCCGAACTATCGGCATTGCAATACAGCAAGACAGTTGGTCTTTCTTTACTTTTTTTCCACCATGATGGTTCTCCCTTGAATGTTAAAGTTCTGTCGGGCATCATTTTGTAAATTAGACCAGTTTTGTCGCAATTGTAGATGCTTTTCGGTTCTTATCCTTTTACTAAAGTAGCCAAGTCTTATTTCCATTGCTCTACAGCTCCTTCATTGACACTCGCACTTTCCCCAGAAAGGACACAAGTTGCCAAGACATGCCTATTTTTGAATTTTTCATACCATCCATGTGATGCAGAAAAGTTTTCCATTTCAAAACACTTTGACAACTGCACGGCCTTCACCCTGAGAAGCTCAACCTTAACAGGAATGTTCGAGGCACGAACTTCTTTAAACCATAGCACTTAAATTTTCTCAAATTCTTCGTACTCGTACTTTCCGCACTGAATTCTGTTTTTTTTCTTCGACTGAATTCAACATTCTCGATGAGCTACTATTATTGCCTAACGATTTTTTAAAATCCCTCTCAATGTCGATTCTGGGACATTAAAATGCTCCGCTAAAGCTTTTTTCGAGGTGCAAGGATTTTCTTCGAATGTTTTAATAACATCCATTTCAAACAAAAGCGACAATTTCGTTCTTTTCTCCATTTTAAAACGTAACCATCTAACCAAAACTCCAATGATTAATCTTTCGTTAGCGATCAATGCCATGTGGTACGTACCGTACTAACCTCTCTAATTGGCTGCGACTTTTACTGACGTCAATCACAAGAACACATGTGTAATAGTTAGAGGAACGTGTTCCTGCAATCTGAACAATAGGGGAAGGGCGAGGGGATGCATTATTAGAAACAGACCAAAAAGGGTAAAATTCTTGCGATTAGCAGCACCTAACTACTTGAAGAACCTACTTTTTAAAGATAATTTTTTTTTTGCGACGCGTATAAGTGTATGCTTTTTTAGTGCGGCGCATAAATGAATAAGAGTTACCATTGTTTTCCTATATCTCTTGCCGGGACCGCGGAGAAAACGCGCATAAGTGAAAAAAGCGCATAAAAGAGAGCGCGTAGAAGTGAGGGATCACTGTATATATACACATATACATATATATACATATATATATATTATATATATACACAGATATATATATATATATATATATATACATATATTACATATTTATGCATAGCTATCTATGGTTATTTGAGTTACAATTTATTTCTAATCTATCATTGAAATTTTATATAATCTTTTATTATATATATATATATATATATATATATATATATATATATATATATATATATGTTTGGACCCTATTACATGCATAATAGACTTCAACCATATACATGAATAGTCCATTCAAGGCCATCCTTAAATGTCTTGTTTCCGTTGGATCTAGAAATTCTTTAAACGGAATAGCTTTTATCGTTTCCTTATTCTTTGTACTATTTATTCTTTGTATCTCTTCGTGAATGGAACATATTTCTACCGGATGTTTCGGACACTTTTAGATAAATATATTGTTATAGATAAAAGTCAAAGAATATGAAGTATTGTGATTTCCCCTTAAACAAATAAAAATTGGGATTAATTTATGTATATTACATATATTCTCTATTTCAGTTTATTGAAATAATAGAAATAAATAAGTATTTTGACATAACTTTTTATCAGGAAAATCAAAATCAAAAAATCTGATGTGGGCAACACATGATTTTCCTTATATAATGTAATGAATTTACAACTTTTACAGTAAAAAAAAATAGGTTTTTCTTATAGTTTTTCTTATATATAGTTTTCTTATAATAAAAATAGGTTCTTTTTATAGATCAAGGACGTTTGAAACGTGCTGTCCCGTCGAAAACTCGAATTCGAATTTTCGACCCCGTCACAATACTTAAAACCGCAATTGACCTTATATTCAAAGGCTCAAGAAACATGGCTGGGATAAAACACTTAACGTATGAGTTCATTAACGGATGAGCTAATGAAATTATTTTTTTTAACAGAGTAATATGTAATGTTGTACGCAAATGCTGAAAAACGAAGGATGGCAAGTTTATTTTTGTATGTCGTAATGTAAAAATCGGAGACCTTTAAGTATATAATTTTACATAATTATAATATAGTAAATAAATCACTTAATAGTATATATAGTTAACTAAAAATCGTCTAATAATTGCGTGGAATTGAGTCACAGTTTGTTTGAAGAATGCATTTTTGGTCTTTCCGATCGAGCAAAAATGAAAATTTTGTAACAATATTTTACGTCGCTAAAAGAACGATTTGTGCGAATATCGGCCAAAATCCTTTTGTATCGAACCAGAACATGTAAACAATTTCTAAATTAAAAAATCTGATGTGGGCAACACATGACTTTCCTTATATAATGTAATGAATTTACTACTTTTACATTAAAAAAAAGGTTTTTCTTATAGTAGATACTAATATTCTTTCAAAGATATTGAATTATCGACAATTAGTCGTCATTTTCATTGATTTAGCGTCATTTTTATCCATTTGGCGAAATTTTCGATAACTTGGCAATATTTCAAAAAGTCGCCAAGTCGGCTACATTCCGCCAAAATCGTCGCCAAAATCTCGCCAAGCGTTATAGACGAAGAAATAAGTTATTCTTACAGCAGATAAATTGCTATTGGCGTTCAAATACAAAAGTATTATTCAAAGTATATTTTTTCATGAATGGAACGAGCTAGATCCACGAGAATGATGTCACCCAATTTATCGCATGGTATTACATATGAAAAGTGAAAATGTTTGTCAATAGGAAAATTTTCCTATTTTATATGACTTTTTGATAATTTTTTTGAAAAATGTACATTATCTCGAGAACGGTTCTTGTTAGCGTTTTAAAATTTATGTCAATCGTTTTCTAATGAAAAATTACATAAGAAATATCTATTTGCGTAACTTTATTAGCGGTTTTGATTTTTTGATGATTTTTTCAAAATTTCACTCGAAAATTTAGGGGAGTTCTGTACATTCGATTAAGTATAAAAACAATAGGCTTCCAGTGTTTACGGATTGTGATTTTTGTACCAAATTTCGTTCGAATCGGTCCATTCGTTTCTCAGTTATCGTCTCCACAGACTCACTGACACACACACACTGACATCACTTCAAAAATGCTTGATTCGAGATCAGGGATGCTTGCAACGTGCTCTCCCGTCAAAAACTCGAATTCGAATTCCCGACCCCGTCTCAATACTTTCCTTATTTATACATTATGTATATAAGGAAAATAATTATGTAACTTGGAATCTAAAATTATATGTAATATCAATGAAGAAAAAGTAAGAAAGCTTCACACAGTTGATTTGGACATGACTTGCTGGCTGTCTGTATGTCTGCCTTTTTTGTACGACGATCAATCCTCAAATAATGAACATATTTTTTACTCCTATATTGTTACGAATTTGTAAAAAGTGTTACTGCTCTTTGCCTATATTCAAATAATACATAGATGAACTCTGTTTCTCTTCAAGACATTTGATCGATTCAAGGAGAAAACACGGTTACAGGTAGCCATTTACATTGCATCAGTGTAGGTTTGCTGTATTTTGAATTTCGGGGAGGTGTTGTCTGATTTTGCAATTTATCGACAACGTGGCAACTTTATGAACTTACTAGAACTTTTTAGATATTAACGGATATTCTAGGAGATAAGAACTACTTTTGGGAGTTTCTACGGAAAGTATATAAAAGGAATCATTGCTCAGTTGGAGAGTTTCGAGCGAAGTTTGATCATGAGATATGTCCTTGATATGATAATATAACCTGTTATTTTGTGAAATAACCGAACATTTAATTGCTGTTTATATTGTATCTGATACATTTTTAGTGATCTTGCAAGAGAGTTATCTAGCTATTCGCTGTGTATTGCTCATATTCATGCTTATCAGTGCTTCTAAATATACGTGCTACATTTCCAGAAATTTTCACTCATTCTTGTATCTTGAGAGTACAACTAAAATTCCAGAAGATACGTTGTAAGAATATGATGTGAATTACCGTATTTCAAACAAAGTTTATTGCATAATATTGTCGAATAAAATTGTACGTGCTGCGCTCCTTTTATTAATATTTATATTCGACAATAACTATTCTAAATCTTAGCAGTATTTTTTAATTTCTATATGTGGTGTAAATTAATGCTTTATGCGCAAAATTCGTTGATGAATTCGTAGTAAAAAATCCACACACCCCTTATTACCGATGTACATTGTTCAAAGTAATGCCTCTAAAACTTTACTCATTTTACTTTCCTTATATACATGGTATAATATACAAGGGAAATATTGTGACGGGGTCGAATATTCGAATTCGAGTTTTCGACTGGAGAGCACTCTTCAAGCATCCCTGAGGACGAACCAAACATTTTTGAAATGATGTCTGTGAATGTGTGTGTGTGTGTGTGTGTGTGTGTCAGAGAGTCTGTGGAGAGAATATCTCACGAGTGAATGGAACTATTCAGTAATGCCCTTTGGTACGAGCATTACAATCCATGAATACGGGAAGCCAATTTTTTTATACGCAATCGAATATACCCCCCCCCCCTTAATTTTCGAGTTAAATTTTGAAAAAATCATTGAAAAATCAAAACCTTTAATAAAGTTACTTACATAGTCATTTGTCATGTAATTTTCAATAGAAAACCATTGACGTAAACTTTAAAACGCTAGTATGACCCGTTCTCAAGATATTGCACAGATATTGCACAGATATTAACCAGGATTCACATAGACAGTTTTATATGTAGATTTATGATATCTAGCAGGCCAAACAATGGCATTAGACTGCAAGACGTCAATGTATTACAGCCCTGATCCGAGAGGTTAGCAAATGTCATAAGTAAGGGGCTTCACGTACAGTTTGTGTCTAACCACAGCAGTTACTGGAGACTAAAAGAAAAACCATGGGATTGGTTAAAAGGTTAACCAATACGGAAGTGTTACCACGTCGCCTTAAGGTCAACCAATGGCAGCCGATGAGGCGTATCAGATCTTAGGCGAAAAAGAAGTAGTAACCGAGAGAAGGTACTACAGATTCAGATATGTAAAAATTACGGTAACAGAACGTATTCAGTGAGATGAGATACAGATATGAAAAGATCAGATTCAGTTGTATTCAGAGTAATATGAGTGAGAGATTGTAAACGGAGATCATTGAGAGAACAGATGCAGATATGAAACGGAGATCAAAGTAATGTAGTGAGAGATGCATAAAAATGGTGAAAAGCTACGGCGCCCATTGAAATATTCAGGAAGTTATGGACTGTGTGTCCATGTCTAAAGACAAAATTGCAAGTATGTACGTATCAAATATTGTAAAAGGCCATAACCATTTGATAGTAATAACTTACCTGGTCTCACATGTCCAATCTCCTCCTTAATTATATATGGTAGTTGCAATTAATTTAGTAATGAATAGAATGTTCTTAATAAATAATGTTATTTTAATGTTAAAATGGGTGCAGTTAATTATGAGTAGCATTATGTTAATATATTCTATTCCAGAGCCACGTACTGAAGATTTAATGGTGGGTTAATACGGCACAATGCATAATACCATACGACTTAAGATCAACTGCCATGTTTAAGAGTTTAATTAGAAGAGTATACTTTGCATTCTTTAATTTTCTAACACCACAAATACTTTTTCATTTGGACGCCAATAATCATTTATCCGCTATTAGAGTAACTTATTTCTCCATGCATAACACTTGGCGAGATTTTGGAGACACATTTGGCAAAATATTGCCAACTTGGCGACTTTTTAAATTTTGCCAAATTAACGAAAATTTTGCCAAATTGATAAAAATAATGCTAAATCAATGAAAATGACGACTAATTGTTGAAAGTTCAATATTTTGGAATGAACATAAGAATAGACAATAAGAATAACTCATTTCTCCGTCCGCCCGTCCGTAACGCTTGGCGAGAAATTTAGCGCCAATAGCAATAGTTGATAATATTTCGACTATTTGAATGTTGCCAAAGTGACAAAAATGTCGCCAAATTGATAACAATGGATCCAAAAAGGAAATATCGTTTCGTAAATTCTGATTTCTGTCGTATGACAGACATACCTTCTAGTATATAAGAAATGCTCTTCTCTCCATTTATCTGTAGTACTTGGTGATGCATTTGGCGAATTTGGTGAATAATTTAGCAGAGTATTATCAACTTGGGGACATATCGCCCCAGATTGACAAAAATATTGTCAAAATTGCAAACCTAACTTTAAATTAATGAAAATGATGCCTAATTTATAAATTACATAATATATTTTAATATATGGACTTTATAGCTTTTTGAGGATGCTATCAATATTGATAAATTTTTTACTTACAGTTGCACGAAATATAAATTAATTTAATATTTTGAAATAGTTTACATCTTGACATACTTGAAATCGCCAAATGTACAATTTAACTATGAAAACACAGTACCGTGGATCTTATAGAATATTTTTGGTTTGTAAAAGAATTAAATTCATTGCATCAATATAAGGAAAGTCATGTGCCGCCCACATCAGTTTTTGGAAAGTCATAGTGCTTACTTGCCTAAACTTCCTTTTACGTAGTAGTAGATGATAGGAATTTCTTTCAATTTTGTTTTAATTTTGGCTCATTGTAATTATTAGATAATATTGTATATGTGTTAAAACACCTGTAAAATGTCTTTGGACTTTTATAAACAATTTTTTTTTCTTTTTTTCTTCTTCAATAGCAAGTAATTTGGCAAATGTGCAGTGCTTTACTGTTTTTAGTTATAATTTGTTTGGTTAAGTGTTTAAGTTTAACATTATACATAACTATCTTGTATTTTTAGTTATGATTATATGAGGTACAATTTATCCCTAACCTATCATCGGAATTTAATATAATTATATATATATATATATATATATATATATATATATATATATATATATATATATATATAGATATATATATATATAGATATTATAGAAAATACAAAAACAGATTTTAGGGTACAGATTTTGTATAGTAAATACAAGAACAGATTAAACAGGGTGAAAAGAAGGGAGAGTGTTTACAGGAACGACAGTAAAAAAAAGGCCGGAGGGATTGTGACCCCCTCGTTCCCGGTTAAAGCGCTTTTATTCCCAGGAAACACTCCCGGTGCGTCTGTCTTTTCGAAGCATCCCTCCGTCTGATGAAATCAATGAAACATCCCGAAGTAAAAAGGCCAGGAAGCACAAAAGGGCTCAAAATATGAAAATAAACCAACCCCAGTGCATAGGCATTGTCTATGCATTGTTACAGTTTTACATTTCACAATTGATGGTTTGGATGCACCAGGATGCAAATCCAAGTTTAATGCAAATCCTATTTCAAAGCGCATTATAAAATTATATAAATTTATTTATTTATCAACAATCTTTTCTCAACTGAAGCCCCTCCCAAAAATCTGATGTGGGCAACATAATGCAATAAATTTATTCCTTTTAAAGTAAGAATAATGTATGAGATCCACGTTACTGTGTTTTTGATGATGAAATGTATGTACATATAGCGATTTTTCGGATGACAATATATACTACTATTTTACAGAACCCAATTAACTTCTATTTCAAACAACTCTAGATTAACAATCATCAAAATTGTTAGCATCCTCAATAAGTGATCTATTCCATATATTAATATATTTTAATTATTAATTCATATACTAGGCGTCTTTTTCATTAATTTAGCGTCATTTTTGAAATTTTGACTAAATTTTCTTAAATTTGGGGCGAAATATCGCCGAGTTGGCGATACTTTGCTAGATTATTCGTCAAGTTTGCCAAATGCTTAACCGAGTGTTACAGACAATCGGAGAGAAGAGCATTTCTTCTTTACTAGAATCTATATCCGTCATATGACAGAGATCAAAATTTTCGAAACATTACTTCTCATTTGGCGTCATTTTTATCAATTTCGACACATTTTTGTCAATTTATCAATATTAAAAAGTCGGCAAATTGACGACGTCTCGCTAAATTTCTCGCCAAGCGCTACGGTAGGACGGACGGAGAAATTGGTTATTCTTATAGTCTACGCTTATGTTCTTACCAAAATACTGGATTTTTATCAATTAGTCGTCATTTTCATTGATTTAACGTCATATTTATCAATTTGGCGAAGTTTTCGTTAATTTGGCAACATTGAAAAAAGTCGCCAAGTTGGCTATATTTCGGCGAAATTTCACCAAGCGTTATAGACCAAATATGGAATAAGTTATTCTTATAGCAGACTAGCAGCGATTACCGGTCGCTGCTCGGGATTTACGATGCAAAACTCTGATAAAAATTACACCAGAACATACAGGGACGTGAAAATTATGCATTGTTTTTTCACTGTGAAATCACAATAAGAATGGTTTCTACTTATTTAACGCATTGCCTAAGCACGGCCACTTATTAGCCAATCAGATCTGTTGGATCATACATACATACTTTTCTTCTTTATATATATAGATAGATAGATTAATATTTTTATATTTATTTATTTATTATTGAAATTAATAAAATTTTTTGAGTTAGCCTGTGAAAAATAAACTATGGTGACAGAGTTTCCGTTTAAATTCATATTTCAAACCTGCGATTTTCATAAGAGACTAATACGTTCAATGAACTCCCACAAAACTCAGAGCTTTAATTGACTTTCCCGTTTTAAACCAACGATTTCCAACCGTTTTCGTTCGGAATCATGGGGTTAAAGAGTAGACCTCCTAGGAAAAAGTTTCGTTTTCCATTAATAGCTCGACAACTCCTGATCTTAGAAACTCAACAAAACTTGGACAAAATTTATGGGGGGCTATTTCAAAGACACTCAGAAAATTTCATTGAATTCGGTACCGCTGTTCTCCCGTGATGGTGAGACAAACGAAAGTTTCGTTTTTAACACTTTACAACAAAGTTGAAAAGTGTTTATGACTTTGTTCAATCTGTCTGTCTGTCTGTCTGTCTGTCCGTCCGTTAGCACGATAACTACCGTAAAAATGACTTAATCAAAATGAAATTTTACTATGTTGTTCAGACGGTCTGTAGGACCTATGGGAACATAAATGAATAATATCACCCAATTAGTTTTGGATTGAACCCGGGTTGAAAAAATGAAATACATTGAGCCCTATGGGACCTAATTCTTCAAACATGTTTTAAGCGGATTTAAAATTCACAAATTGCTTCGAAAATTTTAGGTAATATTCAAATTGTTCCATAAAATATATATAAAAAAAATTCAGCGAAATATATTCAGTAGTTTTTTAAATAAAAATTAAAATAATAATTACACCTCTTATATGAAACGATCACGTGACCATGATATGAAACGATCACATGACCCGCTTCAAAATGATATATGGTATCCATGTTGTTTCAAAATCGTGATTTTTTTAAGTTCTTTTTAATTCATACTGAGTGTTGTATCCGTCCTAAAACTACTTTATTTTTGCTTAAATTCTGTGCAACTACATACTGAAACAACGCAATGACAATATATTTGAGTTTAAATGCTCATCTAAATTTGATTATTTCTACAACTAAGCCTATTTTTCACCTATGTAAAATGTAAATAGCAAAATATGTAGAATGAGTTGTATTTGAATTCCTGTATTTTTTAACACAAAATAATTTAGTCCATGGAGTCTGCATGGCTGATATGAATGAAATATTAATTGATTTTATAAAGTTAAGGACGATTTTTTTCGATGAATTTTTAAGCATAGAGTTTAATTATTTGTAGCTCCATGGTCTTAAATAAAATGTTTAAATAAAATAAATTATTATAGTATTGTGATGAATGAAATGAATGGGTGAAAGTTATGAATGAAATGCTGTTTTTATAGAGAGATCCGGGCGTGTTATTTATTCTATGACGTCATTTGAATTAATTTCAGTTGTCTTCGATGAAGTTTTCAAATATAATGAATTATCGTAGTATTATGAAAATTCTAAAACTATTACCGAGGAATGTATAACATTTTAGAGATGTTTAAACCAGGCAATTTATATTTCAATGCCGTCATTTGAATGAAGTTCATTTTTTCTCGATGAAGGTTAAAGTTTTCAAATATAATAAATTAATGCAGTATTGTGATAAGTTTCAAAATATTACCGAGGAATGTATTGCATTTTAGACTTGTTTAAATAAAATTGCATTGAAGTTGGAAAGTGTTTCATAATCAATGCTTTAAGCATGATTGATCTTTCTTGTTCATTAATATTGCGATAACCCCTGGTTTAGAAACTGGAAACATAGACTAAATTTTAAGTAGGGCTATTTTAAAACTACCCACCAAATTTCATCAAATTCGGTTCAGCCGTTCTCTCGTGATGTTGGATCATACGTACATACGTACTTTTTTCTTTATATATATAGATAAATGGCTATTGGCGTCCAAATACAAAAGTATTACCCAAAGTAACTTTTCTCATGAATAGAATGAGTTAGATTCACAAGAATAATGTCACCAAATTTATCGCATAATATATCTTATGAAAAGTGAACGTATTTCACAATAGTTAATATTTTTTTTATTTTATATAATTTTTTTATATTTTTTTAAATGTGCAATATCTTAAGAACGGTTCATGTTAGTGTTTTAATATTTATGTCAATTGTTTTCTAACGATAAATTACATTGAAATGACTATTAACATAACTTTAAAGTAACTTATTAACATAACTAAAAATGACTATTAACATAACTTTATTAAAGGTTTTGATTTTTTGGTGAATTTTTTCAAAATTTCACTCGAAAACTTAGGGAGATTCCGAACATTCGATTGGAAAGAAAAACAATAAGCTTAAAGTGTTCACGGATTGTAAATTTTGTACCAAATTTCGTTCGAATCCCTTTAATCGTCCATGAGATATCGTCTTCGCAGACTCACTGACACACGCACGTATACACACACACATCACCTCAAAAGTGTTTGCTTCGTGTTCAGGGATGCTTGAAACATGCTCTCCCGTCGAAAAGTCGAATTCGAATTTTCGACCCCGTCACAATACTTCGTTATACATTATGTATCCTGCTCACAACTGAAATCGCAACACCATGAAGAAATCGATGTATTCTTATGAAATTTACAGGATATAATTGTAACATAGAATTGTGAAAATGATCAAAATATCATACCTGAAAAATGAAAGCTTCGAACTTTAATGACATTAGATCAATATGGAATTGGTCCATCACGAGGGGCTATGCAGGATTGAATACGACGAGGCATAAACTATTCATAGTTACCCATGAAGTATGTGGCCTGGCATTATCCTGCTGATAAAGCAGTCCAGGACTGGTTGATCGATATGGCTGTACCACAGGACTCACCATATCAGAAAAGAATCGTTATACCATGATACTGCCAGAAACGTGAAACAAAGGTATTCGTCTACTAAATGTTATACCACCGCAAACCATGGTACCACTTAGGGGGGCTCTGTGGCAACAGATAGAATTCGCTTCCTGGTGGCGTTGTTGAAAGCGTCTCCATACGCGAGTACGACCACCTGATATGCCAAAACAGAATCGTCATTCATCCGTGAGCAGAATGTTTCACCACTCTATCGACCAATTGGGCCTCATTTGACACCACAGGAAGCGATGTAACCGGTGAAGATGTTGAAACGGTAGGTGTCGAAAAGGTTGTCTACCTCGGAGTCCTGCATCTTGCAAACGGTTTCGAATTGTTTGCTTCGAAACCACGTTACTTGTAGAGTGGGATAAATGTCGTTGTCACAAGGTTGCTGTGGTAAACGGCTTCCACACAGCGCTTCTCAGAGGCATACGATCTTCACTTGTTGTAGTACACCTGGAAGCTCCACTACCTGATCTTCGTGTTATTTCGTTGTCTCTCACGAACCGTAACACACACCGTTGAACTGTGCACACATCACGATCCAATAGTTCATCGATCCTCACGTTAAATCATGAGTTGTCGTCGTTATGTTGACGATAACTGAACGTATGCGGTATATCGACGTACTCTTGGCATACTATGATGATTTTTACAACTTGAAACCTATGACGCTACAATTTAGCTGCGATATCGCTCCTCTTTGACCTGACGGTTTTATGCTGCACGGCAAAGTGTTATGTCATTATGCATAACGAAACTGTGATCATTTCAATATCTCGTCTTGCTATTTCCATTGCCTGATTTCCACAAAGGTACACCTAAAATTTATGCTGTTGCGATTTCAATTGTGAGCAGTATACATAAGGGAAGTAATAACTACGCAATTAACACATGAAAATTTCACTACAATTTAAAATCAGTTGAATTTACTTTTAATTTTAAATCAATGATAGATAAAAAATAAATAAATATATTTAGAGTTTATAGTTATAAACATATGATATGCATTAATACGCAATTTACTACACGGAATCAACTGACTCATTATTTCTTTCCTTATATGCATAATATAATGTACAAGAAAAGTATTGTGACGGGGTTGAAAATTTCGAATTCGAGTTCTCGACGGGAGAGCACGTTTTAAGCATCCCTGAATCAAACGCTTATGAGCTGTTGTCTCTCTCCTTCTCTCCCTCTGTGTGTGTGTGTGTGTGTGTGTGTGTGTGTGTGTGTGTGTGTGTGTGTGTGTGTGTGTGTATGTGTGTGCGCGCGCGTGTGCGTGTGTGTGTGTCAGTGAGTCTGTGAGACGATATCTCACGAATAAAGGAAGCGATTCAAATAAAATTTGGTACAAAAATTACAATCAGTGAATATTAGAAGACTATTGCTTTTAAACTCAATCGAATGTTCAAAACCCCACCAAATTTTGAAATGTCATTTTGAAAATATCATAAAAAAAATCAAGACCTTCAATAAAGTTACGTAAATTATCATTTCTTACCTAATTTTTCACCGACAAGCGATTGACATAAATTTTAAAACGCTAGCATGAGCCGTTCTCGGGATATTGTACATATTTGAAATATTTCAAATAAATTTATCAAAAAATCACATAAAATAAAAGTTAAAAATTAACTATTCAGAAAAACTTTCACTCGATAAATTTGTTATCATCATTGTCAGGGATCTAGCTCATTCCAATCACCACAGATGATACTTTGGGTAATAGCTTTGTATTTGGGCATGATTAATCGTTTGTCTACTATAAGAATGACTATGTCTCTGTCCATAATGCTTGGAGAAATATTTCTGATGAATTTAACGGAATATTGCCATCGTGGCGGGTTTTTTAATGTTGCTAAATTGACCAAAATGTCGCCAAATTGATAAAAATTTCGCCAAATTGGTAAAATTGACGATAAATTAATGAAAATCACAACTAACTGATGAAAATTCAATATACTAGAACGAATGCCTGACTTGTTATATATATGAACGAACGCCTATTTCAATGAAAAAAACATTACGCTGATGGAACTTCTGCACCATCATTTCTCTGTGGAATATGCAAAATTATTGAATTATGTACAAAAGTTAGGTGTTGTCCCATTTCAATTTACATGTTGTTATTTCAAGAACAAAAACTTTGCGATGTTGAAACTTGTACACCATTAATTCGCTGTGAAATGTGCAAAGTTATTGTATTATGCAAGAAAAGTTGGGTGCTGTCTAATTTAAATTTACGTATTATTATTTCAATGACAAAAACATTGCGCTGTGGGAACTTGTATATCATTATATATTTTGCTGTTAAATATGCAAAGTTGTTGTATTATGAAGAAAAAGTTAGGTGCTGTCAAGTTTCAATTTACGTGTTGTTATTTCAAGGACAAAAACTTTGCGCTGTTGGAACTTGTACACCAATATTTCTCTAAAATATGTAAAGTCATTGTATTTTATAGATAAAGTTAGATGTTGTCCACATCAGATTTTTTTAATCATTTATAATATAAAATAAAGTAAAAATATTTTAGTGTCAAAACTTTTCTGTTTGCTGAAACGTAAACCATTACTTTACAGATATGCTGAAATTTTAATGAAGCATGCAAATTCTTCAGAAGTAAGGAAGATAAACTTGATAAAGACTTTTATGGCTGGATCTTAACAGTTGGTTAATTCATAGCTGTCCACCCACTTAATGAATTGATTACACGCGATGGGCAATGAATTATCTCGTCGCGTGCTTAAGATATATTTATTTTGCACGGAAGTCAAAAATGATTCTTAAAAAGTTGTAACTTCTTTATTAGGTAGTTATGTATAAACGAAAGTTACAACCATATGTTTACGTCAAACTCGTTAATAGTTTTATAGTTGAGAAATGTATCTATATTATTTAAGAACATTTTTACTTACTCTGCTATTTTAATAAAAAACATTGTTTTCCCTAACATTTCTAAATCGAAATCCTTACAAGTACGCTTTAAAATATTCTAAACATATTTTGAACACTTTCTGTTACACTGAAAAGATGTGTGTGTTTATGTGTTAGTATGTGTGTGTGTGTTAGTATCTGTGTGTTAGTGTTAGTGTTAGTGTGTGTGTGTGTTAGTGTGTGTGTGTGTTAGTGTGTGTGTCTGTGGGTGTGTTAGTATGTGTGTGTGTGAAAGCCCCAGGCCGTCCGGCTAATCCAGAGGACTTAGTATGTGTGTGTGTGTGCGTGTGTATGTGTGTTTGTTTCTTTCTCTCTTTCTGTGTGTGTGTGTGTGTGTGTTTGTGTGTGTGTGTGTATGTAATTTAGGAAATCGTGCGCAGCGCCATTAAACTTTATGTGTGGATTTCATTATGTAATAAATTAGAGCTACATATAATTGTCTGTAATTTTCATTATTAGATAAAGAAGAAACAAATAAAATCACACTATCTAATGCTGCGCAAATAAGGGGTTGTGAATTGACTAAGTATCGAAAGCCTTGGATTTTTTTCTTCAGTGCGAATAAGCTTGGACTTGAACATCCAAATAAGAGCTAGACCAAGAGCATGGGTAATCCAGTGGTTAATGTAAAATAATCGCAGTCAAAGGTCCCAAGTTCGATCCTAGGTGCTGTTCAAAACTATATCCGTGTTTACGCGGAGTATGAGTGCGATAAATCCTTAGGTCCAAAAGTCCATCCCAGAAGTAATGGGTAAGGTGAAGTATGGTACTGTACCTTTTGCTGCTACCCGCGCTGAGTTGCGGTCTAAATAATTAAATGACAATAGGTCAAATTAGACCTACCTATTCATGTGGTCTCTGAGCCAACAGAAGCTGCAATCTCTATCCTTTTACATAGGTCCATCCTTTAACAGTCCTGATCTTTTATTCTGGCAGTTTTCGGGGGTGCAAAAGGGATTTGGTGCAAAAGGGATTTGCACCAAGAACAACAGAGCTATTTCGTGTCGAATAAACATGAAAATGGCTAAAGGACGTAATACAATATGGTAGTTCCAAGAAGTAGTGTAAAGAATGAGAAGTAAAAGGATAAAACTATTATTTAAATCCATACATTTGTCTATTATGTTTAACCGATTGTTTAAAAATAAAAGTTGTACGGCTGTATTTTCTCCTACCATTTTATATTTTGGATTTTGACGTAGTGTGATAAAACCATATAGATTTGTAAATTTGTTTGAAAACGGGATATTTTCCTCTTCATGTCAGCGTATTACTCACATACCAGAAGCTGAGTTTTGGCCCCCAAATTGAATTACAATGCGAAACGCCATAACGACAAGGAGTGACAACCAGTACCACTGACCTTTAAAATATCC